>BPTQ01000005.1:331010915-331070836 GCA_019973895.1 Chrysanthemum seticuspe
TTTTTTTTTTTTTTTTTTTTTTTTTTTTTTTTTTTTTTTTTTTTTTAACTAAGAATCTCACAAATAAACAAACAAAAATTTCCCTGAGGCATATGCCTCCCCTGAGGCCTATGCCTCCCCTCAAACTTTGCAGTTAAGGGTTAAGCATGCCAATATTGACCACAAGGTGTTGAAACCTTGGTCCATCAAAAGCTTTAGTTAACAGATCTGCCACATTATCATCTGTATGAATCTTAGCCACATTTATCAAATGTTTTTCATATGCATCTCTTATAAAGTGGTGTCTTATTTCAATATGTTTGGTTCTACTGTGAAAAACTGGATTTTTGACAATGCATATGGTACTCTGATTATCAATAAAAAGAGTTGTGTTCATGAAGTTATACCCATAGTCCAGCAATTGGTTCTGAATCCAAAGCACCTGTCCACAGCAGTTTGCAGCAGCAACATATTCTGCTTCTGTAGTTGAGGTAGCCACAATGGTTTGTTTCTTGCACTGCCATAAGATCAATCTCTTTCCAAGGAATTGACATCCTCCAGTTGTGGATCTCCTATCCAAATTGGCACCAGCATAATCACTGTCACTGAATGCTTCCAACTTAAAAGGAGACTCTTTTGGGTACCAAAGACCTAAGAGAGGTTGGCCTTTGAGGTACTTAAAGATCTTCTTTACTGCATTGAGTTGGGAAGTAAGAGGAGTGACTTGATGTCGAGAGCACACACTCACAGCAAAGGTAATATCAGGCCTTGAAGTTGTTAGATACATTAATGAACCAATCATAGATCTGTATAAATGAACGTTCACAGGTAGATCTGGATCATTGTTGGCTTTTGTTTTAGGAGCTTCATAAGGAGTTGTGGCAGTCCTGACACTTTCCATGCCGAATTTCTTCAACATGTCCCTTACATATTTATCCTGACTGATAAATATCCCATCCTGTTTCTGCTGAACTTGGAGACCCAAAAAGAAAGTAAGTTCTCCCATAGCACTCATCTGAAATTCCCCCTTCATCAGATCCTCGAATTCCCTACACCAATCTTCTTTAGTGGATCCGAAAATGATGTCATCCACATACACTTGTACAAGAATGATGTCAGTCGAGTTCTTCTTTAGAAAAAGATTCTTATCAATGGCACCCCTTCGGTAGCCATGCTTCAGCAGAAAAGATGAGAGCCTTGCATACCAGGCCCTTGGTGCTTGATGAAGTCCATAGAGAGCTTTAACTACTTTGTAAACATGATTAGGATGATCTGGGTCTTCAAATCCTTTTGGTTGAGTGACATACACTTCCTCTTCAATCTCACCATACAGAAAAGCACCTTTAACATCCATCTGATACAGCATGAAGCCCATGTAGGATGCATAGGCCAAGAAAATTCTAATGGCCTCAACTCTAGCAACAGGTGCAAACACTTCATCATAGTCAATCCCTTCCTCTTGCCTGTAACCTTGAGCTACTAATCTTGCTTTGTTCTTGATCACCACACCTCGTGCATCTCTTTTGTTCTTCAGAATCCATTTAGTTCCAATAGCATATTTCCCATCTGGTAAAGGTACCAATATCCAAACTTGTTGGTTTTGGAACTGTTGCATTTCATCTTGCATTGCTTCAATCCAACTTGAGTCTTCAAGAGCTTGAGAGACACTGGTTGGTTCTACTTGCGAAAGAAAACACGCAAACAGACAATGCTTGAAGTCTGTGTGATTGTCTCTTTGCTGGTTAGAGACATAAGAGAGAAATGCAACCTGTCCAAATTTAGGACTAGAGATAGCCCTTCGAGTTCTAGCAGGAGCCAGAATGTCACCAATAATATTGGATTGAGGGTGAGTGATGTTGATTCTTTTAGTAGCAGTGGGGTTTACATTAATGGTAGGTTCAAGATTAGACACAGTCGGAATAAAAGTTGTGTCATAGGAAGGTGAGGTGAAAATGCCAGTTTTGGGTTGATGATTTCCGAGATCTGAAGGACTTGGAAAGCGAGTATACGGGTCCCCGAAGTCTGTGGACACTCTAGCGGGAATAGGAGTAGTAACATACGAGCTTTCAGCAGAATTGGTGATGATGGGAGAGGCTGCATCAGTGTCAGCAGAAATGTGGTTTCCACTGACAGTCTCATTTGCAAACTCCCCATCCACCTTCTCAGCTTCAAGCTTAGCTGCAAACTCTTGAGTCTGAAGCCTAGCAAGGTCCTCAGCATAGTGTGAATCATCTTCACTATCAGCTGAAACATCTCTTGAAGAGTTACCTGCAACAATGTTAGGAGAGAAGGAAGGCACAAGAATGGGTTGCTCATCATCTTCAAAATCACTTCCAGAGTCAGCATCCAAGGTACCTACATTGTTAGAGGAAGAATCTGGAGGGCCTGCACTTTGGTTAGCCATATGTCTAGTATAACCCAGATAGTCAGTCAGGTAGTCAAGATCAAAAGACCACACATGACCCTGTCCTTGAACATTGGGCTTATCTTCTAGGTATCTCAGGTTCAAGGTCTCCTCTATTTTCTTGGCAGATAAGTTGTATACTCTGTAAGCCTTGCTATTAGCTGAATAACCTACAATATAACCATCATCAGCCTTCTCATCAAACTTCCCCAAAGGATCACTTGTGTTCAGAATGGTCACTTGACACCCAAAAGGTTTGAGGTAGTGAATGACTGGAACCTTCCCAAAGAGAAGTTCATATAGTGTTTTGAGGTGAGGTCTAGTTATGGAGACTCTGTTAAGCACATAGCAAGCTGTGCCAACAGCTTCAGTCCAGAACATGGTGGGCAATTTAGAGTCTGCAAGCATTGATCTCGCAGTCTCTATCAAGGTCCTATTCTTTCTTTCAGCTACCCCATTTTGTTGCGGGGTTCTTGGATTGCTATAGTCCCTCTTTATTCCTTTAGACCGACAGAGTTCTATAATAATAGCATTCTTGAACTCTGTCCCATTATCACACCGAATTCCCTTAACTTTCTTGTTCAACTGATTTTCAACGAGGGTGATGAAGTCAGTCAGCACTGGAGATGTTTCATCTTTAGTCCTTAGAAAGAACACCCAACAAAATCTGCTATAACCATCAGTGATAACCAAACAATAGAACTTGTGATCGATGCTTCTGACTTGAGTTGGACCAAATAGATCCATGTGTAACAGCTGAAGAGGCTCAGAGATAATGCTCATTGCAGTGACAGCTTTGTAGGATGCCCTGTGATGCTTCCCTTTGTTGCATGCAACACAATTATGATCATTGGAGAAAACTTTGGTGGGAAGACCTTCGACAAGTCCCTTTTTGGAGAGAGTGTTTATGGTTTTGAAATTCACATGAGCCATTCTCCTATGCCATTTGTTAGACTCATCCAATGATGCTTTAGCCAGCAAACAAGTGAGGTCACCTTCAGGGTGAACTTCATTGAGGTTGAATGTGTATAGATTGTGAGTTCGAGGGACTCTCAGCAGAATTGAAGTATCTTCTGGAAGCATGAATTCTTTAGAAAGCACAAGACATTCATTTTCAGAGAAGAGTACCTTGTTCTTGGTGTCACAAATTTGTGAGACTGAGAACAAGTTGAAATTCTGAAGTTCCCTAACATAGTACACATTCTCAAAGTTCAGTAGAGGTGTCTTGATGGTGCCTTTCCCAGTAATCCTACCATCACTTCCACCAAAGGTAACATTCCCTCCTTCTTCAATAGGAACAAAATTGTGCATCATGTCTCTATTTCCAGACATACTCCTTGAACAGCCACTATCAACAATACCAATATCTTTATGCTTAAGGGGATGATCCTGAGAAAGACCCATGAAGGCAAACTGATCATGCCTATCTTCTGAAGTGCACCTTGCCAGCAATCCAAGCTTCTCTGTATCAGCAGCTTCCACAGTCATAGGTTCATGTGCAGCCCAGTTGACCTGCTCATCCATGGTGACCAAAGCTGCTGAAGTGCTAGCTCCTCTCTGATTCTGCTGATAGGAATTGTAGCTAGTACTCTCTTCACTTTTCCTGTCTTTGCACTCCCTTGAGAAGTGACCCATCTGATGACAAGAGAAGCACTTGACCTTTCTCCTGTCAAAACGAGTTGGATCCTTTCCCTTGAACCCAAACTTCCTTCCAGCCTTCTCTTCAAACCTCTTGATGTCCACTGAAAGCATGGCCACCTGCCATTTCAGCTTCATCTCCTCCATCTCAAGAGGGTCCACCTGTTCAAAATCTTCATAAACGAGATGCTGCTGAGTATCATAATCAGCAACAAATGAGTGAAGCACATCCTCCAATACATTGCCAGATTTGGCTTGAGGATGTGATGGGGTGGGACGATAAGATGATGATGGCAGATAAGATGGACTTGGAGCATGCATCATCATGTTGGAGTGTGATGTCCCAACAAAGGCTGAATGACCAGAGGAGGGTGCCCGGTAGGGAGATCTGACATCAGGTTCAAGAGACCTGAGTTTGTTGTACAGCTCATCAAAGGTGAGCATGTCCAGCCCACCTTTAGCTTTAAGGGCTATGCTCACATGTAACCATGATGGAGGCAAAGATCTTAGAAACTTAGAGTTGCAATCATCATTGTCAGGCTTTGCATTCAGCTGATTCAGCTAACTCAGAATCTTGTGAAACCTGTCGTATCCCTTGTGGATACCTTCTTCTTCAGAGATGTTGAACTCTTGGAAGTGTTGTCTCAGCATAGACTTCCTCATCCTCCTGGACTCTTCATTCCCACCAAACCTTGCTTTCAGAGCCATCCAGATGTCCTTAGCATCAACCATGTGGTGAAAATCACCTAAGTGATCTTCAGGAATGGATTGAAGAAGGATGGTTCTTACCTTGTGCTCTCTTTGTACTGCAAGAATCTCTTCAGCAGTTTTAGGAGGAGCAATGGTAAACTTACCATCGAGATCAGGGATGGTCTTCTTAAGACTGTTACCATTCTTCACAATCTCCCACAGATTCCAATCAATATTGGAGATCCAGTTATGCATCTTCATGGTTCATAAGTCATACTCTTCCTTTTTCAAATAAGGAAATTTGCCATTACTGTTGGAGAGACTCAGTTGCTGCATAGAGGTGGTGTTGTGTTTGATGTTGTTGGTGGTGACTTCTGATTCATCATCAGTTCCAGGCATTGTCTATATGTTTTTGGTTGTATGGGGGTGAGGTAAATAAGGTTCTCAGTATCGTAGAGACTCTCCCGAGGCTCTGATACCACTTGTTGAAAACTCTTAGACCTTGACAGATCTTAAGCACTCGTGGATCGTTAGTGTTACCTATGTAATCATAAGCAAACTAATAGACAGTCTCTAACACTTGTATTCTAAAGCGGAAAGTAAACACAAGATGTTATAACTAAGAACACTTAGATCCTCTATGGATCTTTTTATTCACTGAAACTCTATGTTCCAGATGAGTTGGTTGTCTATTACAAACTATATGGTTCCTTTTATAAACAAGGAACCCTAATCTCTTACTACTCAATCGACTAAACATGTTTGCATGCATTTAATGACTAAAACATTAAATAAATATAGAGTAGACTAATAATACTGCCCATGCAACCTTGGGCCGTTCAAAGATAATAATGAGTGAGCATTTAATTCATTGGCGCATGCTGATCCTAGTCAGCTTTCACCCTTCAGCGATAACACGGAAATGCTTGTACTCTTCAGTAGAATTGCATCTTCAGCAGATTCTGCTTCTCCTTCGGCAGAAACCTTCGGCAGTAATGTCGGCAGAAATTCTACTTCACATAATTCCCAACAACGTATCATGTTAAACGACCAAGTATAGGTGCTATGGTAGACGTATCATGTTAAACGACCGAGTATAGGTGCTATGGTATACGTATCATATTAAACGACCAAGTATATGTGTTATGGTAGACGTATCATGTTAAACGACCGAGTATAGGTGCTATGGTATACGTATCATGTTAAACGACCAAGTATAGGTGCTATGGTAGACGTATCATGTTAAACGACCAAGTATAGGTGCTATAGTATACGTATCATGTTAAACGACCAAGTATAGGTGCTATGGTAGACGTATCATGTTAAACGACCAAGTATATGTGTTATGGTAGACGTATCATGTTAAACGACCAAGTATATGAGCTATTGGTATACGTATCATGTTAAACGACCAAGTATATGTGTTATGGTAGACGTATCATGTTAAACGACCGAGTATAGGTGCTATGGTATACGTATCATGTTAAACGACCAAGTATAGCAACAACAAGAACAACAACAACAACAACAGCAAATACAAGAACAACTACTACTTTGATTAGCAACAACAAGAACAACAACAACAAAAACAACAACAACAACAACAACAACAACAACAACAACAACAACAACAACTACTACTACTATTACTACATACGAAGATTTTCCATGTCACCTAACAGCTCACGAAGTAATGCATCCGACTGACATGCGTGGTCGTCAGGAATCGTTGCCATTTCAAGTTTGGCCTCAAGCACCCTTATTCTTGTCTATAGCACATGTTTTTGTGTTTCCAGCAAGCTTATCCTAAGATCTTTTTCATGGCAGCTCGAGCACTCTGTTGGTGCAGAGATTGTTCTTAAGTACTCGTCAAATGCATCATTCCACATAAAATATCCGCATCCATTATCTTTTCTGGGCTGTTACATAATAAGAAAATTTTAAGATATTACAACCTCATAATTTGTATATTTACATAAATAGGAAATGTATGATTGTTCACCTTTGACAGAGGACATGAATAATATTGTCGTCCAGATGAATAATCTTTATGTGATGTTCTTAATCTTATATTTTCTGCTCCACAAGAACACATAAAAGGATTAAATTGCTCCATCACAGGTTTTGAAATTTGTGTAAAGATCAGATATGGTAGAAATTTGTGAAGATAAGATATGATGGTTTTGAGGATATGTGAAGATAAGAAATTTGAGGATAAGATATGGTATATAAAGTGTAATTATTCTGATAAAGGTTTTACCGGGGACATGTCCCCGGCAAAAGGTTTGGCTGGAATTTTCCAGCGTATAATTACCACGCTATTGACTATGCCCAATTATTGGTAAATGTTGAAAATACTTTACGCGGGGACAAGTCCCCGGCGAAACGGCCCGTTGAATTTTGACTATCCGGTCAAAATTTCATGAAAATCATAAATACTTTTTCCCGGGGACATGTCCCCGCGGAAAGCCTTCGTTGAAAATTTCGTAACAAGTCAGCGAATTCATGTGCCACGTCAGATTCAATTTTGTCGTTTAGCGACTTTTGCCGGGGACTTTGTGTCCCCGGAGAAAACCTCCTCGCCCGTCCGTCCGATTGTTGTAGTGATTGGGCGTTTTATGGTTGTTTATTTTGATGACATTCTTATTTTTAGCAAAACAGTGGAGGAGCATCTGTCGCATCTTCGTCAGATTTTTTCAGTTTTACGTGAGCAGAAATTATATGCTAACGGTCCGAAATGTCATTTTCTTGTTGAGAAGGTTACTTTCTTAGGTTATGTGATTTCTGGTTCAGGTATCAAAATGGATGCTGCTAAAATCGAGGCCATTTTAAACTTGGCAACCCCGACTTCAAAATGGATGCTGCTAAAATGGATGCTGCTAATAGTCGGGTCTTGGTGATCACCTCTCTTATATTGGCCTCTCAAATGTCTAGGACAATTTCGCCAAACGAAATGTGTACAATCAATGCTACCAAGCATTCCAGGAACGTGATGTTGTTCTTCATGTGCCTCGAATAAGCGTGCAACGTCGTGGGTTGTCGGCCTACGTAAGAACTCTCGACTATATAATTCAATTATCGCATCCCAAAAATGATCAAGGCATTCACCTACAAAATAATTAAAAAAAAAGAAATACTTTATAAAAAAAAAACGAATTTAATAAAATTAAAAAAAAAAAAAAAAAAAAAAAAAAAAAAAAAAAAAAACGAAAACTTTATAAAGATGAGAAGGTTAACCTGACGTTCTCCGTGCCATGTTTAAATAGTCATCAAATCTATCCGGAGGTTCACCCGTTGCGAGTTGCCGAATGGCCGATGTGCATTTTTGTAACGCCGTGAAACTTTTTTTTCCCCTCGCGTCTTCGCCCTCTTGAAACCATTCGAAATTCGCTTCAATATCACCGACAATTTTTAGAAACAAGCTTTTATTCATACGAAACCTTTCATGAAAAACATGGGCGGGAAACTTTGGGTTTTCTTCGACGAAATAGTCATTCATTGGAGTTTGTAGAGCTTTTTCACGAAAACGGGTGACAGAATCCCGGGTTTCGGTAGTACTTGAGCTTGCTGTATCTTCAATGGAATCGTACACGGCTAAAAAAGTTGATTGGGTACCACCTGTGGATAACAATACTTCGGAAGAGTCGGAGGGAAAAACTAACTCGTCCTCGGATGAGGAAGAGGAGGATGAAGACATTTTGTTTAGAGTATTGTAGTTATTTTTTTGAGTAAAAATGTAAGTGATTTGTTTGTGCGAAAATATGGTAAATTGGTATTGTTTAAATAGGTAAAAGATAAAAAAGTTGGATTTTTTTTTTTTTTTTTTTAATCCCAACGATCCTCTCCAACGGCTATATACCATCAATAACTCACCATGCTTCAACGGCATAAATTGCCGAGCATCACCATGCCTCTCTCATGCCGCAATGGTGACGACGGTGTTCACATGCGGCATGCCCCATGCCGAAACCCATCCCGAGCCCACTGCCACCCCCTTATAATTGTTGGTTACCGACTTAACTTTGACTAACCCTTCCCTCATGAAACCCTACAAAAAAGACTTAACTTTCAGCTAGTGGGGAATGGAGATTATATCTTGATCTTGTTTTACGCTAATTTCCATAGAACAACTTTTTATACATGTTCATATACATATATAACTAGGTCCATTAGTGACCATACATTGGTACAATATTGACTCAAAATGGTCAAAAGATAATTGAAGGGGATGGTGGCAGGCGGCAGCTGTCGGTGGGGAGCAGCTTCGGGGTCCTCCATTACTTGGCTTTTTCCGGCGCATCTTTGCCACCCATTTTATACCACACATTTGTCTTTCTTATTTTCAATGGATGGACACCATGCACGTGCCCCCAAAATCGTCCTTTTCACGATAACTTACGACGGTGATTAGATTGTCTAGTTGACCCGACAGATGTGAAGAGATCGAAAGCTAGCTCACTTAAATGGCTGGATCGGAGTCATCGAATGAACCTACATTGATGCATGGCTAAGGCCAAGTAACGCGGTAACTAAGCCTTTTTTGACTCTGATGTACACGGTCTAACGAATATCTATGTGGTCTTTCTCAAAATTTTCCCCGACTATCTCAAGATGTACGTTTATCTAGAAAGGTCGAGCTTTAATCCGGTCTTCCGTGAGAATTTGAGAACACATTATCACTAGATCGTCTTAAACTTGGTTACTTGGTTAGCAAGTACATATGTGATTCGACAACATATTATCACTAACTCCTCAATTTCGACATGCAAATATTGCCAGTAAAAAGTTACTCCACAAATTTTAGCCTATCATATCAAATTAATACATGGATGTAAAAGAACCAAAAGTACAACCAATTATTTAACGGAAAGGGCTCTTTCAAATAGAAAATGAATGAACATATGGAAAAGACTAAATGAACGTACATGTACATAACAAACGTCTCTTTCGTTAGTCTCTAAACATAGGTAACAATCAACTAATCATTTGCCGTAAAGCTTAATTAATTATGTTCGGTATATACTGTGGTCTTAATTAAGGTTCCTTTATGGCCGGCCGTCCGCTCAAGTATGTTCATGTAGGTTTAGTTATAGCCGTTTCTTTGAATGACATGTTTAAGAGACAAGATTATTAGATGAGTGAACCTATGTTTTATAAATATAAGCTTTGTTGAGCAGACAAAATTTATAAGAGCTTTGAAAAAGATAATTTTTCTTAATGTATTAACATCAAATCCTACTCAAAACGAATACAAAGAACATGAGCAAACTTATTGTCTTAAGGAACAAAAACACGAATAAGAAAACAATGTATTTGAACGATAGATTTTATTAAACGAAAGTGGAAAGTGTTCATACGCTGCTACTAAATTTTGGTTAAGCTTGAACGAATGGAACTTGCTAATTGTGTAATAGGTTAAATCTGTTACATAGTATTAGTAACCATACAAATATATATATATATATATATATATATATATATATATATATATATATATATATATATATGTATTTCCTAAACATATCAACTTTTGTAGGAATAATTGCAAGAAACTTTAATACACTTATTGATCGACTAAATGTCTAAGTATAGTAGTAACGATGCACGCCTGTTACATGGTATTAAGGTTACAACTCAAGCCAACTGGCTTGTTTGACGCATTCATCGCCTTAAATAGGTTAAGCAATCGCATGGCTTTGCCGCTTTGGTGCTCCAAGGTTGATCTCGTGGAGTATATATACATAGGGCTGCAAATGAGTGGATGCTCAGTAATATTAGGCTAATTAAGCTAGCTTGAGAGCATGAATAATGTTCAATAAGGGCATGTTTGGTATAGAGAATTGAGGACAAAGAAATGGAAATGAATAAATTTCCATTGTTTGGTGATGGTGAGAAATAAGGACACGGAGATTTAAAAGTCTCTAGGGAATTCAAGTACATGTTATTTTATTTCTCCATTTTCTCCACTTTTTGAGTGGAATTCCATTTCTCCACATTTATGTTGCAAAATAAACTACGCTTGTGAGTTATTTGTAGACACATTTTTTTCAACTATAATTTTGTTAAATAATGTGTTTTGTTTTAAATACATTATTAAAAAATATATTTTTTTTAAATATTTTAAAAAAAAATAAGTTTTTTTTTTAAATAAATATATTTTCAAAATTTTTTTTTTTTTTAAACAAGTTTTTTTTTTCTTTTTTTTTTTAAATACATTTTAAAAAAAATTAATTATTATTTTTTTTAAATAAGTTTTTTTTAAATAAATACATTTTAAAAAATATTTAAAAAAAAAATTTTTTTAAATAAATACATTTTTAAAAAATAATTTTTTTTAAAGAAAGTACATAAATTTTTAAAAAATAAATTTAAAAAAAAGATGTATTTTTTTAAATAATTTTTTTTTTCATTTCTCAGGTCAAGTCTCTGTTGTTACCAAACATTAGAATTGAACAAAATTCTCTATTGATTTCTATTCTTTGAGATTGTATTCTCTGCTTCATTTCATTTCTTTGAAATTCTCTCTACCAAACGTGCCCTAAGTGTTATGAGAATTACAATTCTCTTAGGTAAGAAATATTGTTAAAAAGGTTTATATCGACAGAGAAACCCTAACTCGTGCTTCTCTATAGACCAATCACAAGAAATGTTCAACTCTTCCCTACGAACCAAAGGGAGTTGTTGAGATTAAATCCATGACCTGTTTATTCAAAAGTTCTCCATTTTCCAGCCTCAAAGAGACATTTACGCTAGAGGAATAGACGCCTGAAAGCTGGTCTCAAAATTGTTGCCTGTAAAATTAGAGTTTAAACTTGAGACCTCCACTATAGAATGTCGAACACCAGCCCTCCAAACAATTAAAAGGCAGATTTTTGCAATTATAAAGTATAGACTATATAGTTTATATAAAAAATATATAAAAAGATGAAAAATATATGCAAGGTTTGCTGAAAAGACAATACTATATAATATCATACTTCGTTTTTCAAATAACGATCCCTACAGGTATTTTGTCAACATCTCTTATGTCAAAAAGGCACATATAAACAATGAAACATTCTAGCACAATGTATTAAACCAAGCCACGTATTTTTTTAGTTTACTTTATTACAAATGGCAAAGATATATCTATCAAATCAATAAAGTAATATTATTACATGTACAATATAAGTAAATGATTGAAGACCATGTTTGTTTTATTGATCTATATTTCAGCTCCAGCTATGCAACGTGACCCTTTTATGATGTGGATATGTTACCAACAACAATAGGGTTGAAATTATTGATAGAATCTATTAAATAGCTCCAAAGATCTTTGCAATTTT
Organism: Chrysanthemum seticuspe; assembly: GCA_019973895.1. Taxonomy (NCBI): domain Eukaryota; kingdom Viridiplantae; phylum Streptophyta; class Magnoliopsida; order Asterales; family Asteraceae; genus Chrysanthemum; species Chrysanthemum seticuspe. The sequence continues at coordinate 331,022,952 of BPTQ01000005.1, forward strand.
AACCACTTAGAAATCCATTGACAACGTTTTACTAGACCCACATTTGAGTGTACGATCGAATAACATTAATTTTTTGAGCAGAAACTGTCTCTTTAGATAGCTACGTGATGCACATCTTTAAGCTTATATGGGAGTTACTATTCCCCGAGATAACTTGCAAGGCTCTTTTATGGTGAACATGTGTATCGTGATTTCGAATGCATTGTCTTAAATGACAAGTGTTTCGATCTAGTAAGCCGGTAAGAGTTTGTTTGTTACAAATTTAATACATAAGCATGACTTAATAGGAAAAATCAGAAAGGTTTACTTGCAAATAAAAATCATATGTGTATACTCAAAGACCATAGTTAAACATAATACACAAGTAAAAAGACAAGCTTAACTTTTTCCGAAAAGCGACCGGACCGAGAAAACCGACTGGACCGACCGAACTAAAGAACCAGCGGTCCGGTTTCCGTCTCAATTTTTTTTTCGGTCTTGGTCCGATCCGGTCTGGTTTTACGTACAAACCAACCAATAATGCCATCTTGGACCGGACCGGACCGGATCAACTCGAACCGGACCGAACACATTCAGTCTGGTCCTCAGTCCGTGATTTTGATCTAATTTAGTTTTGTTCCGGTCCGATTTTTGCCGGTCTGGTCTTAAACCGATGCTCAGCCCTAAGCTTGAGCTCTTATGCTAAAGTATTATGAACTCTGTTGCAAAAATTGGTCTAGGCGGCCGATTAATCGCCGATTAATCGCTAGGCGGTGATTAGCCGTTCCGATTTTCATTAATCGGCCTTATTAATCGGTTACTGACAAAAATCGGATTAATCGGCCTAGGCGGCCGATTAATCGGCCAAATTAGAGAAAATCGGATAAATCGGAAAAATCAGTTACGGGTAAAAATGGGCAAAATCGGAAAAAAAATGGGCAAAATCGGAAAAAATCGGCCAAATAAAAAAAAAATCGGCTAGATCGGCCAAATCAAGCATATAGTTTCAAAATTTTATAATTTTATATATAAAAAATCCAATCTGATTAATCCCCGATTAATCCCCGCCTAACCGATTAATCGCTAGGCCCTACCCGGCCGCCCAGCTTCCGCCTAGCTATTTTTGCAACCTTGATTATGAACATTAGAAAATGTAGTGATGGATACATGAAAAAAAGGATACAATACAACAATAGCAGCGGTTTCACAGTCTACTTTTCGAATATAAACAAAAAGGTTATGTTGGGGAACTTTCTTTTCAGAACTAGTATAAATGTGAGAACTTTCAGAACTCGCCTAAACCAATCAAATTTTAGTAAATTATTTTATGTTTAATTTATTATATGTAATTTTCATAAAATGATCTCTTATACAAACATAAATCTACAACGAATTCATTGAAAGTCTTTGTATTTCAATCAAGAATATAAGACCATGAACAATGCTTAAGAGAATTTTACTATGTTTATAAAATCCACTTGTACACAAATCTACAATGAATTCAATGAAAGTCATTGTATTTCGATCTATTAAAATAGACCACGAATAATACTTTGAGAAAATTTTACTATTAATGAATGGTGTATAAGAGTTCTGTCGGTGCTCACACTTATATGAGTTCTGAAAAGAAAGTTCTCCTAATTATGTTAATTTGAAACAAACTTGCCACGTTTTATAGTTATTAATAACGGAGTGGGATATATACACATCTGGTCATTCTAACTTGTTATTTTGTGTTTTTATTAGAAAGGTAACCGAGTAATATACCGCGTCATTGTAAGAATATCCACGTAATTTTTTCTTTTTTATAATCCACATCGTTATTTTATTTTCCACCTAAAAATTATTTATATCTTTCTTTCTTCATCATTTCCATAAACACATCTTTAGCCTTTTGAGTTTGGTTGTACATTTCTTTGTCATTTTCAGTTTTTGCTATCGATCATCTTCAATCTCTCTTTCTTATATGAATAGTGAATACCTTACCCGTTTTCTTTGTCATTTTCAGTTTTTGCTATCGATCATCTTCAATCTCTCTTTCTTATATGAATACCTTACCCGTCTTTATCTTCAACCTTTCTTTTTTTATTTTTCTCGTAATCATTTATCTTCATCTTCAACCTCAATCATAATATCCCTATTTCAGATAACAATGTAACTTTTGTATATAAAAGAAAAAGAATACACCACAATGTAAGTTTTCAACCCCACTAAAATCAATCATAAACTTTTTAGAGTTAATTACATAAATCGTTTTTGTGGTTTGGTTAAAATTACGGATCTTGTCCCTGTTGTTTTTTTTAAGCGGGTTACGTCCCTGTGGTTTCTCAAAGTTACGGATCTTGTCCAAATTTGACCCGCTCGTTAAAAAGGACGTAACTTGACATGATGGACTAACGGAGGGGTTAACTTTGTAAATTACTCTTAAAATACAAACCACAGGGACGATACATGTAATTTACTCTTAAAATACAAACCACAGGGACGATATATGTAATTTACTCTTAAAAAAATCTCTAATTTTATTTTAAGAAAATATTTTAATTTTATTATAATAAATTAAAAAAAAAGCTTTTTAAAAAAAATAAATTTTGTTAAAAAAATATTACAAAATTTAATAAAAAAAATCATTTTAATATAACACTTAAAAAACTGTTTATTAAAAAATTAATTCATTAAACTTTTTTATAATAATTAAAAAAAACTTTCAAAAAAATTAATTTTGTAAAAAGATATTATAAAATTAAAAAAAAAATCATTTTACTATAATATTTAACAAAATCTGTTCATTTAAAAAAATAAGTTTATTAAATTTTTTTTAGAATAAATTAAAAAAAATAGAAAAAAAATCTTTTTTTTTTTTTAATTTTATTATAAAAATTAGAATAAATTAAAAAAATTATTAAAATTTATACGTTTTCGTCCGTTTTTATAAAAAGGAAAAAAGATCGTATAAAAACGGATGAAAACGTACAAAAACTCATTAAAACATATAAATGTCCGTTTTAATGCGTTTTCGTACGTTTTTGATAAAACGTACGAAAGCGTGCAAAAACATACGAAAATGCATTAAAACGAACATTTATACGTTTTAAAAAGGACATTTATACGCATTAGAACGAGCATTTATACGGACATTTTTTTCCTTTTTATAAAAACGGACATTTATACGTATAAAAATGGTGCTTTCATCCGTTTTTATAATAAAATTAAGAGTTAATTACATTTTGTAATATTTTGTAATATTTTTTTGATTTTATTAAAAAAAATGTAATTAACTCTTAATTTTATTATAATAACGGATAAAAGCACCATTTTTATACGTATAAATGTCCGTTTTTATAAAAAGGAAAAAAAATGTCCGTATAAATGCCCGTTCTTATGCGTATAAATGTCCTTTTTAAAACGTATAAATGTCTGTTTTAATGCGTTTTCGTACGCTTTCGTACATTTTATCAAAAACGTACGAAAACGCATTAAAACGGACGTTTATATGTTTTAATTGCGTAATTGTACGTCTTCGTACGTTTTCATCCGTTTTTATATGATTTTTTTTGCTTTTTATAAAAACGATTGAAAACGTATAAAAATGGCGCTTTCATCCATTTTTATAATAAAATTTAAAAAATATTTTTTCTAATTTTTTTAATTTATTCCAAAAAATATTTAGTAATTTTTTTTAAATGAACAGATTTTGTTAAATATTATAGTAAAATGATTTTTTTTTAATTTTATAATATTATTTTACAAAATTAATTTTTTTTTAAGTTTTTTTTTAATTATTATAAAAAAGTTTATAAAATTAATTTTTTAAATAGACAGTTTTTTAAGTGTTATAGTAAAATGATTTTTTTATTAAATTTTGTAATATTTTTTTGGGCAAATGGCACAAAAAGGTATCAAAGTTAGGGTCCATTTCCAATTAAGGTATTCTACTTTTTTTCTTGCATAAAAAGGTACCCAACTAAATTTTTTGGCGGATTTGGGTTTTTTACTAACGTCCGTTAACTCCCTTCGTTAGTATATTACATATTTGGTCCCTGATTTTGTAGAGTCTTTTTATACATCATCCCTCCTCCTCCACCGTCCACCACCACCCTCCTCCTCCACCAACACCGTCCGCCACCATCACCCGCCAACACCACCACCGTCCACCACCACTACCACCCGCCACCACCAGAAAACTCACAAACCCCGTAATAACCCAAACCCATTTCCAATTCCGTACAATCACCCAATCCAAACCCAAACCCAAACCCAAACCCAAGTCCAAAACCTCATTTCGTGAACTCAAATCCCATCTCAAATCCAATGGGAACTGGAGGAATGTGGGTCAGGATTGCTATGTTGTATTCCCATTTGCCCTATTTTTTTTAACAAAATTTATTTTTTTTAAAGTTTTTTTTAATTTATCATAATAAAATTAAAATATTTTCGTAAATTAAAATTAGAGTTTTTTTTTTTTTTAAGAGTAAATTACATATATCGTCCCTGTGGTTTGTATTTTAAGAGTAAATTACATATATCGTCCCTGTGGTTTGTATTTTAAGAGTAAATTACAAGGTTAACCCCTCCGTAAGGCTGAGCATTTGAACCGAACGGACCGGACCGACCGAAGGACCGACCGGACCGACACGGACCGAGACCGGACCGACCACATTCGGTCCGGTCCGCGGTCTTGGCTTTTGGGGCAAATCGGTCCTCGGTCCTCGGTCAGGTCCGGTCCGGTCCGGACCAAAACCGACGAATTTGGCCGTTTTGGACCGGACCGACCGAAGGACCGACCGGACCGACCCGGACCGACCAAATTCGGTCCGGTCTCGGTCTTGGCTTTTGGCCGAACTCGGGTTTCGGTCCGGTCCGGTCCGGTTTTCAGCCTTTGCACACCCCTACCCCTCCGTTAGTTCATCATGTCATGTTACGTCCTTTTTAACAAGCGGGTCAAAATTTGGACAAGATCCGTAACTTTGAGAAACCATGGGGACGTAAACCGCTTAAAAAAACCACATGGACAAGATCCGTAATTTTAACCAAACCACAAGGACGATTTATGTAATTAACTCAACTTTTTAAATCTCAACTCATTGCCACCAAATGAGGCACTTTTTGACTTGGTATTTGTGCAAGAACAAATAAATATGAATGTTGACAGTTTTATAGTTTAAGAAAAATTTTGGGGTTTAATAAAAAAATTTAGGGGTTTATTTGATTGGATAATTTGACCTTCTATGGTTGTTTGAATTGTTACTACGGTTGATCACATTGGTTCCAAAAAATATATACTCTCTCCGTTTAAAATTATAAGTCGACTTTTAATTTGCACAAAGTTTAATAAAATTTCACTAACTAATCTATTCACTAAACAAATATCGTCTCTCTCCATTAAAGTGTCTTGTGATTGGTGAAAATAGGAAAATGGACAAATAATTCGAGACAATCAAAAGTAAGAAAATGGACTTATAATTTGAGGCGAAGAGAGTTTAACAGTTTACCAATTGTTTTAAAGATGTTTTTATGAGTCTTTGGTTTTTTCAGTTTTTGATAATGAAATAAAAATGGGTTTTGTTTATAAGAAAATATATGTTTTTGGTTTTGGATAAGTGAATTTTGATTTAAGATGAATACGATGTTTATGTGTGTTGTTTGATTTTGTTTTACTTTAAGATAAATACACCGGGTATATGTGTTGAATTTTGTTTAATTTTGGAATGATGAAGCGGTGTCGTGGGTTTTAATTTGAGGAAAAAGTGGATAAGAGTTCATAGGGCAAAGAGTTTGAAGATGATAGAAAAGTTAAAAGACAAAAATACTTTTCAATTTAACGGACTTTTTAACAGCGTCATTCAAAAGGATGATATACGCAAGATATGTAAACATTTGGGACGATCTATGAAACAAACTTGAAAAAAAGGACGAAAAATGCGATTGTGTTTAAACCACAAGGACGAAATTTTTAATTAACTCAAATATGAGTATGACAAGGACTAAACTTGCAACATGATCAAATCACAAGGACGGTTTTTACAATTTACTCTTACACAACATTCTTAAGTATAAAAGTAAAATAAAAAAAAAATGTCAAATACTCAAAAGTTACATGTTTAACCGATAACAGGTAAAAAAAAATACGCAAAACAAGAAGTTAGAATGACCACACCTTTATATATCTCACCCATTTCTAATAAGTGTAAAACGTGACAAGTTCGTCTTTAATTAATAGTCTTAACCCGAATAAAAACATATACCGAATTTTATAATTCACAAACCACTTTTGGAATATAAACTAAAGAACAAGTACAGAAAATCAGATATCATAAGAGCCAACTACATGAAACCAAACTTAAAAGAAAAACTTTATGTTAGGTTTCAATTATATTTGTTGAATACCCTACAAGCTTTAAAAAGAATAGTCACAATCTGATATAAATCATTAACACTATCATCATCAACAAACTTATTGATTACAATTAACTTTTATATAAAAAAAATTTGGTTTTCCAAAAAAAAGGAAATTTATTACTATTACTATATATAACTAAAACACGGGGAATCGATCTCCACACGACACGTGTCCAAGAATTAATTGCAAACTTCCGCAAGTTGGCAAGAATGGTCCTTGAGGTTCGTGTGGCGTTGCAAGTTAAGTCCTCAACATTAATTGCTAACTTTTGCAACTTGGCAAAAATGGTCCCTAAGGTTTGTGCGTCATTGCAAAGTTAGTCCAACAGTGTTTGCAACATTTTCATAACTTGGCAAGAATGGTCCCTCAAGTTTAAGTGTCGCTGCAAAGTAAGTCCAAACATTAAATGCAAAGTTAACTTTCGTAACTTGGCAAGAATGGGCCCTCAGGTTTAAGTGTCGCTGCAAAGTAAGTCCAAGCATTAAATGCAAATTTTCACAACTTGGCAAGAATGGTCCCTGAGGTTTAACTGTCGTTGAAAAGTAAGTCCGAACATTAAATGCAGAGTTTCCCAACTTGGCAAAAACAGTCCTTAAGGTTTACGTGTCGTTGCAAAGTAAGTCCAAACATCAAATGCAAGTGTCGCTACAAAATAAGTCCTTTGAAACCAATCCCGCTGCATCGCGCGGGTTTCCACACTCGTATATAACTAAAACACGGGGAATCGATCTCCACACGACACGTGTCCAAGAATTAATTGCAAACTTCCGCAAGTTGGCAAGAATGGTCCTTGAGGTTCGTGTGGCGTTGCAAGTTAAGTCCTCAACATTAATTGCTAACTTTTGCAACTTGGCAAAAATGGTCCCTAAGGTTTGTGTGTCATTGCAAAGTTAGTCCAACAGTGTTTGCAACATTTTCATAACTTGGCAAGAATGGTCCCTCAAGTTTAAGTGTCGCTGCAAAGTAAGTCCAAACATTAAATGCAAAGTTAACTTTCGTAACTTGGCAAGAATGGGCCCTCAGGTTTAAGTGTCGCTGCAAAGTAAGTCCAAGCATTAAATGCAAATTTTCACAACTTGGCAAGAATGGTCCCTGAGGTTTAACTGTCGTTGAAAAGTAAGTCCGAACATTAAATGCAGAGTTTCCCAACTTGGCAAAAACAGTCCTTAAGGTTTACGTGTCGTTGCAAAGTAAGTCCAAACATCAAATGCAAGTGTCGCTACAAAATAAGTCCTTTGAAACCAATCCCGCTGCATCGCGCGGGTTTCCACACTCGTATATATACTAAATGGCGGGGAGGAAAACAGTACCAAGCAAGCTCATTAAATGCAATCTTTTCTAACTTGGCAGAAACAGTCCTTGAGGTTTAAGTTGCGCTGCAAAATTAGTCCTTTAGCATTAAATGCAAACTTTCCCAACTTGGCAGAAATAGTCCCTGAGGTTTAAGTGACGATGCAAAATTAATCCTTTAGCATTAATTGCAAACTTTCCCAACTTGGCAGAAATAGTCCCTGATGTTTAAATGGCGCTGCAAAATAAGTCCTACAACATTAATTGCTATCTATAGCAATCTGGCAAAAATAGTCCCTAAGGTTTAAGCGACGTTGCAAAGTAAGTCCTGTAGACTTAATTGCTAACTATAGCAACTTGGCAAAATTAGTCCCTAAAGTTTAAGTGTCGCTACAAAGTAAGTCCTTTGAAGCAATCCCGCTGCATCGCGCAGGTTCCCACACTCGTTAAAGACCATACACATGTTTTAAGATGTTTACTTTTCTTATTCAAAAAAAGAACATCTAAATGGAAAACAAAAGTAATGTAGCTTTTTGTTTTATATGAGGTCAAAACATAATGATGAATAGTCCATAAATCCAAATGGAAGAATGACAGGCCCCATATTTAATGCCACTGGATTTTAACTTTTGACTAAAAAGATGTCAGAAATGTAACATGGTAAGAAGAAATAGAAAATGTTGGATCTACTAATTTCTTTTAACTGTGGTTTAAAAAAGTCCTCCCACCATATCATAATTGCTACAAAATCTCTTGGTGCTTATAGCTGTTTTCTATAAATAAACCTGTTACCACATCTAATTCTCAATTTATAAATGGAGAAACTAAGTTCTAGTGCCATGGATTCTTCTTCGCTGTTCCACTTCTCGGCGTGGACGAGATTGTTTTCTGCATGATGTTTAAAAAAGATATTGAGAGTTGGTAATTTCACGTGGTGAATAAAACATGAAACGAGAGAAAACTTAAGGCATATTGTACCGATTTAGTCTTCTTTGTCTTCCCACGGATTCTGTTCTTTTGAGGTTTTAATTTATAAATACGGACCATCCAATGGTGAGTTGTGAATACCTACACACGATATGTGAATTAGCTGAATGAAACAGTCAAACAGGCGAGGACTTTTTGCCAGGGGAAAAATTTAGGCGCCAATATATGCATAACATTTTTTTTAGTGTTTTGACTGTACCTCCTCAAAATGCGTTAACTTGAAATGCTTCTTTCCGATTTCGGTCCTCCTTACTCTATCATATCCTTTACCACCATCAGTCTCCACAAACCTAGATTACAAAAACAGCAAAAGTAAGAAACAAGAAAGGTTTGAACAGGTAATAATGGAACTTTTAAGTGTGCAAATAAGTGTGCGTCTGTGTGTGTAGTGTATGATGCCAAGCAATTTATGTCAGCGACGGAGCTAGGATTTAGTTTATGGATGGGCCGAAGAAATTATACACGTCAATAAGCGTTGAAAGAAACCGTTAAAACAAAATTAAGTGTAAAAAAATGCTTAAAACAATATGTATCGTCTATTTCTCAAAATTGCCTAGCATCTGTTTGATTTCCTGTGATCAATTGCTTATGATAATTAGAAGTTGCTATCTGTAAGTGTCGTAAATGCACTGTAATAAATTTGCTAATAACACTAATTTTCAGGAAGAAATAATTAGGTGGGCCTAACTTATTCAAATAGTAGCAAAATACTAGTATAAGTATGGGTGTTTGCAAATTGTTTGGGGTGGGCCTTGGCCAACCCAAGCTCCAAGCTAGCTCCGTCCCTGATTTATGTTCATAACCAGTTGGTTGAGTTGTAACTAAGATGTACTAACAAAAATCAACTAACAGTAATTCACAATCTTAAAGTTATGTAGTATAAACACCATACCTGAAATAAGATAGCTTGTACATTAGGCTGTTAAGCATGGTTGGAGTGGCCTGAGAGTCGATTCGATATTGACCATCTCTCTATACAAAACGAACAAAAATACAAAATTAACATACTAACATTTAACAAAATTGAGGTGAAATATAGCAAGATTATCAAATCAAGATTTGCTTATCGTGTATCATAGTAAGGCTTTCGAAAGTAACAAATTTCGTTTTTGAGTTCACCAAGCCATAGTTAGAAATAAACCATGGTTAGAGTCCACAATTGATTGGTGATTGATTGAGACAGGAGTGGTTATAATAATAATTGTGACAAAGTGACAACTAATATAAACTATAGAAATAACAAGATTCGTTTAAGCACAATATAAAACCCTTGCTTTAAAATTAGAGAGAACGAGTGAGGAAAACCCGCGCGATGCAGCGGGGTTGCTTTTGTAGACGTAGCGAAAGATTATTAATGCTAAAGGACTTGCTTTGCAACGACACTTAGACCTCAGGGGCTGTTTTTGCCAAGTTTTGAAAGTTATTAATGCTAAAGGACTTGTTTCGCAACGACACTTGAACCTCAGGGGCTTTTTTCGCCAATTTGCCAAACTTGGCAATTAATGCAAATGTTTTGCTACAGTGATGGTCCTGTGTTTTAGTATATATACTAATATAACGGTATTTTATGCCTACCCCTTTACCCCTTCTAACCCCTTTTACCCGCTATATTGAAAGAACCAGACAGCTTTTTTTATGGTTTTTGTTCCGTATCTTTAGTCTTTTACTACTTTTGACTTTTTAAACTTTATATTTTATGTTCCGTACTTTTTTTTGGTAGTTTTACTTACTTTATTAATAGGACAAGACAATTTTTAATAGTTTTCTGCTCCGTATTTTTTGTGTTTTACTACTTTTGACTTATCAAACTTTATATTTTATGTTCCGTATTTTTTATTTCGCAGCTTTCTAAATATATATAAAAAAATTAGTCGGGTATTACAATCATTTTAGGGAGAGTATGGATAACCAATCCCATAATATAATTACAATTAGAATTGGAAAAAATGAAATAATGTCAAATTTTCAGGATCTAAAGTGGGCCTTAGTAAAGATTGGAGGTTGCACGAACTAACATTATATAATTTTAAAATTGTCTAGAAGTTCAAATAATTCTGTCACTTGGGAACCTAAATATCATGATAGACCAAATCAATTATGTTTCTAGATATTATACCAATAGAAACCGGTAAACAATCAGCTTTAACTAGTATGATAATGCTGTACATGGTTTTGCAAAAGTATGCTTACCAGATAATCAGGTTCCTTGATATGTGGGAAAACACCTCCTCCTATACGTACCATCCATAGAAATTTATTTATGTCATCGCTGGGGTATCCCACAAGGCCTGAAATATGAAAGATTGTGACTTTTAGTTTTTTTCATAAGCATGTTCTATTAAGATCCGCCACAGAAGAAACCAACCTCCAAACACGACAAGGACGTATTTCACGTCCAAGGAGTTGAAAATTTCCCAACCAGCCTTTTCAGGAGATGACATGGCAGTACCGACAGTAGCAATATGCGTGTTGTTCCAGGTGTTATTGTCAACAATGACAGTGCGGTTAGCCATTGCTGTTGTTTGGTACCCGTAGTCCCACCAAGATGCGACCTGAAGGTAGAAAATCTCCATATTAATAAAAGCAAAACGGCACTCAGTATGTTATGTACGGGTTAAAGCCGTTGGTCAACTTCAGTTGAATAAGAACTGATAAAGATCATCTTTAGAACAATGGTATATTGGATCTCTACAGCCCTCAGGTAGCATATTATCAGCAAAAAGAAATTATATACAGATTATACCAACTTACTTTGTCATCTACTTCGGTGTTATGGCTTAACCATGCATACGCCTCTCTAAAGTCATCAAAAACATGAAGACCATCATGCGTATTGGAGGTAAGCACAATTGAAGGAGCCGAATATGCCTCTGCAGCAGCCCAGACACTATGAACCTTTTAAATACAAAAACATTTTTAGTTTAAAGAGTAAAAAATTATCATATTCTTAATATATAAAGATAGATGGAAGAAAGTATACTTACCACATAGAAAGCACCCAACAACACAGTTAAGAAAAGAGCAAAGAAAGATACTTCAGCAGGCAAAACCAATGGCCTTTTCTCAGTCTTTGATTTCACAGAAGACTTCTCTTTTACAACAACAACATCCTTTTCTTTTTTCTTATTTTTTCTGGAAGGTCTTTCTTTCAACGTGTCTTCTTTTTTTTCAGTTTTCAACACATCAAATTGTGGAGAACCATTACTACCCGGCAAATCATCCCCTGCCTTGAAGGTGAAAATAAAATTATTTAGTCAAGAACTCAAGATACCCTTCATATGAGAATAATCACATTGAGTACTTACATCAGATTCAAGAAACTCGGATAGACTAGATATGTAGAATTTTATGGATCTGGTAAAAACTTCAAAAGCTTCAGAAAGAGCAATTCCAGACATTATGCATGCGGCAGGAGCAAGCACAAGCATTAACCGTACCTGCAACATAACTTAAATAATGGGTATGGAGGAAGGAATTATAATAAAGTAGACAATAGGCGAAACATTGTTGTCCGCTAAATACTTACCATGACACCAGAAAAGTATACAGACATTACTAGGTAAAGGATTACAAAGGAGCTAGCATCTGATAGTGGTGAAAAGCATGCCTGAAAGATCCCAGCAAGAAACAAGAATAAAAGCAGTAAGTTACGAGAGTATAATAGATTAAAAGTCAAAACGTTACAAATTCAGATGAACATCATGAACTTACAATAATTCCAGCAGGAACCAAGAACGCTAGAACATTAAGATCCATAAAGTAAGACGGCCATGTGGGTGGTTGATGTTCACTAACACTTGCAATGATCGGTATGTACTTGCTTGCATAAGTTCTGCACAATAATTGAAAAGATCCATCAGGAAGCTATAAAGCAAAATGAAATGAGCAAGAAACTTACGGATCAAGAAGACTTAAACTTCGTCCACTCCATCCCTTTGTAGGACTGGATGCAACTACTGCTACAAGTACTCCTACTACAGCAAGGCATACCACCCTGGATGATAGAAAATGATGTATATAAGTATATTGTAAATAAGAACCTATGATTACGATTTCAAGATCTTTCAAGTGGAATAACAAAACAATGTGAAAAATCAGTGTTGTGGTCCAATTCAATCTTTTTTTTATCCCTACAAAATGCAGCAATGAATTTTCACGTTGTTGTGCTAAAATCAAGGTTGAAATTGAAGAATACTATAACAGAAGAGTCAATCTTACAAGCCAACGGATACTACAAGGGTAGCAGCTACTTTAAACATCTTTGGAGAGAGAATTCCTTTGATATAATAAGCAAGAGCAACCACATGGATAACAATGAAAACCTGCAAAAATTGATTGCAGTTAACCATAAAAATGTATGTATCATGTAATTACCCGAAATTAGTAGATTCAACAAGATCATATATGATAAAATATACAGCCACGAGTGGATGTGAAGCGCTCTAGCATGCATGCTTAGTTCATATCAGAACATTGTGCATGCAGACTTGAAATGGCACCATTCACCAGCGGAACTCACCAAGAATGATGCAAAATGTTCTGATGTCATGACCGCGTTAAAACCAACAACAGGCACCAAAGCTGCCAATAAAGTTCCCAGGACAACCTGGATAACAATAGCAAATATGTTCATGAAACGAAACCAACTTGGACAACATCAGCAACAAGAGATGATAAGTTAACTAGTAACAACTATATGTGCTAAGCCAAAGTTAGTCATAGCTAGATGTTTTTGTGCAACAATAACAAGACACTCTGTTGTAAAATGTTTCTGCAACATTCCTTTCCTAATAGGCCAATTCACAAATCAAAGAGATGATATACTTACAAGTGGAGCATATGCAATGTATAGCCGAGACGAATAGCGACCAGTCACGATGCAAAGAAGCACATGCATCGGAATGAGATTGATGATAAAGGTGTACCCTCCCCAGGAGCAGACCTAAATAAAGGAAGAGTCTTAACATAAAGAATGTACAAAGGATATAGGCGTAAAATAAAAAGTACAAGAATTAAGAAGATAATGTGGACCGTTCCAAGCCTACCATGTAGAAGTATGAAATGGAGTTTAGTGTCGCGTAGAACAGGGATCCCGTGTTCAAAGTCTGCAGATAAAGCTAACGCTGTCAGAAAATAGTGTAGCATATCCACATTCCCTGTTATGTTCCAGCGACAACACAATATGCATGTTATAAGTATTTATATTTATATTGTATCAATATCCAACCTTGATGTAGAGATAAAAGGTGAATATTAAAGCAAAAATAGCCACGGCTTCATTGTCGTAGCTCCCAGCCACCGATCGAGAAATATAGGATGGCACCTATAAGACATAATATTATCAGAAATCAAATAGACCATTAGATCATCATAGGAAGGGATGTAGGGAAGGAGAGAAATCTAGCAGTACACTAATGATGGGCTATAGATATAGCATAGAGATGTGTACACACTATACCCAAGGAACATCGAGATTAGAGACCCTCTCACCCTACACTAGTAGTTGGCAGTAGAAAAGACCCTTAAGGTTACCCTACACTTAAGTACTACATGTTGAAGTACATCCCAGACCAGTGACGGAGCTAGGATTTAGTTTATGGGTGGGCCGAAGAAATCATACACGTCAATAGATGTTAAAAGAAACCGTTAAAACAAAATTAAGTGTAAAAAAAATGCTTAAAACAATATGTATCGTCTATTTCATCAAAATTGCCTAGCATATGTTGATTTCCTGTTATCAGTTGCTTATGATAATAAGAAGTTGCTTCTGTAAGTGTCGTTAATGCACTGTAATAAGTTGCTGATAATACTAATTTTCAGGAAGAAATAATTAGGTGGGCCAAACTTATATAAATAGTAGCAAAATACTAGTATAAGTATGCTTGTTTGCACATTGTTTGGGGTGCGCCTTGGCCAACCCAAGCTCCAAGCTAGCTCCGTCCCTGTCCCATACATTAATCTAGCAGCTTGACTACAGAACTACATATCAGAGTACCAGACAAATTCAAATATTCCTAAAGCAATATAAGATTCATCAAGTCGTTTAGGTGTCGTTTACAGCATACACCGATGCACACTAAACACATACTAACGATCAAATTTAACTATTACAAGTACCCGTTATTTGATTACCATGGCCAGAAGAACAGCAGCAGTCAGTCCAGCACCTGTTCCCTTAACTTCCTTTATAAAATCCAATAAACAAAATCGAAGGTCTCAGTATTGTTTTTAACAACATCAAACTATTTGCTAAAACACAAAACAAGAGCAGTACTTGGAAGGAAAACAAACCTTAGTCAGGAGATATGTTGCCCATGCAGCGAAGGCAGAGAACACAGGAGCAGTAAATACACATACGGTTTCCACAGAAAGTGGTATGTTCAGGGATTGAAGAACCCTGAAAGAAAACACTGTTACTATATTTACTAAAAATAAACTGATATAAGTTACTGGGTTAAAAAAAACAGCTATAATAAACACAAATTAGTTTTGCAATACGCACTTCCAAATAGTTCCGGCTGTCAATGTCAATCCTGGGTAAACAGTTCCACCTATAACTCGTCCAAGAGGATACCTTAAAAGAAGTAAACGATAGAGTATCAAATTTACTTCATCAACTGACATACTCGATCATAAAAAGAGAACAAAAACCTCCACATACCAGGTACGATCGTCAAACCAGTTCCAGAAGTCATATATTCCGTTCTTTGTGAGGAACTGCAATCAAATGAGAAACATAAGCAATGCATAAAGACATGCATCACATAAACAACATGCAAAGAAATTTGCACTTCTGAAGTTAGTGACAATTCCCTTGGTACAGAAGGAGCAGGAGAAGCGAAATTTATTTTAAAGTTGGTCACAAACAAGCTTTCTAAATGCTATCACTTTCTGTTCATCTAATTTTTCTTTGTTTTTGACTTTTTGTGCTCTAATCATCCATAAGTCCGTCCAGTGGGTGCTTGCGTGAATCAATCATAACACATGCTGATATTGAACTGCTCCAGTCTTAAGTTTCTATCTTTAAAATTTCATGTCACTAGAATTTAAAACATGTACTAAGGGTGGGAGGGAGACAGTATAGATTGTCTAAACGGTCCGTTATAAAGCAAAAATAAAATGTAAAGCCAGATACAGATTAACGAAGTTCATTAAAGCCACGTCAGGACACATATGCCTCTGTAAGTAGAAAAATGAACCCGTGGTTGATAATCTGCCCTGATAATTACATTTTTAACTGTAAGCATTGAGCATGCTAATTATGAACTCAATAACCACCTGAATAAAAAGCATTTGACCATGGATGGGCTAAATTACAGACAGGATTTATTCTTCCATTGCCTACGTTACTACGTAGGAATACTTTAGTACAGGAAAAAAAAAAAAAAAAAAAAAAAGGCAGGTGACTTCATCCATCCTATTCGTCTTCGTAGGCCAATTTTATAGCCACGTATCAGCAAAAGTTCCAGGCTCAAATAGTACACAAACACAATGTTACTTCATGGCAAACGTAACATGTCCTTTTGTTCTACTCAAATCCGAATCTATGAATCCGATATTTCAGAGTCACATTGCCATAATTCTCTTGTAACTAGCAAACTAAGAAAGCCGATACGCCACAACCCGAACATATCAAAACTACTACCCTAAACTCTTACGCTACGTTTAGCAAAACTAGCAGGAGACGTTGGTTTTACGAAGTGTTTGGTAACATAGCCATACTATAAACGTGTAAAACAACTTAAACGCTAACGCTAAACACTTATTTTATTAGCATTTCAAACAACCATTATATTCTACATGCTCCAAAAACCTCATCGCCAAACACATCATGCATTTCACAATTCACATATTCAAATCCTCCAAAACACGTAAACTAAACAAAATAGATATATATATACGCCTGAGTGACTCTTAGAATAAATGTTTAGCCGTAATAACAATAGTTATTTGTTTTATGTAAGTGTTTGGTAACATAATTTTATTTATAACTATAAAGTGTAAAACAATGTAAAAGCTAACGCTAAACGTTTCTTTCATTAGCATTTCGAATAGGAGCATCTAAACAAAATCCAAAGGCTAAACGCTCGTTAAACTAATAATTGTCTTCCCTAACATCATGCATTTCATAATTCACATATTCAAATAAATATAAAATCAGTAAATTTATATACGTGAGTGACTCTTAGGATATGTTTGGCAAAACTAGCGATAGCAGAGTTTAGCAGTAAGTTGTTTGTTTGTTTTATAAATGTAAAACAAACATTATTTTATAGAAACATAAAACGACGTAAAAGCTAGACGCTTATTTTATTAGCATTTCAAACAAGCATTATAATCTAAACGCTAAACGCTCCATAGTCCTCGTCCCCAAACACATCACGCATTTCATAATTCACATATTCAAATAAACAAATCGATAAACATATGTACCTGAGTGACTCGACACTTAATATAACGATCAACTTAGAATATATGTTTGGCTAAACGACATCAAAGCTAACGCTAAACGCTTCTTTTATCAGCATTTCGAATAGGAGCGTTTAAACATAATCTAAAAGCTAAACGCTCGTTAACTAACAATTATCTCTCTAACATCATGCAATAATTCACATACGAGTATTAAAATAAATAAAATTCGATAATATAAATATTCGAACCTGAGTGACTTGATAATTAATATAAGGATCAAATTATAATTATATAGTGTAAAACAACGTAAAAGCTAACGCTAAACGCTTCTTATATCAGCATTTCGATAGGAGCGTTTAAACAGAATCCAAAAGCTAAACGCTCGTTAAGCTAACAATTATCTCCCTAACAATCTAACATCATGCATTTCATAATTCACATACGATACGAGTATTAAAAATTTAAAATAAATAAAATCGATAAATATAAATATTCGAACCTGAGTGACTCGATAATTAAAATACGGATCAAATTCATGAATAACACTCTCATACTTAATAACCTGCAATCAACAACAAACAAACACATAACAAATCATCATGATTACGTCATCAATCACAAAAACAAAATCATGATGACGTCATCTAGATCAAGTTACCGAAAACAAACGGATCGAGAATGCGAGAACTCCGATCAAGAGCAGAATGAAGAACGCGAGGACGTTTCCGAATGCGAAGCGGAGAGACGACGACGGCGGCGGCGGTGGTTGTTTGGTGACGGTGTCGACGGGGACCGCCATGTGTGTGTGTTTTTAGTGTGTGAGGGTTTGACAAGTGAGCTAACAGAAGACTTTGAGGGAGTTGGTTTACAGTGAAGGTGTGTTGGTGTTTTTTATAGTGTACAGGTGGAGGTGTGTGATTGGTGGAATGGGGGAAGTTGGACACGTGGGAAGTGGGTATTGGTTGTGATACGTGAATTTCTAAGTTTGGAGTAAATTGTACTCACTGATTCCATATGTAGTTAAGTACATGTGTCTAGTTTGAGATACTACTATTCTCAATTTTATTTTCCCAAAATGATTTTTTAACTAAGACCGCCCGTCGCATTTAACACGTTATTGGTATGCCATCTCAGCGACACATCATACTCTTTCCAATAACACACTAATCACTCAAACACCACTCCCTCATAACACACCACTAACACGTTATTGGGTCCCGCAATTTTTTTTTTCATTTTATTTATTTCATACAAACACACAAACACATTTTATATAAAAATGAAAATACTAAATATTATTAAAAAAAATATAAAGAAGACTACATGATAACATTAAAAAAAAGATTACAAATAAAGTTTTTTTAATAAACTAAAATTTTTAAATATTAAAATTTTATTGTGGCTAAATTACTGTATCAAATTTTTAAAGTTTTCTAACATTGCAGTGCAAATTGCTACATTGAAAAAAAAAAAAAAAAAAAAAAAAAAAAAAAAAAAAAAACTATCCAACCTAACATTGACATCTAAAAAAAATAACCTATCCTATCAAAATTATCACCTTTTTGCTAGTATCCAAAAGAAAAAGTTGTTAAACCCAAATTAAAAGCAACTGTTGACTAACCCCATAAAAGACTTTTACTATACATCTTGACTTCACCTTCTTCCTACCTTGGTCGGTTTCTCATTTTCACCATTTTTTCCGATCATACAAGATCACCGGAAACAGATTTCACATGCAATAAATACAACACAAGAAAAAAAAAGGTTAAGTTGCATGCAATAAACGAATAGCGTGAGCCAGTGAAACAACTTAAAGACCAATGGCGTGTGAATGGCGTGTTCGATGGTATGGTTTTGGCGGCGTTATTGGTATCCACAGGGACGAATGGCGTGTCCACGTATGAGCATACCGTGTGCTCTAAGGTATACACGATCGATCGATCGTTACCGATCATCATTGTTGTGAGGATCGATCGATCGGTTGATTTAAGAGATTATAGTTGTGTAAACAATATAAATCGCCAATTTCATCCTTGTGTCCTTTCTATTTTTAGAAAAAATTACATGTTTGGTCCCTATGGTATACCCCAAATAACAACTTTAGTCCCTAAGTTGTTTTTATTACACCAGCAGTATCTAATTTTGAAACTATGCACGCTTTTGGTCCCTATTTTGGATGGGCGTTAGTTAAGTCCGTTAAGTATTTTGCGCTGTTAGTCCTTCGTTAATAATTTTTGCACCGTTAGTCCTTATTTTTTGGATGGGTTTTAGTTAACGCCACGTGTCACCACATGAGTGGTGCCACATGTCATCAGGTCGGATCAATGAACGGGTCGGGTTGCCACGTGGACCAATGAGGTGGTGTCACGTGGCATTGGTAAAATATATCACCACTTTGTCACGCATGGGATTCGAACCGGGACATTTGGGTGGGAAGCATAGCTTTGCCCAACTGGGCTAAGCATAGCTTCGTTTATTATACCCTAAATTTAATACATAACCCTTTCTAAAATTTAAGAGCCCAATTCAATATTCTTAAAAGGTTCAATTTAGTTTTTGGCCTATTAATTTACGGAGTTATATGGACTGTAAAAAAATAAATAAATATACAGTCGAACTCGTTTTTTCGTGCTCTTTCCAATGGTATGCTCGGGGAATTTTTTCGACTTCGTTTAAACCTCGAAAAATGCGAAAATCACTATTTTTTATTTGTTTTTGCATTTTTCGAGGTCCAAACCAAGTCGAAAAAATTCACCGAGCATACCGTCGGACTCTTTTTTTCGTGCACTTTCCAATGGTATGCTCAGAGAATTTTTTCGATTTCAAACGAACCTCGAAAAATGCGAAAACAAAGAAAAAACGATTATATGTGGTTATATATAGGCAACTTTTGAAAATTGAAATCCAATTTGAATTTGAATAAAGCCCGCTCGTATTTGAATTTTAAATTTGAATTTGGTGGGATCCCGCTCGAATTGTACAATTTAATTTGAAATTGAATTACGATATTGAATTATTAAATTGAATAGGGTTTGTTTTGAAAATATATAAAAGAAAAGGTTTTTTTTTGAAAAAAAAAATGAATGATGCCCTTACTATGGCACCCAATCGGCTGAAGGTCACTGAAGAGAGAAAGCTGACATGACAGAGAAAATGGGAGTGATTAACCCTCTTTACTGTGTGCAGCCTAATAGATAATTCAAAAGTTTTGATAATACTCCATCCGTCTTAAAATTATTGTCAAGAGCAAAAAAAACACAAAGTTTAATAAAAATAGAACCACTACAATTTTCAACCACTCATATAAAATAGAGAAAATTCCAAAATATGCCAAATATCTAATGTTGGTCCATTTTCTAGACATTTTTATCATCTCTTTCCCATTTAAGCCACGCTAAACTGCTCGACTCCACCCAAACTTTGACACATGTCATTCCTTTGTACTTTTTTTAAGAAAAAAGTACAAAAGAATGACACGTGTCAAAAATTAGGTGGAGTCGAGCAGTCAAAGTCGAGCAGTTGAGCAGTCAAGTCGAGCAGTTGAGCAGTCAAAGGAATTACACGTGTCAAAATTTGGGTGGAGTCGAGCAGTTGAACAGTTGAGCGTGGCCTAAATGGGAAAGAGATTATAAAAGTGTCTAGAAAATGGACCAACCTATGATATTTGGCATATTTTGGTAATTTTCTTCAAAATTCTATTTTTCTTTCTAAAATTGAAGAGTGGACAATTTTTTTGCGACATCCCAAAAAAGAAATATGGACAGTTAAATTGAGATTGAGGGAGTAATTGTGTTTTTGCAAGTTAAAAAATATAAAATTGTGTTTTTGCTTAAAAACATTGATGATATCAAATAACAACATATTATTAGCATCATTTATCCTATGAATATTGCTTGTTTTACATTACTTTGTATGAGAATTGGTACTTAATCGTTTACTTTTGTATTTCTCAGTTGAAAACAAGCATTTGGTGAAAGTTAACTATTTTGGACGTAAAATGGATCAAGTGGAAAAGTCTACTGAACTGAAGGTAGATACGTCGTATCATTCTAGACAGATACGCAGTACATCAAGACTCATAGGAATATGAAGACCATTGCCCGACTTTAAAGAATACGCCGTATGGGTTTCTCCCATACGCCGTATATGAAACCTTGGTCAATATAGAATATCTGACTTATTCTACTCCAGATACATCCAAGAGATGCGACGTATTAGCTTGAAGACTTCACCAATACATTCCAAGATTATGAATAGGAGATGCGCCGTATGAGCACTGAAGATCCGCCGTATCCTATAACGGTGTGTGAATATTCCAGAATATAATAATCCTGGACCCCACACGAAGTTACCTAGATACTGCGTATCGAGTAAACTGATACGCCGTATCAATGCCGTCTCCATAAACTATAAATAGAGGTCGACTGTTTTCAAGAGACACACAATATACGATACGAAATCAGAAGACCAAGCACCACAAGACACATCCAGAATAATGAATTCAAAAGCGTAAGAGGGCATCTCAAGTGCATAATTAGATAGGGATCGCTTAATTGTAGTAGTACTCTTTAATCGTTTGGTTAGCATGCTTTTTCCTCCAATAGATTTGCATTAAACATACTACCTGCATTATTGATTATATGATATTTTATTTGGCTTTAATGTTTGGTGTGTAAGCATTGATACCTTTTGATTATCGTGTCTTGTCAACGCGGCTCGCACAATTACTTTATCAACATCTTTGCATAGTTAATGTAGGCCCTAACGGGATAAATATCTTAACAAAGTATCATTAGGGAAAATTTAATACGAATTTCTAGTTAGTCGTGACATGACTTTTACAAGAGATATAGGTAATTTAGTACGCTACATAACAAGCAACCATAGAGTAAGTACCTATTTAGTATTCATCATATATGACTAAAAGATTAGCGAGCATATCTTCCTTACTATCGGCTTGACCTCTTACTGCTATCTGTTTTCTATCGGTATACGTGCGTGTCTTGTTGTCTTCACCTTTTACTTTTATTAGTTTTACTTAATCTACACATGCTAGTCTCACAGGCTGAAAATCCCCCTTTGCGTTAGATTAGGTTTAATTAGACTAACTTTAGGATTAAAATACTGCTCGTTAGTGTTTGTTAAATGTTAAGTCGGCTAAATATAAATATTAAAACTTGAATTCACAAATAGACCTATACTAATAGACACATCAAACAACTACTAATGAAGTATTGTGATTGGATGACAATCACAAAAACTGGGAAGATAATATAAAAAAAATGAATACACAACTAACACTTAATTGTGATTAGTTGAAACGAGTCTAAAAGGGTGTTTGCTTCGGCTTATATAGTCAACTTATGTCTTATCTGGTTTTGGGCTTATGTTTCATAAGCTCACTTTTTGTGGCTTTATTTTGAAACTTTTCAGCTTATATAAGTTTATTATGACATTATGAGGTCATATAAAAGCTGATAAGATTGAAGAAAAGCCACAAAAAATAAGCTTATAAAAAATAAGCTAAAAAACCAAATAAGCTATAGAAGGTAAGACAGTTTAGGAACATAGACAGGTTGTCCAAATCAACGACAATTACTGGCTACTCCGCGTCACTTACAAACCCCCTCCCTCCCTTGTGATAATTAATTAACGTTACCAAAATCTCATCTCATCTGATCATTCCATTCCATTCCATTCAATTAAATCAAATTAAGCTGATCTCGTACCTAAAACCCTAACAAATTTCAATTTAAATGTTTCACTTTTAGTTATAATTCAATCCGAGTATGGTTGTCTGCAAGTGCCGTAAGGTATAACTAAAATTTTTTTTCATCCTTTTTTATTTCAAATCTAATTTGTGCAATTCAGTTATAACGAGCGGGTTAACCCGTGCGTTGCGACGGAAGTGCGTTGGCCTCGATCATTTTATTCACGGGAATGAATTTGCTAAAGGTTTTTTTTTTACTGTTCACCGCGCACTGTTCATGCGGTTACTATTCATGCGGTTACTATTCATGCGCATGAACAGTGTTTTTTACTCACATTCACCAAATGTGTTTTAGTATATATATATAATGTATGTTACATCAAATTGTAAGAAAAATGACGTTTAATCACAACCCTAACAGTTATTCTTTAACAAAACAACAATAATCTTGATATATTAAGAAAACAATTCACTGAGTGGGTCTCGCATTAACATTATTTAAGAGTAATATGTAAAAAATAAATTATGTAACACTACTTAAAATATCATGAAAATTGTGGTTGAACTAGAGACTTTTGCGTTCTGATACTTATTCCCCAATCTATACTAATTAGATACTCCCTCCGTCTCAAAATTATTGTCATGAGAGAGATTTCACAAAGTTTAATAAAAGTGGGGTCATTTTGATTTCCAACCATTTAAATGGAATATTCCCTCACTTTATTCTCTAGTTTTTACTTAAAAAGGCAAGTGGACAATTATTTTGAGACATCCCTAAAAGGAAATATGGACTATAAATTTGAGACGGAGGGAGTATAAAAATTCATTGAATTATTAACTAAAATTAACATCACACTAACTTTACATCATTTACGCTAAAACCGTAAAGGAGTAACGGATAAATGGTAAATCGACCCCATTAGGTCATCCGTTCTTTGCCTCCCATGTTTAGCTTAACATTGCCTAACACTTCGATACACAATACTCTATTTACATACATATATTCATGCTTAAATATTTAATTTATGCATTTTTAACAAACAACATGTTTATGTATCAATATACCAAATCGCTACATCTATCCTCTTTCTTCGATGTCATGTTTTTTGAGTCTCATAGAACCTCGTATTGTTCTTGTATCACTTAACTTTTTTTTAGACGATCTTCATGCTTGTTTCATTCTTTATGCTCCACCATTACTAATGTTTTTATTTCTTATCAATAATTTTAGTTTTAAAGTTTTTTTTATTTTTATTTTTATGCCAATAACTTTGTAAGTTATTTTGGTATAAGAGAAATTCCACCAAAATCACACTTAGTCATGTCGCAGGTAAATCTTGGACTCCACAGACCACCTAACGAGCATTCCACAACTGTAGATTACATGGCTAGAGCAAGTGAGCTTAAAGAAATTTGCAATTAGTAGGGTTTTTAAGTAGCTTATTTTTTCAGAAAATAAAGCATAAACTCTTAATAATATTGGGTCAATTTTCACACAAATGAATATTTAAAAGAGTAAATTGCATAAATCGTCCCTTAAGTTTGGCCAAATTACATGTTTCATCCCAAACGTTGCGAAAATGCAAGAATCGTCCCTGTGGGAAAACCTTGATGCAAATATCGTCCTTCCCACATGGACGATCTTTGCACGTTCGTAACGTTTGGAACAAAACATGCAATTTGGCCAAACTTTAAAATGATTTATGCAATTTACTCTATTTAAAAGGACTAAACTTGTAACTCAACAAAACCTTTAAAAACCGACTCTAGTAGTACGTACCCTTGTATAAATAGACGCCCACTTTCACATTTTGGGCCCCTTTAAATAAAAAATCAAAGATAAACACAAACACCAGCAAACCCTAAAAAAAAGATCCCCAAATTTTAATCAACCACATGACAGCCTAATTTTATCATAACTAAATCTCAATTCACATATATATTTAATATTTTCATCAATCGATCATCAATTCCAGGTAATTACGCATCGTCTTCTATCGCATCGTTATTCCTTGGTTTTTATAAACCATATGCTATCTACTGTTTATGCTTGTTTGTGATTATTCGATGTTAATTGTAATAATAACGAATTAAAGTTAGAGTTTTTTTTGCACATAAGGTGATTCGGTTGCTTAAAATTGGTTCGGATAAGTATGGTGATTAAGGGGGTGTTTGTTTCGGCTTATATAGCTGGCTTATCGCTTATCTGGTTTTGGGATTATGTTTCATAAGCTCGAAACTATCCGGCTTATATAAGTGTCAAAATAAGCCCCAAAAAGTGAGCTTATGAAACATAAGCACAAAATCAAATAAGCCACAAAAAGTGAGCTTATATCGTAAGTGGTGTTTAGGGTTCTTTAGTTTGAGGTAAAACAAGCAGTTTTTGATAAGCAGGCAAGTGCTATTTCAACGCGCTTATAAAGATGAAATTAAATATATTTTTTTTCACTCGTGTCTATGACTTAAAAACCTTTTATAAACCTGTTCCGTTTAATACTTCACCATGCTAATGTCTACTACTATTGTTCGTTTTACATAACAACTTAACAAGCAATTCTAGACAGTAGACACTATTTCTATAAGTTTATTTTTTTTCAGGCGGGTTTGTTTAAACTTATTTTTGGTCTTATGAGCTTATATGTTATAAGCTCGTTTTTTTGGCTTATTTTTCAGCTTATGGGCTTGTTGTTGCTATGTAAGTCATAATGAGATAATAAGTAAAAAATAAGCTAACGAACTTTTGAAATATAAGCCTGTAAGCCCAAAAATATGCCTAAACAAACACCCCCGTAAGCAGCTTATGAGTACTTATTTATAAGCAGATAAAATAAGCTATTCAAGACAACCCTTTTAAGTATAAGGACTGTGGCGGTATGCGCAGGTTGTTAATGTATCTATATGAACAATCCTGGTTTTGACTGATTGTACGAAAGAAATGTTTCTTTTGTTGTTTTTTATGGTTATGGATAAAGTTTTTAAGATCGCTGTTTTGGTTAGTTGGTTTGATCTATTTTGTTTGTTTCATTTTGCAGGTTTCTTGTGAAGATGGCGGCGTTGAAGGAGATTCTGCCACCTGCAAAATCGACAGCTGCTACCTTTTATGACCACTCGAGTGATCCATGGTTTAAGCAAAGATACAGCGCCCCAACAGAGGACGAGAAAGCCGATTTTATCAAAACTAATCCTATCCCGGTTTATAACACGCCAGAACGGTTTAAGTACAGGCCGTCAAAGCCACAGGATTTTGGTGATGGTGGAGCGTTTCCGGAGATTCATTATGCGCAGTATCCGCTTGATATGGGTAGGAAGAAGGATTCGAATTCTGGGCCCAAGACGTTACCCGTGACTGTTGATGACAAGGGGAATTTGACGTTTGACGCTATTGTGAAGCAGAATGAGAATTCTAGAAAGATTGTTTATTCACAGCACCGAGATATCATTCCGAAGGTTTTGAAAGATGATGAAGACGAACATGAGGAGGATGAAGATAAGCTGAAGGAGATTGAAGAGACGACGGAGCAAACAAAAGCAGCTCTTGAGAAGATTGTGAACGTGAGATTAAGTGCAGCACAGCCGAAAAATGTTCAGACTCAGTCTCAAGAGTCGCAGTTTATTAAGTACAAGCCTTCACAACAGTCGGCTGCGTTTAACTCGGGTGCAAAGGAGAGAATCATTAGGATGATGGAGATGCCCGTGGACCCATTGGAGCCACCAAAGTTTAAACACAAGCGTGTCCCAAAAGCTAATGGTTCACCACCTGTCCCAGTCATGCACTCCCCTCCTCGACCTGTGACTGTGAAGGACCAGCAGGATTGGAAAATCCCTCCGTGCATCTCTAACTGGAAGAATCCTAAAGGGTACACGATTCCACTTGATAAGCGTTTGGCAGCTGATGGTAGAGGACTTCAAGAGGTCCAAATTAATGATAATTTTGCAAAGCTCTCTGAAGCGCTATATGTAGCAGAACAAAAGGCTAGAGAAGCTGTTGCCACGAGGTCCAAAGTGCAGAAGGAAATGATGATGAAGGAGAAGGAGAGAAAGGAGCAAGAGCTACGTGCTTTGGCTCAGAAGGCGAGATCTGAAAGGGTAGGTACTGGAGCTGTTGGTGTCGGTGGAGGTTCTTACGTACCTTCTGAAAAGAATATGATGGATAACGATGAGCCCATGAGAATCGAACGTGAACATGACCATGAGCATAAACGTGTGAAGGATCGGGAACAACCTAGAGAATCAAAAGCTGAAAGAGAAGAGCGGATGGAGAGAGAGAAGATCCGTGAAGAGAGGCGTAGAGAGAGAGAAAGGGAGAGAAGGTTGGAGGCTAAAGATGCAGCCATGGGGAAGAAGAGTAAGATCACTAGAGACCGAGACCGTGACATTAGTGAAAAAGTTGCACTCGGTATGGCGTCTGCTGGTACATCACGTACTGGTGAAGTCATGTACGATCAACGGTTATTCAATCAAGAAAAGGGAATGGACTCTGGTTTTGCAACCGATGACCAGTACAATGTCTATGATAAAGGCTTGTTCACTGCACAACCGACTCTATCCACTTTATACAGGCCAAAGAAGGATGCTGATGATGAGATGTACGGTGGGGCCGAGGAACAGCTTGAGAAGATCAGAAAGACTGACCGGTTTAAACCCGACAAGGGATTCACGAGTACTGGTGAAAAGAGTGCACCGAGAACCGGACCAGTCGAGTTTGAGAAAGAAGTGGCTGAAGAAGCTGATCCATTTGGTCTGGACCAGTTTTTGACAGAGGTCAAAGGAGGAAAGAAACCATTGGATAACATTGGAAGTGGTGGGACCATGAGAGCAGGCGGTGGGTCATCTACACGAGAAGGGTATGAAGGGTCTGGTAGGAGTCGTATCGGGTTCAAAAGGGGACGATAATCTGAACGGAAGTGTCGTCTGTACGCATTGATCACTTTTACGTTCGAGTAATTTGGATGAGTGTCTGATGTTTCACTCAAAGCATGGATACTATGTTTTATTTGTATTTTGCAGAAATTTGGTTTTAAGTATTATTTCGGTTGCTCTATTATCTCAAAACTTTCCTATAAACTTCGTTTACTTACGAGCTCCTATGTGTATTTAGAATCAACTAGTCTGGTAGATTATAAGTTATAACTATCTACCAAAAGTTGTGTCTTGTGCGAACGGTTCATCAATCTCTACCTGTTTGTTATACGAATGTATTCTTCTGCTTCATTTGTTTATTCTGCTAAGAAACACTGGGTTGTGTTTATTGCATTTGATAAGTTACTAGTTTCTGGGTCTCTGTTAGCTAGGTATTAGCATGACATAGTTTGATGTTTAAAGCACATATTTTACAGTTATTGTATATAGTTTGTGATATGGTGTAACATCATAATGTTAAAAAATGTATTGCATTAATCTTGATCCTGCGCAGGAAATCTAATAAAAAATTGCGTATAGGCGTAGCCTAACTACAGCAAGGGTGAGAGTGCGAGACTACTTTTCGCTCAAAAACGATCCACCCCTTCATTTTCTTATGTTGATCATGAGAAAGATCATAAAGACCAACTTTCCGATGGGAAATTGATGTATTTTCTGCAAAGTCGTGAGCTTTAAAGATCCAAAGATGGTCTCATTTTACTCATCATGAGCACATGACCACATGGTGGTTTCTTGTTAGCTAGAAATATGTCCACTAAGATTGGAAATGGAAATGAAAGTGGTGTAACTGATAATATAACCGATTTTGTGACTGATAAAACTATGGATGTTGTTCCAACTCATAAGTTTAGTGAAATCGCTGTTGATGCTGCGGAATGTTGGTTGCCAGTTGCAGCGTTGCAGTATGCCATTGATGGAATTTATAATTTTACAGGACTAAACTGGTAAGATATTACTACGTAACTACACGTATTATAGCATTATATTTCTGTTTGTTTGTTTGATTGAGATATATACCATTATAATGTAATTTCTTTCATTTTCTATCAGGTGGGCAAGCATAGTTACAACCCTCATTATTAGAACGCTGTTAGTTTCAGTCACGATAAACCAGCTCAAGTCTAGCTCAAACTTGACTGTTAGTGTCTAATCTTTGTTTTACTAACTCACTTTCTCAATAACATGTATACTAATCTTCTAAGTATACCGGGGTTCTAGACTTTTTAGTATAGCGATTATTTTTCAATCTGTATTTTGACCCCTAAAAACGAATTCTTGTTTCTTTCTTCGAATAGTTGGTACAAAAACAGAAGTAAGATTCATTTGGTACAAACTTATTATTAGTTAAAAGAGACAAGTTTAACCGGTTAATTACAAAGGTGGCCTTATTAATGTCATTATTACTAAAATACCCTTTTCAGGTCATGAGTAAGCCTGATAATCAGGAACAAATGAAGCCATTAATAGAGGAGTAAGAACTTTTTCATGTTCCTTATTGCAGAAAAAGAATACATACCATTTATTTTTTAAAAGGCAATCTATACTAACTAGAATCTCACACATTTGTCCCTGACGGGACTTAAACCCACAACCTCTTGGTTAAGAACTTAACTTTCTCACGGATACTGCTAGGGCAAAGGCCGTTTGAATAAATATGTTGTTTTCTAACCAAACTCAGTATAATATAAACGGATCTTAATATATCTTCAGGTTCCGCACTATTATGTTTAATCAACTGAAAGGGGTTCTCATTTAAGGCCCCGTATCTGTCAGCCTTTTCCTTGCTGTACGTTAAATATCTTATATCCATACTTAAAGTATGAAATATAAATTTTCTGTTTTGTAGAGAATTTGATGGGAAACATTGATTTGAACGCAATCTCTATTTTCCTTCTTTTGTACAAAACATTTTGTGGAAAACAAGGGTGTTTCCTTTCAACTAAACGCACCCTTGATGTTCAAGGAAAATTGCAATCTATACTCTTTAAAGATCATTTTCACTATCTTTGTGCAGGCGGCACTCTTTTCTTATTGGATCACTTCCAACAAGAACCTGTGAAGAAGTACTTTAACATACCAAGTTTCACCATGATGATCATCTACCAAAGTGTTAAATTGTTAAATCAGTTGGCTTATATTTCTTCACTTTTTTAAAGTTGTTTATTTTCAGCCGAAACACTTTTTGTAACTTTGTAAGCCTGTGTATATATAGGGCGTTGAATCACTATTTTTGTTAGCGAGCAAGTGTTTTTTTGTCCACAACCCAAATATTTATAAGCCTAAACTGTTTTGCAATAGTTGTTCTTTTCGATAGTTTGTCCCACATGGATAGAAAGTAAAGGTAGTGAAAGCTTTATAACTTCAACTTCAACCATGACTTATAGATTAAGTGGGCTAATGTGATATGCAACAAAACCTTGTCTGTTGTAGATTTCTTGTCTCGCTTATTTTTTTCTACTACTTCTTTCTAAGTATTCACCGTTTTTTTTTATTGCTTCTATCAACAAATAGTCTAGTTGTAAAGCACTTAATTACCTCACAAAAGGTTAAAAGTTCAAACATCACAAAGCACATATTTAGGGAATTAGGGTAACAAGAGGAGGGACGGAAAAGGTCACTGGGATGACTAGGTCTCCACCAAAGTATTCACCGGCTTTTTCAATTTCTTTTTACTACCTCAAAAAATAGCCTAGTTGTAAAACACTTGACCCCTTTTTCATAACGTGGGGTCATATTGCGGTCACTTAACCCCTTCTTCATAACGTTGTGTATTTCCTTGTCTCGATTGTATTTTCTACTCTTTCTTCCGCTCTAATTATTCAACGGTTTTTCTATTTCTTTTTACCACCACCAAATAGTCTAGTTGTAAAACACTTAAGATCTTCTCATAAGATTTTAAATCTTCAAACATTAGTTTTTCTATTTCTTTTCACCATCTTCAAATAGCCTAGTTGCAAAGCACTTGACCTCATCAGAAGAGTTCAAGGGTTCAAACCTCAATAAGTACACATTTGAGGGTGGCAAGACAAAGTCAGAAATGTTCACGTGAATACCTCGATTATGTTGCATACATCGGAGTAAAAAAGGAGTTGCCCTCCTTAAATAAACTAAACGGAGAAACGTTATCCATTTATTTTATCACTTAACTCTCGGCTATTATTTCTTTTCACTCAACTCTTTATTTCGGTTGTTTTCTTTATTTTTCTTCACTTAACCCCTTTTTCATAATGCGGGGTCATAATTGCCATAAATTAACAAGACTTAATTTGATACCTATAAAATAACAGTTTAAAATAGAGTTAAGGTCACATGGTCCAATGATCCAATCTATTTGTGATCTTATGTTTTGTTTAAATGTTTAACATTATTTCTTAATTTATTTCAATAGTCTGTCCCACATTGATAGAAAGTAAAAGTGGTGAAAGCTTTATAACTTCGACTCTAACTCATAGGTTAATATAGGTGATGAAAACTATGCAACAAAAACTTGTTTCTTGCGTATTTCCTTGTCTCGATTTTTTCTAATATTTATTTCCTTTCACCTTAAGTATTCATCGGTTTTTTCTATTTCTCTTTGCCACCACCAAATAGTAGTAAAGCACTAGGATAAATGAGCTTTCTACTCATGTATTCACATGTTTTTTCTATTTTTTTCACAGCCTCCAAATAGCCTAGTTGTAAGGCATTTGATCCCTTTTTCATAACGCGAGGTTATAACTGGGGTCACTTAACCCCTTTCTCATAACTTTGTGTATTTCCTTGTCTTAATTATTTTTCTACTAGTTCTTTTCACTTTAAGTATTCACCTATTTTTCTACTGCTTTTTACCATCATCAAATAGCCTTTGTAAAGCACTTGATTCCTTACAAGAGGTTAGAAGTTCAAACATCACTAGTCACATATTTGGAGTAACAAAAAGAGGGTAGTGTCAATGGGATAAGTGAGCTTTCCACTCAAGTATTTACCTGTTTTTTCTATTTTTTTTCACCTATTCCAAACAGCCTAGTATTAAAGCACTTGGCCTCTTTTTCATAACGTAAGGTAAATAATTGGGGTCACTTAACCCCTTTCTCAAAATATTGTGCATTTCCTTGTCTCAATTGTTTTTTCTACTAGTTCTTTCCATTCTAAGTATTCACCTGTTTTTCTATTTCTTTTTACCACCATCAAATAACGTGTAATTGTAAAGCACTTGATCTCCTTACAAGTGGTTAAAAGTTCAAACATCACTGGTCACATATTTGGGGTAAGGTCGGAAAGAGTCACTGGGATAACCGAGTTTTCCACTCAAGTATTCACTGGTTTTTTCAATTAATTTTACCACCTCCAAATAGCCTAATTGTATAGCACTTGACCTCCTCACAAGAGGTCAATGGTCAAACCTCACTAGATGCACATTTGAGGGTGACAAAAGGTGATAAACGGTCACAAAGATATCTTGATTAAGCCGCATACATCCGATTAAAAGATTCGTACTTCACAATAACCTTAACGGGAAAACCTTGTATGTTTATCTTTTCACTTAACTCTTTATTTCTATTTCTTTTGACTCAACTTTTTGTTTCGGTAGTTTAGTTTATTTTTATTCACTTAACTACTTCCTAATAACGTGAGGTCATAATGGTCACAAATTATAACAAAACTTAATTTGATACTTTTGAAATAACATTTTAAAATGGCCGTAACATTTAAAACCGAGTATATAGCAAGAATAATTATGAAATGTTCGTTACAAGCCCAAAAACATTAAGCACAAATTAAATTGTGTAAGTGTGTGAATACGAATTATCAAAGTTTGACTTTTAAAAGTCGAAAATTGTTCCAAAGATATAGTTATTGTGGTCCACTTCAGTATGTATTCAGGTCTATATAAGGGATTAAGGGTACGTGTTTGTTGGTGGGTTAAGTGCTATTGTGGGCCGAAGACGTTACCTGTGACTGTTGATGACAAGGGGAATTTGACGTTTGACGCTATTGTGAAGCAGAACGAGAATTCTAGAAAGATTGTTTATTCACAGCACCGAGATATCATTCCGAAGGTTTTGAAAGATGATGAAAACGAACATGAGGAGGATGAAGATAAGCTGAAGGAGATTGAAGAGACGACGGAGCAAACAAAAGCAGCTCTTGAGAAGATTGTGAACGTGAGGTTAAGTGCAGCGCAGCCGAAAAACGTTCAGACTCAGTCTCAAGAGTCGCAGTTTATTAAGTACAAGCCTTCACAACAGTCGGCTGCATTTAACTCGGGTGCAAAGGAGAGAATCATTAGGATGATGGAGATGCCCGTGGATCCATTGGAGCCACCAAAGTTTAAACACAAGCGTGTCCCAAAAGCTAATGGTTCACCACCTGTCCCAGTCATGCACTCCCCTCCTCGACCTGTGACTGTGAAGGACCAGCAGGATTGGAAAATCCCTCCGTGCATCTCTAACTGGAAGAATCCTAAAGGGTACACGATTCCACTTGATAAGCGTTTGGCAGCTGATGGTAGAGGACTTCAAGAGGTCCAAATTAATGATAATTTTGCAAAGCTCTCTGAAGCGCTATATGTAGCAGAACAAAAGGCTAGAGAAGCTGTTGCCACGAGGTCCAAAGTGCAGAAGGAAATGATGATGAAGGAGAAGGAGAGAAAGGAGCAAGAGCTACGTGCTTTGGCTCAGAAGGCGAGATCTGAAAGGGTAGGTACTGGAGCTGTTGGTGTCGGTGGAGGTTCTTACGTACCTTCTGAAAAGAATATGATGGATAACGATGAGCCCATGAGAATTGATCGTGAACATGAACATGAGCATAAACGTGTGAAGGATCGGGAACAACCTAGAGAATCAAAAGCTGAAAGAGAGGAGCGGATGGAGAGAGAGAAGATCCGTGAAGAGAGGCGTAGAGAGAGAGAAAGGGAGAGAAGGTTGGAGTCTAAAGATGCAGCCATGGGGAAGAAGAGTAAGATCACTAGAGACCGAGACCGTGACATTAGTGAAAAAGTTGCACTTGGTATGGCGTCTGCTGGTACATCACGTACTGGTGAAGTCATGTACGATCAACGTTTATTCAATCAAGAAAAGGGAATGGATTCTGGTTTTGCAACCGACGACCAGTACAATGTCTATGATAAAGGCTTGTTCACTGCACAACCGACTCTATCCACTTTATACAGGCCAAAGAAGGACGCTGATGATGAGATGTACGGTGGGGCCGAGGAACAGCTTGAGAAGATCAGAAAGACTGACCGGTTCAAACCCGACAAGGGATTCACGAGTACTGGTGAAAAGAGTGCACCAAGAACCGGACCAGTCGAGTTTGAGAAAGAAGTGGCTGAAGAAGCTGATCCATTTGGTCTGGACCAGTTTTTGACGGAGGTCAAAGGAGGAAAGAAACCATTGGATAACATTGGAAGTGGTGGGACCATGAGAGCAGGCGGTGGGTCATCTACACGAGAAGGGTATGAAGGGTCTGGTAGAAGTCGTATTGGGTTTAAAAGGGGCCGGTAATCTGAACGGAAGTGTCGTCTTTACGCATTGATCACTTTTATGTTTGAGTAACTTGGATGAGTGTCTGATGTTTCACTCAAAGTATGGATACTATTTTTATTTGTATTTTGCAGAAATTTGGTTTAAAGTATTATTTCTGTTATTCTGCAGTTACTCTGCTATTTCAAAACGTTCCTATAAACTTTGTTTACTTACGAGCTCCTATGTGTATTTAGAATCAACTAGTCTGGTAGATTATAAGTTATAACAAGACAATCTACCAAAAGTTGTGTCTTGTGTGAACGGCTTATAAATCTCTACCTGTTTGTTGTACCATTGTATTCTTTCACTTCATTGTTTATTCTGCTGAGAAACATTGGTTGTGTTTATTGCATTTGATAAGTTGCTAGTTTCAGGGTCTCTGTTAGCTTGTTGTGTTGTGAGACTGAGCTCGTCGTGTAGTTTGTGACCGAGATGATAAGGTACAAGCAATCCTTCACTTTTTGTTGTATTTTTTTTCATACTATTGAGAAATGATACAATAGTATGAAAAAAATACATGGTTTACAATGTTGTGGATAATTGGATATAGTCTTAAGTATAGGTCTATCATGACATAGGTTTATAGTACTTGTTTATAGTTTGTGATATAGTGTAACATCATAATGTTAAAAAATGTATTGGATTAATCTTGCTCCAGGGAGGGAAATTTAATAAAAAATGGCGTATAGGCGTAGCCTAACTACAGCAAGGGTGAGAGTGCGAGACCACTTACGTTGATCATGAGTTGATCATAAAGACCAGCATTCTGACGAAAAAATGAAGTTTTCTCTCCAAAGTCGTTCGTAGTGTGAGTTTTAAAGATCCAAGATGGTCTCATTTTATTCATGAGCCCATGCCAGAAAGTGGTTTCTTGTTAGCTAGAAATATGTCCACTAAGATTGGGAGATGGAAATGAAAATGGCGTAACTGATAATATAACCGATGTTGTGACTGATAGTAACTATGGAAGTCGTTTTTACTGAAAATTTTAGTGAAATTGCTGTTGCTGATGTAGAATGTTGGTTGCAGTTGCAGCTTTGTCCCATTGATGGAATTCATAATTTTACAGGACTAAATTGGTAAAGATATTACTATGTAACTACACGTATATAGCATTATATTTCTGTTCGTTTGATTGAGATAGATACCATTATTATGTAATTTCTATCAGGTGGGTAAGCATAGTTATAACAACCCTCGTTATTAGAACGTTGTCAGTTTCAGTCACGATAAACCAGCTCAAGTCTAGCTCAAACTTGATGATGTTTGTTTTTCATTAAGAGGCTCTTAACAGCCTCTTAATCTGAACCATTCAGACGCGGTCAGACATTTTGGTCGTTCAGACCGTTTTTTTTTTCCAGTTCAGACACGTTCAGAGGCAGTAAGATCTTAATGGTCTAGACTTGAGAGGGATGTCTGAATGCCTCTTGTTGCCTCTTGCTGACACAAAAAAAAAAAAAAAAAAACAAAAAAAAAATTAGTACGAGCAAGCAAATGTGCGGTTCAAACATGAGTTTTTTTTTCCGGTTCAGATGCGGTCAGATTCAGACATTTACGCCTAAGATTCAGATTCAGATGTGCGGTTCAGATTCAGATTCAGAGCATCTTAAAAAACAAACACCACTAGTGTCTAATCTTTGTTTACTAATTCACTTTCTCAATAACATGTATACTAATCTTCTAAGTATACCGGGGTTCTAGACTTTTTAGTATCCCCCTAAAAACGAATGCTTGTTTCTTTCTTCGAATAGTTGGTACAAAAACAGAAGTAAGATTCATTTGGTACAAACTTATTATTAGTTAAACGAGACATGTTTAACCGGTTAATTACAAAGGTGGCCTTATTAATGTCATTATTACTAAAATACCCTTTTCAGGTCATGAGTAAGCCTGATAATCAGGAACAAATGAAGCTATTAATAGAGGAGTAAGAACTTTTTCATGTTCCTTATTTCAGAAAAAGAATACATACCATTTATTTTTTAAAAGGCAATCTATACTAAATAGAATCTCACACATTTGTCCGTGACGGGACTTAAACCCACAACCTCTTGGTTAAGAACTTAACTTTCTCACGGATACTGCTAGGGCAAAGGCCGTTTGAATAAATATGTTGTTTTCTAACCAAACTCAGTATAATATAACCGGATCTTAATATATCTTCAGGTTCCGCGCTATTATGTTTAATCAACTGAAAGGGGTTCTCATTTAAGGCCCCGTATCTGTCAGCCTTTTCCTTGCTGTACGTTAAATATCTTATATCCATAGTTAAAAGTATGAAATGTAAATTTTCTGTTTTGTAGAGAATTTGATATGAAACATTGATTTGAACGCAATCTCTATTTTTCATCTTTTGTACAAAACATTTTGTGGAAAACAAGGGTGTTTCCTTTCAACTAAACGCATCCTTGATGTTCAAGGAAAATTGCGATCTTTACTCTTTAAAGATCATTTTCACTATCTTTGTGCAGGCAGCTTATTGGATCACTTCCAACAAGAAACCGTGAAGAAGTAATTTAACATACCAAGTTTCACCATGATGATCATCTACCAAAGTGTTAAATTGTTAAATCAGTTGGCTTATATTTCTTCACTTTTTTAAAGTTGTTTATTTTCAGCCCAAACACTTTTTTGTAACTTTGTAAGCCTGTGTATATATAGGGCGTTGAATCACTATTTTTGTTAGCGAGCAAGTGTTTTTATCAGTGTTGCAAAACAAGGCCGATTAATCACCGATTAGGTGCTACTGGGCCACAAACCTTGCCGATTTGTGTAATTGGGTCAAACAAATCGGTCAACAACAGTCAATGGCGGTCAGCGACTGTTAACGGTGGTCAGACTTGCCGGAAACTTGTAAATCTTGTCGGAAATACCCAAAACTTGTCTTGAACAAGTTTTAATCAATTATATTTGATGTTTTTATCTATTACAAGATGATTTTCAAGGAAAGTCTTGTCTAGAATACCTAAATCTCGCCGGAAATACCTAAAATTTGCCAAAAATGCCAATCCGATTAATCGCCGATTAATCCCGCCTCGACCGATTGCAAGCTACAGGGGGGGTCGACCGCCCGACTACCGATTCACGATTTTTGCAACCTTGGTTTTTATATCCACAACCCAAATATTTATAAGCCTAAACTGTTTTGCAATAGTTGTTCTTTTCGATAGTTTGTCCCACATGGATAGAAAGTAAAGGTAGTGAAAGCTTTATAACTTCAACTTCAACCATGAGGCCTAACGGAGTGGGCATCGGGTTGGGCAGCGGGTTCATGAACCCGAGCGGCAACACTGCTCCGCCTACCTCGGGTTCGGCCTGCGAGTTGTTTTTGCGAGCTCCGAAGCCGCTTGAGAACGTTGGAAAAATTCGACCGTTTGTATCAAAGAAAAAAAAAATGGAATTCGGGTACTAGGGTACCACTCCCACTTGTTAGGGTAGTGTTAGGGTAGTATTGAGGTAGTTTTGAGTTGGAAGGTTTTTATTGAATAGAGGTGACGTGGCACCCTTAGGGTATTAGGCTTCAAAACTTCCACTCCCTCCCCCTGACTTATAGATTAAGTGGGCTAATGTGATATGCAACAAAACCTTGTCTGTTGTAGATTTCTTGTCTCGCTTATTTTTTTCTACTACTTCTTTCTAAGTATTCACCCTTTTTTTTATTACTTCTATCAACAAATAGTCTAGTTGTAAAGCACTTAATTACCTCACAAAAGGTTAAAAGTTCAAACATCACAAAGCACATATTTAGGGAATTAGGGTAACAAGAGGAGGGACGGAAAAGGTCACTGGGATGACTAGGTCTCCACCAAAGTATTCACCGGCTTTTTCAATTTCTTTTTACTACCTCCAAAAATAGCCTAGTTGTAAAACACTTGACCCCTTTTTCATAACGTGGGGTCATATTGCGGTCACTTAACCCCTTCTTCATAACGTTGTGTATTTCCTTGTCTCGATTGTATTTTCTACTCTTTCTTCCGCTCTAATTATTCAACGGTTTTTCTATTTCTTTTTACCACCACCAAATAGTCTAGTTGTAAAACACTTAAGATCTTCTCATAAGATTTTAAATCTTCAAACATTACTGGTTTTTCTATTTCTTTTCACCATCTTCAAATAGCCTAGTTGCAAAGCACTTGACCTCATCAGAAGAGTTCAAGGGTTCAAACCTCAATAAGTACACATTTGAGGGTGGCAAGACAAAGTCAGAAATGTTCACGTGAATACCTCGATTATGTTGCATACATCGGAGTAAAAAAGGAGTTGCCCTCCTTAAATAAACTAAACGGAGAAACGTTATCCATTTATTTTATCACTTAACTCTCGGCTATTATTTCTTTTCACTCAACTCTTTATTTCGGTTGTTTTCTTTATTTTTCTTCACTTGACCCCTTTTTCATAATGCGGGGTCATAATTGCCATAAATTAACAAGACTTAATTTGATACCTATAAAATAACAGTTTAAAATAGAGTTAAGGTCACATGGTCCAATGATCCAATCTATTTGTGATCTTATGTTTTGTTTAAAGGCCCGTTTGGTTTGTAGATGAGTTTAGATTAGGATTTGGATTTGAATGTAAAGTTGTAGATTATGATTTGGATTTTGGTTTGAATTAAATGAGGAGAGAGAAAAATATAATATAATAATATATTATATATGTTATAAATGAGTATTTTAAGAATATTTTTATTGTAAAAATAAAAATAAAATTCAATATGAATGGTTGTAGTAAAATATGGGCCCACAAAAAACAATTATATAACAAAAAGGAGGCAAGTTAGATGAATTTTGCACATGGATATATATTTGGTATTCATCCCTATTTGTGGGACCCGCACAAACAAACCAAACAACATATTTTGGCATCAATACTAAATCCTAATCCTACTCCCTTAAACCAAACGAGCCCTAAATGTTTAACATTATTTCTTAATTTATTTCAATAGTCTGTCCCACGTGGATAGAAAGTAAAAGTGGTGAAAGCTTTATAACTTCGACTCTGACTCATAGGATAATCGAGGTGATGAAGACTATGCAACAAAAACTTGTTTCTTGTGTATTTCCTTGTCTCGATTTTTTCTAATATTTATTTCCTTTCACCTTAAGTATTCATCGTTTTTTTCTATTTCTTTTTACCACCGCCAAATAGTCGTAAATATTGCACTAAACTAGAAAACGATTTAAATTTAAAGTATTAATCAAATTCCATTTTAGTTGACACTTGAATGGTTGGAACATGTAACTCCAAAAGTTTAAATCAAAACTCAAATATTTAACAAGATTAACATGCTATTTTTAAATTATATAAGAAATAATCTATAACTTTATTGTTTTTTTAGTTTACGGTTTGTAATAAGTAAGCTCGGATCGGATTTAATCTTAACATCGTATGATCAAAATCTACATATTTATGCCTTTTGTATCGTTTCTAAACTTTATTTTATTCATATGTAACATGACTATTATCTATTCGTACATATAACATATCATTTTACTCGCATGATATCACAAATCAATCACTTATGTAAACATATTTTTGTTCATAATAATAATAAAACTACCATTTCACGGTTTTAAATTTAATCCCGTGAATTTTTACGGGTTAATAAACTAGTTACTATAAAAAGTCGATTACATGTGTCAACTTATTATAGTACCTTTAAATGCTTTCTCAACCACTTCCATATAAACTAAAGAATAAACCAATAGAGTAGATTTAATAGAACACAAAAAACACACGTTAATCGGTCCCAAGACTATATCATCAAAATGAGTTAAATTGTCAAACTAGTTCATAGTCATACCTTATTTACCCACTCGAGACATAATATGTCAAAATACCAAATAAGTTACATTCCAAACATTTAAAACAATGTCAAGATTTTCGTATTCATGCATCATCACAAAGGTTGGAAACATGATAACACAAACATTAAGTTGCAAGTAGTACGTAGTAGTATTTAATAACTTAAACTAATCTTTGTACCTTGCCATCATGATGAAACCAGACTACTCATCAAGTGCAATGTTGCCACCATAACTTAAAGGGAAAATGATTAAAAAAAAAAAAAAACATCGAAGTTGCCACCTTTTTCTTTTATAGGCATCGATTTTTTTTTTTTTTTTTTTCCTAAAGTAGCCCTAAACTTGCCTAATTTTTCTTTTGTAGCCTCTAATCAAAAATTAATTACATAAATCATCCTTGTGGCTCTAAACAATTACATTGTTCGTCCTTGTGTAACTTTATATCATAAAGCCTATCTTCTACTCTTTCTCACATCCCTTTTACTGCCTATCCCTCTCCTTCTCTCTTTCTAGCGCCACCACACCGACACCACATCCACCTCCACCGCCTTGCCACGCCACCATCATAAAAAAAATGCAAGTTTGGATTTGGTTGTTTTGGTGTTTGATGAAATGTCTGTGATTAAATGGTGCTGAAGGTTATATATCTATCATGATTACAAACCTTGTTGCTACCCTCCACTTAATTATGCACTAATTGGGCTTTATCATTGTTCATCTTTTTATGTTTACGATAGGAAGTTTTATAAAGATTAGTCCCCTGTTCTTTTATAAACTGTTGAGTTTATAATATATATATATATATATATATATATATATATATATATATATATATATATATATATATATATATATATATAACATACAATAAACATGTAAACATCAAGAGTACACAGCGGAAGACTTAAAGATCATAACAAATAAATTAATTAACTGAAAGTATGCGTAACGTACCTCTTGCGAATGTCAGATCCTTTGAGCAAAACAAAGAAGTGGTTTGAAGAGTTGTCCCTTACCGTTCTACAACTCAAACCAATATGATGTAAGAATAGTGTCTTACTACCACGTTCTTGTACACACGAATTAACCAACGAATTAAGCGATTGCTAGATCTAGCACAAGTCCTCGTTTAAGAAAAACGAAACCAAACTCCCTAACAATGGGGTGTTCGGCCGAATAGGGACAAGAGAGAGGAGAGGAGAGATCTAGGGTTAATTCAATGCACAAATATATGAATAAAACCCTAGAACCTAGCCTTGCTTATATAGTGTATGGAATACTTTGGGAACAAGTTAGGGCTTGGGTTGAGAACCCCCCTTTGGCCGGCCATGTAACAAGCCCAAGAGAAAACCCATAACTTTTCCATTTCAAGTTTTTCCATTACTAGTCCTTCTCTTTTCATTTAACGGTCGTTAGTCATTTTTCCGTTAAATACTTAACGATCGTTAACCGGACTTAATGTGCAATAATTAATCGTAAACATAAACATTAATTATTAACTTTAATTCTCGTTCGCTAATGTGTGCAATCCCGTGGTCACGGGTTCGAATCCGGACATTTACGTGTTTGTAAATATATACATTTCCAACAGCTGCCACTTGGATATGTTTACAAAACGTAAAATGACATTGGTTAGCGTCTAGCAACACGCCAATGCCCCCGGTACAACTCGTGTATGGTTTTCTGGAGAAAAACCAAGTTTTGATGATTCATCATCATATTCATCCTTTTGTTTCTAATACCATGTTAATAAGAATATGGATCTCACTCATTTCTTAATTAACTATTCTGTTTCTCGCTTTATATGATTGATCAAGATTACCAATTCTTCTGAACATATTCCAGAAGACCTTGGGCATGGCCATGCAAACATCTTAACAACCCTACGAGGGGCCCAACAGTATTATACTTCAAAATAAATTTGAAGGAAACAAATCCCATTTCGA
The DNA here is from genome assembly GCA_019973895.1 of Chrysanthemum seticuspe. NCBI lineage: Eukaryota > Viridiplantae > Streptophyta > Magnoliopsida > Asterales > Asteraceae > Chrysanthemum > Chrysanthemum seticuspe. The sequence goes on from BPTQ01000005.1 coordinate 331,064,906, forward strand.
CTACAAGCAGGATTCATAAATTTCGTAACATTTCTGAAAACAACCCTTATAACTACCAGTTACGTATAGCGTTAGATTGCTTCACAAAAATGCACTACATCCATGACATATCTCTGGTATCTCAAGTCAGAGGATAAATATCCATGATATACTTAATGACAAAGATCCATAAAGTATTATCATGCGGGTGGGATAAGTCCTATATTCAATTCTTTGAATATCATCTGAAATTAGTCATACTACGCATCAATATACTTTCAAGTATATTCTAACTAATACTCAGATTTGTCTTAATTCAATATCATTCCCATGTTATTGATCGACAATGGACTATTTAGAATAACTTAAGTTATTCAAGGATTTAAACATGCAAATATAGGATAACATCACAATAAATGAATAATAAACATAACAAAATACTTTATTTCATTTCACTAATAATGTTTACAATATCCTTTATCCAAATACTAAATAGATCAATGCATGATAATTCTTAGTTAATGAATTTTGCCACAAGTCATGCAACTCATACTTGTTGACAAGGCATAATTTCAACTAACTTTGATCTATAGGAATTTTGAGAATACTTATTTTAAAAAATTCAATAAGTGAATTTCTTGTATGTGTTTACACATATCTTGATATTGTCATATCATTCCATAAGGTGCGTGACAACCTGAACCACCTTTATATGACAATTATCTTTCAAAACTTTTAAAGTTTAAAGTATTATTTATTCTTTAATGTATAATGCAACTATGCTCTTAATTGAGCATAACTAGTCAACATGGTCATCATCATCAAGGATACCGTGACTAGAATTGAGTGTCATCTCAATTATACTAGCATCATTGTATACAACAATATGCTCTTTAAACATCCGTAAACTTTGAACAGTTATAGTGTAATGTTGGTGCCTACCAAAACTCAAGTTTGTTGGCAATGACAATTATGAAACAATTTTCATATAATCATCCATAGAATCTAGGAGCATCTCCAGACTGTGGAATATGATTCTAAATCCAAACATATTCCTTATAAAATATTTATTACACTAACAACTTTCAATGTTGTCAAATCATCTTGTAATCAAGCATGACACAACAATCTTACAACATGATGTATATGATGAATCTTCAAGTTAGACTTTAAGATCTCATTATATATCCATCATGTTCTATTAGACTCATTTATTTACCGCATATGTTTATAGTAATAAACATATATTCCAAGGTTGTATGTTTTATTTCCAAATCTTACAAACGAAGTTTCATTACCAACTAAAACTTAATTTAGGTGGAATGTAGTTGCCCATACAACTTATAAGATTTAAAATAATACTCCCACTAGCTTTCAGGAATACTTATGAGCTATCTTATTTTAATTATTAAATCTATCATGGATTTAATATTAAACATAAGAATCATCTCCTTGATGCATGCATATATCCATTCATGAATTCTTGCAGTCTGTACATATTCAAAGATTATTTGAATTCATAAAAAACTCCTTTGCATTACTTATCGTCCTCGCAAAAGTAATTCCAGTACAAAGAGTTTTGATATTCATTGTCAAAAAAGTAAGTATGACAATTATAATCTTTATAATTCTATTTAATGTATCTAGAAAAGAATATTCAATCATAGTTAATTACTTAATTATGATTAATATTATTATCACTAGACATGCATTAAATATGTGTACAATATTATCCATATGATTTCTACACAAAGATTTAAACCACTAGGGTTTCTATTCTTTGAAGAAACTCATTAAGATAAACCAAATATCTAAAGTTGAGTATCTCTATGGACAGCATCTTTACATTCATAGTATGATTGATTTACCACAATTCAACATTTGGTAAATTCATCATTATGATTAACAGGCTTACCATGATCCTGTAACTCATATTCCTCAACATATTAAATATCTGAGATATCCTTACGAATCTATGAATGACAATTCCATCATATTGAGGTCTATAATATACATGTTTAGCCTCATCATGATATTTGCTAGTGCATTTTAGAAGATTATGTATTTTGCAATTCAATCTTTCAAGATCTAAACAAAACTCCCACTTGCCTTTAACAATTTAAAGATTACCTTTAAATAGTTTATCAAGTAGAGCAACAATACATTGTTCTCTTTTGGGACACTACAAAAAACATTGACAGTTCCTAACATTAGTTTGTTACAACTCACTCTATAAGTAGTTTAACAAATTCAGAACTTCATTTATAAGACTTAATGTGATTCATCACTTTCCATAAACAAATGGTGTCTTATCAATCTTCTAGGTTGGAGTCTTATTGAGTATATTCAATCTATACTCAATCTTCTAACCTTGATAACATGTGGAAGAAACTATAGTTATCTTGAATCAAACACGCCAATAGATTTTGATTCTTCTAACTGAACATCCCATAAAACTATGGTATTTCATTAGAATTAATATTGTAAGATAATATAACAATATTTAAGATAACCATCTACTCTTTGGCTTACCTATTTACCAACAAAGTAAAACTTAATGGTACAATAGAATTACCAAGTCAATTGCATACATTATAACTCAAGTATTTTTGACCAAATCAAAATACATATCAGTTATAATCCCACTATACGTTATAAGTCATTGATCAACTCATTGACTTCATGCATATGTCTTAAAACATAGCAAGTTAACGTCTTACTTTATATTGTAAGTCTTGTATTAAAAGACTTCATGTTTGTGACTTTACAAAATCATAAACATTTATAATTAAAGTAATTATAAACACCACCTCAGGTTTCAATTAATATTTCAAGTTAATATTTACTACATATATTTAAGTCAATTTAACGAATACTTAAATTCAATGTAGTATTAGATTACTTCATTTAATTTATGTCATTTCATGTAAAGTACAATGTAAGAAACTGCAAAATCATCCATGCTCGTTCTCACGACACGTGGATATTTTACCTTGGGCTATAATCTAGTTCACATTCTCACGTAACATAAATTGTAACTACAAGTGTTTCTTAAATATTGAATGACATAAATATTGAGAATAAAGTAGTCTTTGTTATCATCTTGACACATGTTCTTAATAGGGCAATCATACATATTTAAATGTATACTTCCTATTAGAACGTTATTCTCTTACTTTACAGTCAAGAGAATCCATTAAAATCATATTAATATGTGTTGTACCTTGCACACAATAAAGATTTCTCCCACTTGTGCATGGAACAACATCATGTAGCAGATAAACAACACGATACACGTTCATTTATTTGATTAATATGATTTGTGTCATAGATATAACAAGTAGATGTAGAACTATATTGTTTAGTAAGGAAACGTACACGACTATCCTTAAAAACATAAGTGTCTACAGTTGGAAAGTAATTATCTTTGAAGATAATCTGGGTTACTACACAGAAAATAAGGCTTGTAGCTCCCACTGAATCAGAAATCAATAAAAAAAAAACTTCTTATTCAGTAATGCAACACAAATGCTCCCACTGAATTTGACAACATTGTAAGTGTTGCATAACCAGTGAAAACAACTTGCTTGCTTTTACTTTCCTACACCTTTAAAGAACCATACGTAATCTTTACTAAGGTACTAAAAGGTGTATTCTACTCTATGAATGATGGGTTATCCATCAATGTTATTAACTTGAAAATTTTGGTATGCAATTTCTTCCTTAACAGGTTTACCATCCCCATACTGGTATGTAGCACCTTTAAAGGTTAAAGCAAACCAACTAATAAATTAAGCTAGTTTGTCTTTTACCAATTTTCGCGGTAATTCGTTTAGCTTCTAATTTTGTAACTCATATACATGTTTTCCAGTTAACCAACATTCATGTTTGTTACAAAAGGATTCATTCACCAAATGAAGGTAATGAAATCTTTATGGAAAATATGACGTGCAATTCATTGCTATGAGTTACATTAGAATTTAGACAATTCAAACATTCCTATTATACCTTTCTCATTCATGAAAAGGAATAGGATTGAGTCTAATGCTTCTCCCATGGAAAAGAGACTTCGTTTGTCTTTTCAGTAAATTATTCTCGATCAAACATTTGTTTGAAAGCAGAATGGAGGAATTTACTGATCAAAGACTAAACTTCGTTTACGGTTAAATGTTGCAATTATACATTCAAAAGAATTACAAAATTCAGTTTTAGTATTTTCTATAATTAACCTTTTTCAAGAAAATTAATTACCCATGGTTCATAAGCATATAACCATTTAATTTTCACTGAAAAACTAGGATCCAAATTGTCATAATCTCATCACATCAGTTGATCTGCTAGTAATTAACCTTATACAAAGTGGTAGAGCTTTTGCTCAATTGCCAATTTCAATTGCAATTCCTAGATTTATGGGATTTACATATAGCCAATTTCAATTGCCATGTAAACATGTTTTATCCCATCTTATGCCTTGAGTTGCCAGTTCTCACTACAAAACTCAATTAAGTTGTCCAACTTAAGAAACTGCAAAATCATCCATGCCCGTTCTCACGTCATGTGGATATTTTACCCTTTGATTACGATCTAAATCACGATCTCACGCAAATAAAAGGTAATCTCAGGTGTTTCCGTTTCATTGGATGGCATATAACTTAAATTAAGGGTAATAATTTTGATGTCAAATCAAATATGTACAAAGATGTCATGCATTCATCTTCGTAACATAATTTTTATTAAAACATTTATATCTTGTTTTAATGTATAAGCTTTTCATCATCAAACTTTAATTGAGGTATTGGATTCACCAATCAAGGAATTTAGTGTTAATTATCATCCATTATACCGTACTTTTGCATAAGTGTAAACACTTAGTGTTTCGGATAATTACCACCGAAGTGGCGCATGGAATTAAAACTAATTCACCCTTAAGATGAGCTTTGATCCGCGCAAAACCGTCAAGTTTTCTCACGCAAGCAAGAAACTTAAAACAGCTTCAGCACGAAATCAATGAAGATCTGGGGAGTATAGTGTTTCCCCGGGTCGTTATGTCCCAGCGAGCTATGCAATGGATTATCAAACGTATAGTGATCGCGAGATTTGAACGGAAAAGGATTTGATATGATTAAAACTACAGAAAAAGCCAACAATTTAAAACGGCTTAAATGCAAATTAAAGAAAGATAAAAAGATAAAATCTATTAAATAAACGCTATCACTATATTTAAAGTGATGAACGTTTAAAACCTAAAACGTACGTTTAAATGCAAAACAACGTAAACGTACAAAATAAAAAGTGAAACTTATACAATAATAATCCTAAAAATATGAAAAATACATTTTTACAAACCTAATGATAAAAGAAAATTTATAGAAAAAGAAAATTAATTTTATAACTAATTATCTAATTATTATTAATTAAAAACTATTTTTAACTAATTAATTATTATCTAAAATACAAGAAATTAGGAAATAAAGGTAGAAAAATAAAATTATGAAATGAAAAAGTCTAAAATATCAAAATAGACTTTTCAAAACTATTTTTGTATTTTTATGATTATTTTTCTATTTTTTATGAATTTTAAACTATTAAAAACTAATTAAAATATTTAAAAATACTAATTTAACTAAGAAAAATATGAAAAAAATACTTTTTTGACTTTTTATATTTATCTTAACTTAATAAAAATGAAAAATTATTTTTTTGAGACTTTTCTTAATTATTTGTATTAAAAGCTAATTAAAAATACTTAAAAACTAATTAAAATCAAGAAAAATAGCAAAACAACTTAGAAAAATATGAAAATTTCAGGAAAAGCTTAAAATAATATGAGGAATCTGAGAAAAATGGAAAAACAAGGTGCTATGTGGAGAAAATGGGAACTGATGAATCAAGTGCTTATAAATAAGCACTTGAATAAGCAAAATGGAGCCCCACAAGCACCAATCTGAAACA
>BPTQ01000005.1:331070936-331435246 GCA_019973895.1 Chrysanthemum seticuspe
ACTTCGAAACACCTTCAAAGACTTTCCGAGCTCATTCTCCGCCAAAGCTTTGAATTTCTTGAAGTGTAAAAACGCCTCACTTTTCTCCTTCAAAAGAAAAGTCCACATATATCGTGAAAAATCATCAATTAGTGTGAAAATGTACCGATTTTGACCTTTCGTTGACGGTGTGATCGGACCGCATAAATCATCGTGAACGAGCTCCAATGGTCGTGTTGCTTTGTACGTTGTCATTAAAGGAAATGACTTTCTTGTTTGCTTGCCCCCCAAACAAGATTCACACAATTGATTCTCATTGTCAAAATGAGGTAAACCTTTGACTAGACCTTTTTTCGACATCTTTTTCATTGACTCGAAATTGATGTGCCCAAGTCTTGCATGCCAGCGCCATGTGTCTTCACCTAGTCTCGAATGAAGGCAAATAGGTACTCCAATTGTTAAGTTTATTTTATAAAGGCGGTTTGGAGTTCTTTGTACCTTCATTAATAAGCAGTTGTCGGCATCATGCATAGTCAAATAGTCATCTTTCATCCGAATATCACACCCGGCTTCAGTTGCTTGTCCGAGACTGAAAATATTATTTTTCAAATCCGGTATGAAATAAATCTCCGTCATCAATCGTTGTTGTCCCGATTTTCCTTGGAAAAGAATAGAGCCTTCCCCTTTAATTTCGACACACGAATTATCACCGAATTTCACCTTTCCGGTTATTCCTTCGTCGAGTTCGGAGAAAAACGATCGATTTCCCGTCATGTGATTACTTGCCCCGTTGTCCAAATACCACACATCTTTTTCTTGTGCGTTGTATCGAGACGGTATCACATTCTTTTCGTTCAAAAATACTGTTTCGTGTAAGAACACAGTTTCATCAGTATCTTCTTGCTCCGTAAAATTGCTTTCTTGGAATTTTTGGAGTCGGTCCAGACATTTAGACGCGTAATGACCTGATTTATCACATCCGTAACAAATAATTTTCGACATATCTTTTTTCTGGTTTCGGTTTGAGTCGGAATTATAATTGGATCGATTATTGGCTTGGTTGGGCTTATTGTTGGATTTATTTGTGTTGTGGGCTTTTGAACCGGATCCACTTGAATAACTAGATCCACCCGACCCGGATCCATCTTTATTAATAACCCACCGGTTATTATCTTTTCCCATTTTTCCTTTCTCTCTCTTCGAAGAACCAGAAAACCCACCACTATAATCATCACCTTTGGCTCCTCCACCGCTGTTCCTGCCACCACCTGTCGATCTACCACCATTATTAGATCGAGTAAATAACACCCGTTGCTCTTCTCCACCTTCCTCACCTCGAATACGCTCCTCGTATGCTTTTAATCGACCAACAACATCTTCAAATCCCACTGTTTTCAGATCAAGTACCTGTTCAAGAGAAGCAACAAGGTGAATAAACTTTCTGGGCACCACCTTTAACAGCTTCTTCACAAGCTTTGATTCTTCAATCATTTCTCCTAGCGACGCGGACTTCGAAGCAATTCCGGCGAGTTTTCCGGCGAAGACATCGATGGTCTCGATCTCGTGCATCTTCAATCGATCGAACTCAGAATTTAAAGTCTGAAGTCGTGCTTCCTTCACTCTATCAGCTCCGACATACCTCGCCTTGATCGATTCCCATAGCAACTTCGGACTATCAACATCACCAATCTGCATTATCAGAGTTTCAGGGATTGCTTGGTACAGCAATCCCATCGCCAGGTTATTCTTCTCTTCACTTTCTTCTGTTCCTGGTTCAATAGTAGACCAGGCTTTGTGAATTCTGAGTACTACCTTCATTCGTAGGGCCTAGACTGTGTAATTAGTGGATGATAGCATAGGACAAGCTACGGTGGTTGTCCCGACCTCCTTCACCCTCACCGGTGTAGGACCTGCTGCGTCTTCAACATCTGACATGGTTCAAGAAAACACCAGGTATGAATTCAAAGCCCCTTCTCTCAGGCTCTGATACAAATTCAAGGATTGGATTGTATAAACACAGATAACCAAAATAACTCTTTGATTGATAATAGGAAAATAGCTCAAAACCTATTACATGTTTATACACTGCTTTGTATGTGTTTGTTCTATATAACCTCTTGCTAAACACCCCTATTTATACCAAAAAAAAACCCATAACACTAAGTCTTGATAATGGGCCCACTAATACTCCCACATGGATTATGATGTCATAGATGATGACAACCATCTAGAAGGCTGTAAATCCTCTTCTTTGACTTAGAATTCCAACAGGAATAGTGGAGGTTTGTTGAAGTTTGAAAAGCACGGCTTGATGATTATCGTAAGTGGATGGACCAAAGCGCGTTTCAAGGGCACATGTGAATGCTTCCCAGGTGGTAAGGAGACGGTTGTTGACAAGGTACTTGTACCAACTTAGAGCATCTCCGGTGAGTTGAAAGGCAATCATGGAAAGACTTTGAGGTGGTGTGATGTTGTAAAAAGTGAAGTATTGAATGGCTTGAAAAAGCCAATCGAGAGGGTTTGATCCGTCAAATGCCGAAAGGTTGAGTTTGGGTGGCCGAATTTGCAGCCCATGAGGAGGTGGTGGCACGTTGTTTGGTGGTGGAAGCTGGTGGGTGCGTGCATTATTTTGAGCAATGGTCGAGATGAGGGTGGTAGTTTGTTCATATTGTGCTGCTAGTTGTTTCATTATGATATCGAGTTGTGAAGATGATGATTGTGTTTGGGTGGCCCTGATGTGTTTGTTGGTGATGGTTTGGGACTCAAGAAGTTTGGATATATTAGCAGCCATGGCTGCCATTGTTTCTTCAAGTGGGGGATTGTCTTTTTTAGGAGGCACGGCAAGGAAAATGAAAGCACCAATTGATAATACTACAACTAACAATAGTCAATATCTAAACTAGATTACTCAATCAAAAGGAAGTACTACTGTAACTAAAATAAACATACGAAACTTGGAACAATTTTCTCTTCTTTCTTCTTGTTTATTCTCAATGCAAAGTACATATTTATAGTAAACAATAACAACTACTTCCTAGACTCTAGGACACATGAATGACAACATGAGAACATGGGTTACTCTACCACTACTTACTAGACTTTAGGAATAATAAGAAAACATGTGAACATGCATGCAACAGTTAACTAGAATTGGTCTCCATATTAGCATGGAATTTGGACCATGAAGAGGAGGTGACCAAGTCAAGAATTAATCATAAGACTAACACTTAAACTAAAAGAAACTTGATTTTCCACTTCTACTAGTACCCCAAAGCTGCAACCGGATGCTCGCAAATATTCTCTATACAAACGGATGCTCGCAGATCTTTCACAATGTTCCAAAGCTGCAAGAAACATACTCCTGAGTGATAATTTTGAGGCGTTTTTGCATAACAGCCATTGATGGGTAGGCAGGAATACAAATTTGGTAAAAGCATGTTTGAGAAGAAGGCGGACGGTCATATGTCTCACCAGATTTTATTATGTACAGCCTTGAAGCTAAACCGCGGAACCCCTCTATTGGTAGATACTTCACTGATGTCCAAAAGAAGAGAAGAACCTTTTGTTGCTCTGCACTCATTTCCCTAACAATCTGCTTTTAACAATCAGGTTATAGAATTCCATAAAAACAATAACAACTATTTTAATTAGACAAAGGGAATCTCAAGAAGTACATTAATATTATGAGTTTTATGACTTATGACATAATGATCCAATTACGATTAAGGAATTTAGCCTACTATACAGAATCCCCTATAGCGTGTTATAGGTCACGTAATAATACAAGACCATTTAACAGATTACCCAAATTCACATATGATTCCGAGGATACTGCGCACCATAACTTTCTTTCTAATGTTAACTATAGAGCTAAATTGAGAACTGTGTAACTAACTGACACTTAAATCACGCTAATGCACCGAAAATACCAAAACAAGGAAATAAGGAGATCCACGTACCTTCCAAAACCAATCTATCTGGAGATCAGTCTCTTTATAGCCTTTATACCCCGTATGTGCCTTCCAATCATCGACAGAGATATCACTCTCACCCCCACTCAACATCCCATCAAGATCGTTAAGATCTAAGCTCTTGAAAAACAATTTCATGTTTTCTTCATTTGCGACAATATCTAGAAATCCTTGAGAAAATTCGCGTACCTGCTGGGCAATAGACGTCACAAACTGATGTCTAATGATATGATAAATATACACTTCCTTGTTTATGCTATTCACACTAATGTATCTTCCATGAGGATCAAAATTCCACAACTTTCTTGGCTCCAAATCTTCGAACTCCCACATAAATGTTAGACCAAGGAGATCTTGATCAACTACATATGGATCCATTTCCAGTATCTGCTTGCAGCTGCTATATAAGTATGGATCTGCATCTTTTATATATCTTCCAAAGAGACATCAATTCCAGCCAACTGCAAGAAGAATGCCCGACCGAATGCAATTCCAACTTGAATCATCAAGGCTAGGGTAATCAACCTGCCGGCAAATCTAAAATACTTAAGGTGCAGTGAGTTTACCTCAGATGCTGCAAAGATGTAACAAACGAAAAATTACTCAAGTATAACTTAATTTATAATCCATCCCTAACTTTGTGATACAAGATATGATAATATATATATATGCATATAACCAAAACATGAAGCTTACCAGGATTAGGAGAAAATCTTCTTCGATCGGTTGGGGAAGCAAGGAATAAGGCATAGTCAGGATTGAATATAGCTTGAAACACCAACATGAACCATTCACGTAATACGCCAGGCCCATTAGCTACTTCATTTGTAAACCGCATAAAGATTTGACCACGCAACCTGTGTAGATTTGCTCCATTGATAGACTGAAACGATTCTGCCAACAAATTTAATCTATTGATAAGCATCTTATGGCTTTTCCGTTGTGTCACCTTGGGAAGCAACATCATAACCAAATGCCTCCTGGTTTCCAAGTCCGTTAGATCCTTACGGCCAAGAATCCATTTATAATCTCCAACACCCCTCTTTGCAAATCTAACAATAAGATAACAAAAAGCAACCTTATGTGGCCTCAAATTCATCCAAAAGGTTTCCTCCGCACCTTCATACAGTTGTGAAATATAATGCGACATACTTAACATAGGTAGATACTGATCCCATCCATCACCTCGTTCCACTTTCCTTATGACATTAATATAATCCTCCATTAAAGTAAGGCACACTTTCTGTTTTGCCAGGAAATGAAGATAGAGGGAATACAGATAGCCGAGTTGGTGATCGTACCAAGGGTGGTTGTGGTAGTAATGCTTTGGTATAAGCATGTCGAAATCCATGGGGTTAATGATTTCATTCATCATAAACCGCAAAAAATTATTAAAATCACGGACGTCATTTGATGAAGAAGGACCAATAAACCAGATACTTGAAACTAAATGCTCTGACAACTTATTGGGTTAATCACCATCGACCCAACTATAAACCCGTCACAACCCAAATGACCCGGTCAACAAAAGTCAACCATACGAAAAGTCAAAGAAGATGTTACAGAAACAGTTACATAGCAGTTACAAATAACTGCTCCATATCACAGAACCGACACAATGGTTCTATGTACCCTTTCATTACAGTATATATACTAGATACATTTGAGGTAAAAACATGATGACATATTTGATTAATACAAAGACTTATTTACAGTTTTATTAATCCTTGCACATTTAATCGGTACACTTTTGATTGAAACGTTAAGACCATAGATCCCGTTATAAAGGCCAACAATTGGTATCAGAGCGGTTTGGTCTATCAACCAACAATCATCATTTACCTTACTCGTAAAAGTTTCCAGAATCAAAAAAACAAAGACCAGTTTCGACATAATTTTTTTTTTTGCAAATCCTTAAGAACACAAATCCAGACGTCATCTTTGTGTCTCAAACGTTTGTCGCAACAGGGGTATAATCACTTTGTGATTACTCACAACCCGGAAACAAAACAAATTCGCAAATTTTTTTCCGAAACAAGTTTCGTATACCCAATCCAAAACAGGATCAGAAAACGAACTCAAAATCGTTTAAACATTTGATTCAAAAAAAAAACTAATACGAGTGTCATCAATTAGGGCACTAAGAAAATATTCAAATTAGAACGAACACACCTGTTCTTAAACGGAATCAAGCCCAGAAGGATCAATTGAAAACCCCAATTGATTCATTAGCAAACTCCAATCGTAAAATACTCACGGATCAGAAAAACCCCCAAAATAAGCCGAAACCCTAGGTTTCAAGTTGGAGGGATAACCGTGCTCGTACAGAACACCATACCGGAGAAAGTAGAAGGGGCGGTCAAAAACCACAGCCATCAAAAAGGTCCAGTCAACCGTCGTTATTGGAGAAGAAGAAGATGATAAGTTATCTTCTTAGAGAGAGAGAGAAAGAGAGACTGATATACTGTCTCAGAAAGAAAGAAAAAAGAGTACGCATGTGTTTTTTATCTCAAAAGAGATAAGAAACAAAAGGGTTATAAGGGACTCGTGTATACACAAGGGCCACCAAAGGATAATATTAATAGGGCATCGGGTTAAACCATCAACCCATCCAGGTTCCAAAAGATTTTAAAACCACTTTATTTTACTTTATATATTTTGATATATATTGTTTTAGTTTTTGATAAGTTATTTTAAAAAATTATTAAAATCTTATCATATTTTGTATATCTAACCTAGTAATTACACTGCTTAGAATACTGATTAAGAATAATTTGTAAGGAGTAATTAACCTTAGCTTATTCAGTTTAAATTTTATAATCTCCGAGGATAGTTTAAAAATTGTTAAAACTATACCTAGAAAAGTTTTACACCCATTTGAGGAAGATAAATGATTAAGAGCTCATTTTAAGAAATAAGAATTTTGAAAAATAAAAACATTTTGTGTTAAAAATTCTTTATTGGAGATTTATTGTCATTATCATTTTAAGATATGACGAACGACAGTGGTAAAAAGGAACCCAGTACTAACATTTCGAGTAGTACACCCCAATTTCAATGCTCAATCCTAAAGCCCGCGAATTACTCATTATGGGCAATTCGAATGCAAATCATTCTCGAAGCGAATGGTTTATGGGAAACAATTGAGCCGACCGAAACGACTCAACCCGATAAGAAAAAGGAAAAAACCGCTATTGCTTTCCTTTACCAAGCCTTGCCCGAAGAACAATTACTTCAAATAACAAAGCACAAAACCGCAAAAGACATTTGTAATGCTTTGAAAACTAGACACGTTGGCGAAGACAGAGTTAAACAAGCAAGATTACAAACACTCAAATCCGAATTTGAGATGCTATATATGAAGGAAGACGAAACAATCGACACCTTCACCACCAAACTCACAACACTCATAAACAAAGCCGCTAATCTAGGACACACAATAGAAGATGAAACCTTAGTACGGAAATTACTAAATGCTGTACCCGAAAGGTATCTGCAAATAGTCGCATATATAGAACAATATTCCGATCTAAGTGAAATGACATTAGAAGAGGCAATAGGAAGACTTAAGACCTACGAAGAAAGGATTAAGTTCAAGAAAGGAAAACAAGTGGACAGTCAAGACAAACTGATGTTCACACGACATGACAATAGAGGGAAAAATTTCAGAGGACGTGGACGTGGAAAATATAAAGGATGGAGAAACCACGATAAAAATAACCACGAGAAGAAGGATGGAGAAAACACTCACAGTCACTTCAACAAACAGAATATTGATTTTAGCAAAGTTAAATGTTACAAGTGCAATAAGACTGGTCATTATGCATCTAAGTGTTATTCAAAACCAAACACTAGTATGCAATCTAATCTTGTAGAGGAGGACTTAGAACCTACCTTATTAATGGCAATATTAGAAGACCCACATGTAACAAAGCTAGAAGATCAAAAGGTCTCGCTACACGAAGAAGATGTAGGATACAAAGAGACAAGTGTCGATAGTCAATGGTATTTAGACAATGGAGCTAGTAACCATATGACTGGGATAAGAGAACACTTTAAAGAACTAGATGAGAATGTTAGTGGAAAAGTAAGATTCGGAGATGGATCTCATGTAGAGATTAAAGGAAAAGGTTCAATCCTATTAGAATGTGAAGACGAGAAACAAAGAATCATATCTCAAGTCTATTACATTCCTAGCTTGAAAAACAATTTATTGAGCCTTGGACAATTTACCGAAATAGGTTGTAAAGTTGTAATGGACGACGATGAACTACGACTTTATGACATGGACAACAAAATCTTCTTGAAAGTCACAAGACAAAGAAACCGTCTATACAAAGCAAGTCTGAAGATAGGCACACTTGTTTGCTTATTAGCAAACTTAAGTGACAACACTTGGTTATGGCACGCAAGATTAGGACACCTCAACTTTGAATCATTAAAATCTATGACTCAAAAAGAGCTAGTTCATGGAATACCTGCCATTAAACATACAACACAAATTTGTGATGTTTGTTTAGTTGGTAAACACAGCAGAGCACCATTTCCCAAGAAAGCAAAACCTAGATCAACATCACCATTAGATTTAGTTTACGGAGATTTATGTGGACCAATAGCACCAGCAACACCATCTGGAAAGAAATATATATTCTTGTTAGTAGATGACTACTCAAGATATATGTGGGTGTATTTCCTAAATACGAAAGATCAAGCTTTCGATACTTTCAAGGAATACAAAGAAACAATAGAGAAGGAGCTAAGGATAACATTGAAAATGTTAAGAACTGATCGTGGAGGAGAATTCACATCTAACGAATTCACTAAATACTGCAAAGAGAACGGCATAGCACGACAACTAACCGCACCTTACTCACCACAACAAAATGGAGTTGTTGAACGAAGAAATAGGACAATCATGTCTACTATGAGATGCATGATGAAAGCAACTAACATGCCACAAAACTTTTGGGCTGAAGCTGTTAGACACGCTATATACATTCTAAACAGCGTTCCTACTAGAGCCTTAGAAGACATTACTCCATATGAAGCAATTAAGAAGAAAAAGCCAAACTTAGAAACTTTAAGAGTTTTTGGCTGCATAGCATATGCAAAGGTACCATCACAACATCTGACAAAATTAGATGATAGAAGTAATAAAATGGTATACTTAGGAAGCGAACAAGGATCAAAAGCTTATAGACTGTTTGATCCAACAACACAAAGAATATGTGTTAGTAGAGATGCGAAGTTTAAGGAGGATGAAGCATGGGACTGGAAGGATTACCTAGATGAACACACCAATGATGAACCCGAATGGTTTGACTTCAAAGTCGAAAACCTTGAAGCCACAAATGAACATCAGGAAAACGAAAACCATCCAGATGAAGAAGACAATGATATCCCTGAAAATGATGATCATGAATATGAAACATCGGCAACTGACTCACCCTCACAATCACAAACATTTTGCACACCATCTACAATTTCATCAAGAATAAATACTCAAATTACACCAACTACCTCAAGACATTCAACCAATCAAAGTAACTCAACTACAACCCGAAATTTACATCCAAACTTTGATCATACACCACTACAAGGTTTTAGAACGTTGATTGATTTATATGAAAACACCAAGGAAGTTTTACCCCGAGCATTTATTACTAGCTGAAGATGAACCCAAGAATTGCAAGGAAGCATCGAACGATCAAAAATGGATCGAAGCAATGAAGGTCGAATTAGATTCCATCAGTAGAAACAATACATGGGAACTAACCACTCTACCAAAAGGACATAAAGCCATTGGATTAAAGTGGGTATTCAAGACCAAGAAAGATGCTAATGAAAATATAGTCAAGCATAAAGCAAGACTAGTAGCAAAAGGCTACATACAAGAGCATGGCATAGACTTTGAAGAAGTCTTTGCACCTGTAGCAAGAATGGAAACAGTCCGATTACTATTAGCCATAGCTGCTAATAACAAATGGGAAGTACATCACCTAGACGTCAAATCTGCATTTCTGCATGGAGACTTAAAAGAAGAAGTGTATGTTACACAACCCGAAGGATTTATAAAAGAAAATGGAAAAGTCTACAGATTGATAAAAGCACTATACGGATTAAGACAAGCACCACGTGCATGGAACATAAAGTTAGATAATACCTTGGAGTCCTTAGATTTCAAGAAGTGCGCTTTAGAACAAGCTGTCTACACAAAGAAGTCAAAAGACTCAATACTTTTGGTAGGAGTCTATGTAGATGATTTAATCATCACTGGCACACCAAAGAAAGAAATAGACAAGTTCAAAGCTCAAATGGAAGAGAAATTCGAGATGAGTGACCTAGAATTACTATCCTACTACTTAGGAATTGAAGTCACACAAACTGGAGGTGACATATCAATAAAGCAATCCGCCTACGCAAGCAAGATCCTCAAAGAAGTTGGAATGCTAGACTGCAACGAAACTTTAATACCTATGGATCCAGGAACAAGACTAACAAAGAAAACTGAAGAAACAACGGTCAACTCAACTGAATATAGAAGCTTGATTGGATGCTTACGATACTTGTTACATAAAAGACCCGACTTAAGTTACTCCGTTGGATTACTTAGTCGTTTTATGAAAGAACCGAAGGAACAACACATGAAAGCTATAAGGCAAGTACTACGCTACGTTAAAGGAACAAAAGACTATGGAATCACCTACAAGTACAAGGGAAGAAAACAGATACAAGGTTATAGTGACAACAGCTACAGAGTCAACACTCAAGAAGGCAAAGGCACTACTGGAATTATCTTCTACTACGGTGAATCGCCAATCAGCTGGAGTACACAAAAGCAAGCCACGGTAGCTTTATCATCATGTGAGTTCGAATTCATTGCAGCAACAGCAGCAGCAACACAAGCATTATGGTTAAAGAGACTGCTTAGCAAGCTTACACACACGGAAGAAGAAAAAGTTACAATACTGGTAGACAACAAGTCCGCCATCGAACTGATGAAGAATCCCGTATTCCACGGAAGAAGTAAGCACATTGATATAAAATACCACTTTGATAAGGTTTTAAAAGGTATCATTTTGAGGGGTCGTTTAAGCCCTTATTTGATCACTTTTGTATCCGTTATTGCTTAATATCGTTCCTTTTCACTTTTTAGGTCTCTTGAAGGCAAAATGCTGGAATGGCACTTATTTGGACGAAAAGGCGCGAATATACGAAGAAAATGGCCAAAGTCAGAATCGATCTTGTTCCGTTGTGCGAAACAACTTACCTAAGAAGTTAGACGATCCCGGGCTATTCACTCTTCCGTGTAGGCTTGGAACTTCCAAACCACTCGACGCTCTAGCCGACTTAGGGTCATGCATCAATCTTGTTCCGTTGTCCCTCCATAGAAGCCTTAACTTAGATAAAATAGAACCAACGGAAACCATCTTAGGTCTAGCGGACGGTAGTGTGGCACGTCCGGTAGGAATAATAAAGGACATGGTAGTACACGTAGGAGAGTTGACTCTTTTGGCCGACTTTCATGTACTAGACATGAATAAGGACCCGACATGCCCATTACTAGTAGGAAAAGGATTTTTAGCTACCGCTAGTGCCATTATCGATTGTAAGATGTCCAAGATAGTGGTAGGAGAGGGGAGTGCTAGATCAGTTTACGATGTCAAAAAGCATACGTACTACAAGGATGAGGAAATCCTACAAGAGATTAGGTTGGATAGAGAGCCTTCTAGATATGGGCCTTGGATTGATAAGAACCTCATAGGCCCCCAAAGAACTTTTTACCTAGATAAAGCCTTCACTAGTAAAGCAACTTTCCAAGAAAAAGAAATGGCTAGGGACATGGAAGTGAACCCGTTCGAGGACGCCTTAGTATTTAGGAAGATGACCGAGTTCCTAGGAAGCTTGCCCGTTAACCTTGTCATGAATAAGTGGAAAGTTGAGGAATCTAAACACAAATGGGATTGGGATAGACCGCCTAGTGATGGTATTGGAGAGTGGCACATTAGGATACAAATCTATGATCCCGATGGTGAGAAGTTTGAAAAGACATATTTAACCGAGTGTACTACTAGGAACTTGAATGATAAGTTTGATCCTTACGACATTGTTGAGGATAGACTTACTTATATCGGTACGTAGGAGCACGACTACGAGTCTAGCTACAAGACTCTTAAATAAAGAAAAGCGCTTCGTGGGAGGCAACCCATGCTTAATTGTTTGCTTGTTAGTGTCATATATCTTTTATTAATTGTTTATCCTCATGTTTAAATTTGTAAAAATGCTTTATTTTGTTTTTAACCTTGTCTTAATTGCATATAAAGGTATTTTACATAAGGGATAAGTGTAGGGAGGATTACACACGTTTTCAAAAGAAACGTAAACATGATAATAACAATTAACCAAAAGATATATATGTTTGTTTGTTCGAGTCAAATGCTTGTATCGAGTCATAATGGATGTTTTTGCGGAAATTTTTCCAGATTCTAAAGATGTAAATTTTCTAGAATTTTTCCAGAAAATCGCAGAACAGTTTTTGTCAGGATAACCTGACGGCGTCAGGATTGCAACCTGACGGCGTCAGGAAGGAGTAAAAACATCAGATCACTTTTTTCTCGTTTTCTGAACTACTTATAAAATTTTGGAAATTTCCAGGTCTTAATTTTCTTATAAATTCTGTAAAAATCCATTCCACAAGCATTATATCCTAGTTTAAATCGAGTCTTATATATATTATTACCGCAGATTTTACGCGAAGGTTTCGTTTGTTTTCTTCAAGTGTGCAGGTTTAATTTTTCAAGAAGAAGTTACACAAGATTGGAGGATCTTTTCACGCAATAATTCTTCTTGGAAAGATTTAACCACCACTTTACACGGATCCTACCGAGCTAATCAGGGGAGTATTAGTTTCTTTCGTTTTTGATTACCTTCTTTTATCATAACTTTGATACTTTCGGGGAACATTGGGGACAATGTTCAGTTTAAGTGTAGGGAGGGAAAATAAAACGGGAACTTTGATACTATGCTTATCCTTGATTATTTGCTTTGTCCAATTGTGATTGTGTAATAAACCATGATAAAATGTCGGTTAGGATAATTTTGGCGCCAAATTTAAATTTTTTCATGACATATAGGAGTGGGTCATTAGTCTTAACAAAAGCGTCTCACGGATAGGAAGTTGCATGACTAGCACAAAAACCCTTTACCACCCAAATTCCACCCAAAATGTGAGGATCACCCTTAGATTAGTAGGAATTAAAGCATTCATCTTTAATGCTTAGAGTGTGAACCGGTAGTATATTAGATTCTAGAACTTGTTTTGTGATGCATTCCGAGATCGCAAGTGAGACTACACTTGTGTAGTTAGGAATAACTAAATGATAAGAGGCATTAGGATAACCCTTGTTTGATACCCGTAATATAATTACTTCTTCCACATCGGTTGAGTAATTCCCCCACACCCTTTGCGTTGTACTCATATTTAGTACACGATACCCCTAGTTAAACCCTTAGAGCCTATCCTTTTCGCGGTTCTCGTGATGTTTTGGTTTTTCCAGAATATCAATGAAGAGCATTGTTTACACCCCACCCCCAAATATACACCCAAATCGCCTTAGCCTACCCCTTATGCACTCACTTTTAGTGCAAATGTTTGTTATCACCCTAAACCCTTAGTTCAATTATCTGGTTGCTTGCATTAGTTGCTAAGTCGAGTCATATCCTTTGTATACAGTTTTGGGACGATTGGGATTCATGGGAAAAGTTAAAGTTTATGAAATGACGGGAAGGGAAAGTTAAATTCAAATTCCCTCTGTTTGCGTAATAATGTACCCCAAGTGTTTTGATCTTTTCAATTCGGGTCAAAATTAGTGTTAAAGTAATAAAAACTCAAGTGTAGGGATGTGCCTATAAATCCGTATCATTTTGATGTTACCGTAGGAGATGGTAGAGTAAAAGTGTATAAAAAAAAGAAAAAAAAAAGAAAAATATAGAGTGTAAAAAAAAAAAAAAAAAAAAAACGGACTACCATCCTACATCTATCCTTTAAATTTATGTTTGTTTATTTCCGTCACCTAGAGTTTTAGAGTGTCGAGTCTTGGCTTAGCAACACCATTCTTCGTATGCATTTAACATAGAGATTTTTGACTTGCCACCACTAAATAGCCTATCCCACCAAACCCTTGTTTCCCTACCGTAAGCCTAACATTACAACCCTTTAAAAGACCTCTTTGATAGTCTTTCCTAGGTGCTTACGCCAAAGCGATGGAGGTTTGATCTATTCTCAAGCCTATGGTAATCTATGTACTAGGACCGGTAATGAGTGTTTATCTTCCATTTCCTATTTGTTATATTTCATATATACACCCGAGAGAGATGTGAGTATCCAAACACCCCATGTGAGGTGCTAGTATGTAATTTCTGTGCTTGTTATGACTTTTGCGGGGCTTATATGTGTTGTGGACCGTTTTAAATCAATGCTTCATGACCCCTAACTTATAAATTAATTGGCTAAAAGCACATTTTGCTTGAGGACAAGCAAATAACAAGTGTAGGGATATTTGATAAGGTTTTAAAATGTACCATTTTGAGAGGTCGTTTAAGCCCTTATTTGATCACTTTTGTATCCGTTATTGCTTAATATCGTTCCTTTTCACTTTTTAGGTCTCTTGAAGGCAAAATGCTGGAATGGCACTTATTTGGATGAAAAGGCGCGAATATACGAAGAAAATGGCTAAAGTCAGAATTGAGACACTCAAAGCTGCTGAAAACAGAAGGCGACGGCGTCACGTGTTAATTGCGACGCCGTCGGAGGATTTTTGTGACGATACAGAAGCCAAAAACCCTATTTTCAAGTGACGACGTCGGGCTTTAAAAGAGTAGGCTGTTGCTACTCAGACGGCCTAGATTCAATCCAGACGACGTCAGAAGCTGAAGAGGACGGCGTCACAGACGTAAGGTGACGCCGTCGCAAGGTTAACGTGGCCAAGACGAAACCCTAATGACGGCGACACGACGGCGTCACAAAACATAAGGTGACGCCGTCGCATATGTAATATTATATATAGAATCCGAATTTTTCAGTTTTAGAGGAGTCTTTTTGGAGTAAAAACCTAAAACCGAACCAAGGGTGTCTTGTACAGTATTTTAGGGTTCCAAACCCTATCTTACATCAAGATAAGTATTTACTTCATCAATTCAATTATGTCTTTGATTATTTGTGTGTATGCTTGCATGTTCTCCATGTCCGGCTAATTTATTTGTGTGTTTGCTTAGGGAGTATGAAACTTAATTATTGAATATTGATTGGTTGTTTCTTATCTTAGTTGATTAATGATCTAGTAATGCGATAGGTCATTCGTTGTGTACTTAATGCTTGATTCATCTTTGTGAACCTTAGAATATAATTACCTGAGTAGTTGTAAGCTAAACCATCCAAAGAGTGCCTTAGAGTAAGAGTTTATTATCCCTAGTGGGTTTTGTAGACGAGACCCTTTGGTAAGTTCAAAGAGTTAGGGAGAAACGCATACCCTACAACTTTAGACACACAACGCAACTAAGAATAAGACGTGACAACTCAACCATCAATAGGAGATAATTAAGGAGTAGTAAAACCTAAGTAAACACATCTTTAAACTATCATACGAGCACACATTAATTATACATAGACTACCACCACCTTAGTTTAGATAATTAGATAATAGTAGAGTAATCGGTAGAAATACCAACCCCCCAAATCCAATACCCGAGATTCGTACCTTTCAATTTCCTAAAAAACATAAAAAAGATAAAAAAAAATAATCTTCCTCAACCTCAACCTTAGCGTAGTAACTTCTTACTAGCATTCCTATTCTCCTAGAGAACGATATCAATACCTGTGGCTTACCCTAATACTACACTACAACGATTAGGTTCACTGCCTAGGGTGTTGAAAAACTTGCTCGACGAAAAGGAAGTTCCTTTGACCCCGAGCGCGCTGCGTAAGCGTATCAAGTTTTTTGCGCCGCTGCCGGAGAATAGAATAGCTAGTTAGTAGTCCACCTCGTTTAGGTTCTTTGCTTGATTCCTATCAAGTAAACTTTTTTCTCATTTTTAGCTTTCTCTTAGTCTATCCCCCTTCTTCGAGACCTTTGTTCGTAACACCCATCACTTTTCATCATGGAAGATGATAACCAACCACCACTCATCAACCCACCACCAAATGACCCGCCAAGAGCCCGTACTCTTGGTGAATACTCAAGACCAAGCCACCTAGGCTATAGGAACACCATTGAGCTTCCCGACCAAGCCCAAACTATGGCCCTGCGATCCGACACCATCCGGTTGGTGCAAAACGGATGTGCATTCCATGGACTTCGTTCCGAAGATCCAAATCAGCATCTGAGGGATTTCCTCAAAATTGTCGATTCCATCGACCTTGATGCTACTACTCGGGAGACCACGCGCCTGCGTCTCTTCCAATTCTCTCTACGGGACCAAGCTAGTAATTGGCTTGAGCGACTTCCGGCCGGCTCCATCTCAAGTTGGGATGATCTTACCTCTCGCTTCCTTGCTCAATTTTTCCCACCGGGGAGAACCACTAAGCTTAGGAATGACATCTTGATGTTCCAACAATGTCAAGGTGAATATCTCTACGAAGCATGGACCCGATTCAAGGACTTACTTCATAAAGTCCCTCATCACGACATTGATCTTTGGCTCCAAGTCCAAATCTTTTATGATCATGTCAACTTCCCCACTAAGCGATCCATTGACCAAGCGGCCGGTGGAAAACTTAGTGATCTCACCGCGGAAGAATCATGGGTTATAATAGAGGACCTTGCCCTCTACGACAACGAAAGTTGGGATGACCCCCGTGAGCTACCTAAAACCGTCAAGGCAATCTCCTTGCCTTCCATCAACTCACAACCTTCCGACCGTAGGATGATCGAACTTGAAGATTAAGTTAAATTCCTCATGAGTTCCTACAAAAATCCTAAGTCCTCACGTCAAGTGAATCAAATCACTCTACCTTGTGAATTATGCAGTGGTCCCCATGACACTCGTGATTGCACAAGGCTCCCCGAACAAGCTTTTGCGGACTACGCCTCCATGCGTACCGACGGAGCGGGAGAGAAGTGGTACACTTTCAAACCCGAACAAAACAACTTAGGAAACTCGTACAACCCCTCATGGAGAAATCACCCTAACCTTAAGTGGAACCAAAACTCAAGCACACCCCAAAGCTCATCTAGTTCACCCACTAGGTTCAATTCTCTTAATACCGGGAACCCCACTAATCTTGCGGCAATCGCATCTAGATTTTTGTCATCCCAAGAGACTCGATTGAATAAGCTTGAAGCCGATTTTAAGCAAAAACAAAGCGAGATGACAAACAAGCTTGATGCCCTCTTAAAAGCCTTCAATGAACGGGAAGTTGGAGCACTCCCAAGTGATACCATAAAGAACCCAAAAGTGAATTCGATTGTGTCGACTTCATGTTCTAGTTCACTATGGGAGAATGCACATCCATGCCCCTCACACCCGACGGTTTACTCAGTAAATGCTATCAAAAAGGGGTCCAAGCCATCCAAGAGGTACCAAGGCCCGGCACCATTGGTAGAACCCCCTCTTGAGAAACCCGTCAGCCAAGAATCCAAACCTATTTTAGAGGAGGAGTACAAGGAACTCCATCAAGAAAAACCGATTCTTGAAGTCTTAGCTCATTCACCTTATTATAATGCTTTGAAAGAAAAATATGAGTTAGAACTTAGGCTTGGAAAACATGGGTCCGCTTTTGTGCGAAACAACTTACCTAAGAAGTTAGACGATCCCGGGCTATTCACTCTTCCGTGTAGGCTTGGAACTTCCAAACCACTCGACGCTCTAGCCGACTTAGGTTCATGCATCAATCTTGTTCCGTTGTCCCTCCATAGAAGCCTTAACTTAGGTAAAATAGAACCAACGGAAACCATCTTAGGTCTAGCGGACGGTAGTGTGGCACGTCCGGTAGGAATAATAAAGGACATGGTAGTACACGTAGGAGAGTTGACTCTTTTGGCCGACTTTCATGTACTAGACATGAATAAGGACCCGACATGCCCATTACTAGTAGGAAGAGGATTTTTAGCTACCGCTAGTGCCATTATCGATTGTAAGATGTCCAAGATAGTGGTAGGAGAGGGGAGTGCTAGATCAGTTTACGATGTCAAAAAGCATACGTACTACAAGGATGAGGAAATCCCACAAGAGATTAGGTTGGATAGAGAGCCTTCTAGATATGGACCTTGGATTGATAAGAACCTCATAGGCCCCCAAAGAACTTTTTACCTAGATAAAGCCTTCACTAGTAAAGCAACTTTCCAAGAAAAAGAAATGGCTAGGGACATGGAAGTGAACCCGTTCGAGGACGCCTTAGTATTTAGGAAGATGACCGAGTTCCTAGGAAGCTTGCCCGTTAACCTTGTCATGAATAAGTGGAAAGTTGAGGAATCTAAACACAAATGGGATTGGGATAGACCGCCTAGTGATGGTAATGGAGAGTGGCACATTAGGATACAAATCTATGATCCCGATGGTGAGAAGTTTGAAAAGACATATTTAACCGAGCGTACTACTAGGAACTTGAATGATAAGTTTGATCCTTACGACATTGTTGAGGATAGACTTACTTATATCGGTACGTAGGAGCACGACTACGAGTCTAGCTACAAGACTCTTAAATAAACAAAAGCGCTTCGTGGGAGGCAACCCATGCTTAATTGTTTGCTTGTTAGTGTCATATATCTTTTATTAATTGTTTATCCTCATGTTTAAATTTGTAAAAATGCTTTATTTTGTTTTTAACCTTGTCTTAATTGCATATAAAGGTATTTTACATAAGGGATAAGTGTAGGGAGGATTACACACGTTTTCAAAAGAAACGTAAACATGATAATAACAATTAACCAAAAGATATATATGTTTGTTTGTTCGAGTCAAATGCTTGTATCGAGTCATAATGGATGTTTTTGCGGAAATTTTTCCAGATTCTAAAGATGTAAATTTTCCAGAATTTTTCCAGAAAATCGCAGAACAGTTTTTGTCAGGATAACCTGACGGCGTCAGGAAGGAGTAAAAACATCATATCAATTTTTCTCGTTTTCTGAACTACTTATAAATTTTTGGAAATTTCCAGGTCTTAATTTTCTTAGAAATTCTGTAAACATCCATTCCACAAGCATTATATCCTAGTTTAAATCGAGTCTTATATATATTATTACCGCCGATTTTACGCGAAGGTTTCGTTTGTTTTCTTCAAGTGTGCAGGTTTAATTTTTCAAGAAGAAGTTACACAAGATTGGAGGATCTTTTCACGCAATAATTCTTCTTGGAAAGGATTTAACCACCACTTTACACGGATCCTACCGAGCTAATCAGGGGAGTATTAGTTTCTTTCGTTTTTGATTACCTTCTTTTATCATAACTTTGATACTTTCAGGGAACATTGGGGACAATGTTCAGTTTAAGTGTAGGGAGGGAAAATAAAACGGGAACTTTGAAACTATGCTTATCCTTGATTATTTGCTTTGTCCAATTGTGATTGTGTAATAAACCATGAGAAAATGTCGGTTAGGGTAATTTTGGCACCAAATTTAAAATTTTTCATGACATATAGGAGTGGGCCATTAGTCTTAACAAAAGCGTCTCACGGATAGGAAGTTGCATGACTAGCACAAAAACCCTTTACCACCCAAATTCCACCCAAAATGTGAGGATCGCCCTTAGATTAGTAGGAATTAAAGCATTCATCTTTAATGCTTAGAGTGTGAACCGGTAGTATATTAGATTCTAGAACTTGTTTTGTGATGCATTCCGAGATCGCAAGTGAGACTACACTTGTGTAGTTAGGAATAACTAAATGATAAGAGGCATTAGGATAACCCTTGTTTGATACCCGTAATATAATTACTTCTTCCACATCGGTTGAGTAATTCCCCCACACCCTTTGCGTTGTACTCATCTTTAGTACACGATACCCCTAGTTAAACCCTTAGAGCCTATCCTTTTCGCGATTCTCGTGATGTTTCGGTTTTTCCGGAATATCAATGAAGAACATTGTTTACACCCCACCCCAAAATATACACCCAAATCGCCTTAGCCTACCCCTTATGCACTCACTTTTAGTGCAAATGTTTGTTATCACCCTAAACCCTTAGTTCAATTATCTGGTTGCTTGCATGAGTTGCTAAGTCGAGTCATATCCTTTGTATACAGTTTTGGGACGATTGGGATTCATGGGAAAAGTTAAATTTTATGAAATGACGGGAAATGAACGTTAAATTCAAATTCCCTCTGTTTGCGTAATAATGTACCCCAAGTGTTTTGATCTTTTCAATTCGGGTCAAAATTAGTGTTAGAGTAATAAAAACTCAAGTGTAGGGATGTGCCTATAAATCCCTATCATTTTGATGTTACCGTAGGAGATGGTAGAGTAAAAGTGTATAAAAAAAAAAAAAAAAAAAAAAAAAAAAAAAAAAAAAAAAGTCGAAAAAAATAGAAAAAGAGAAAAAGAAAAAAATAGAGTGTAAAAAAAAAAACATACGGGCTACCATCCTACATCTATCATTTAAATTTATGTTTGTTTATTTTCGTTATCTAGAGTTTTAGAGTGTCGAGTCTTGGCTTAGCAACACCATTCTTCGTATGCATTTAACATAGAGATTTTTGACTTGCCACCACTAAATAGCCTATCCCACCAAACCCTTGTTTCCCTACCGTAAGCCTAACATTACAACCCTTTAAAAGACCTCTTTGATAGTCTTTCCTAGGTGCTTACGCCAAAGCGATGGAGGTTTGATCTATTCTCAAGCCTATGGTAATCTATGTACTAGGACCGGTAATGAGTGTTTATCTTCCATTTCCTATTTGTTATATTTCATATATACACCCGAGAGAGATGTGAGTATCCAAACATCCCATATGAGGTGCTAGTATGTAATTTCCGTGCTTGTTATGACTTTTGCGGGGCTTATATGTGTTGTGGACCGTTTTAAGTCAATGTTTCATGACCCCTAACTTATAAATTAATTGGCTAAAAGCACATTTGCTTGAGGACAAGCAAATAACAAGTGTAGGGATATTTGATAAGGTTTTAAAAGGTACCATTTTGAGGGGTCGTTTAAGCCCTTATTTGATCACTTTTGTATCCGTTATTGCTTAATATCGTTCCTTTTCACTTTTTAGGTCTATTGAAGGCAAAATGCTGGAATGGCACTTATTTGGACGAAAAGGCGCGAATATACGAAGAAAATGGCTAAAGTCAGAATCGAGACACTCAAAGCTGCTGAAAACAGAAGGCGACGGCGTCAGGTGTTAATTGCGACGCCGTCGGAGGATTTTTGTGACGATACAGAAGCCAAAAACCCTATTTTCAAGTGACGACGTCGGGCTTTAAAAGAGTAGGCCGTTGCTACTCAGACGGCCTAGATTCAATCCAGACGACGTCAGAAGCTGAAGAGGACGGCGTCATAGACGTAAGGTGACGCCGTCGCAAGGTTAACGTGGCCAAGACGAAACCCTAATGACGGCGACACGACGGCGTCACAAAACATAAGGTGACGCCGTCGCATATGTAATATTATATATAGAATCCGAATTTTTCAGTTTTAGAGGAGTCTTTTTGGAGTAAAAACCTAAAACCGAACCAAGGGTGTCTTGTACAGTATTTTAGGGTTCCAAACCCTATCTTACATCAAGATAAGTATTTACTTCATCAATTCAATTATGTCTTTGATTATTTGTGTGTATGCTTGCATGTTCTCCATGTCTGGCTAATTTATTTGTGTGTTTGCTTAGGGAGTATGAAACTTAATTATTGAATATTGATTGGTTGTTTCTTATCTTAGTTGATTAATGATCTAGTAATGCGATAGGTCATTCGTTGTGTACTTAATGCTTGATTCATCTTTTTGAACCTTAGAATATAATTACCTGAGTAGTTGTAAGCTAAACCATCCAAAGAGTGCCTTAGAGTAAGAGTTTATTATCCCTAGTGGGTTTTGTAGACGAGACCCTTTGGTAAGTTCAAAGAGTTAGGGAGAAACGCATACCCTACAACTTTAGACACACAACGCAACTAAGAATAAGACGTGACAACTCAACCATCAATAGGAGATAATTAAGGAGTAGTAAAACCTAAGTAAACACATCTTTAAACTATCATACGAGCACACATTAATTATACATAGACTACCACCACCTTAGTTTAGATAATTAGATAATAGTAGAGTAATCGGTAGAAATACCAACCCCCCAAATCCAATACCCGAGATTCGTACCTTTCAATTTCCTAAAAAACATAAAAAAGATAAAAAAAAATAATCTTCCTCAACCTCAACCTTAGCGTAGTAACTTCTTACTAGCATTCCTATTCTCCTAGAGAACGATATCAATACCTGTGGCTTACCCTAATACTACACTACAACGATTAGGTTCACTGCCTAGGGTGTTGAAAAACTTGCTCGACGAAAAGGAAGTTCCTTTGACCCCGAGCGCGCTGCGTAAGCGTATCAAGTTTTTTGCGCCGCTGCCGGAGAATAGAATAGCTAGTTAGTAGTCCACCTCGTTTAGGTTCTTTGCTTGATTCCTATCAAGTAAACTTTTTTCTCATTTTTAGCTTTCTCTTAGTCTATCCCCCTTCTTCGAGACCTTTGTTCGTAACACCCATCACTTTTCATCATGGAAGATGATAACCAACCACCACTCATCAACCCACCACCAAATGACCCGCCAAGAGCCCGTACTCTTGGTGAATACTCAAGACCAAGCCACCTAGGCTATAGGAACACCATTGAGCTTCCCGACCAAGCCCAAACTATGGCCCTGCGATCCGACACCATCCGGTTGGTGCAAAACGGATGTGCATTCCATGGACTTCGTTCCGAAGATCCAAATCAGCATCTGAGGGATTTCCTCAAAATTGTCGATTCCATCGACCTTGATGCTACTACTCGGGAGACCACGCGCCTGCGTCTCTTCCAATTCTCTCTACGGGACCAAGCTAGTAATTGGCTTGAGCGACTTCCGGCCGGCTCCATCTCAAGTTGGGATGATCTTACCTCTCGCTTCCTTGCTCAATTTTTCCCACCGGGGAGAACCACTAAGCTTAGGAATGACATCTTGATGTTCCAACAATGTCAAGGTGAATATCTCTACGAAGCATGGACCCGATTCAAGGACTTACTTCATAAAGTCCCTCATCACGACATTGATCTTTGGCTCCAAGTCCAAATCTTTTATGATCATGTCAACTTCCCCACTAAGCGATCCATTGACCAAGCGGCCGGTGGAAAACTTAGTGATCTCACCGCGGAAGAATCATGGGTTATAATAGAGGACCTTGCCCTCTACGACAACGAAAGTTGGGATGACCCCCGTGAGCTACCTAAAACCGTCAAGGCAATCTCCTTGCCTTCCATCAACTCACAACCTTCCGACCGTAGGATGATCGAACTTGAAGATTAAGTTAAATTCCTCATGAGTTCCTACAAAAATCCTAAGTCCTCACGTCAAGTGAATCAAATCACTCTACCTTGTGAATTATGCAGTGGTCCCCATGACACTCGTGATTGCACAAGGCTCCCCGAACAAGCTTTTGCGGACTACGCCTCCATGCGTACCGACGGAGCGGGAGAGAAGTGGTACACTTTCAAACCCGAACAAAACAACTTAGGAAACTCGTACAACCCCTCATGGAGAAATCACCCTAACCTTAAGTGGAACCAAAACTCAAGCACACCCCAAAGCTCATCTAGTTCACCCACTAGGTTCAATTCTCTTAATACCGGGAACCCCACTAATCTTGCGGCAATCGCATCTAGATTTTTGTCATCCCAAGAGACTCGATTGAATAAGCTTGAAGCCGATTTTAAGCAAAAACAAAGCGAGATGACAAACAAGCTTGATGCCCTCTTAAAAGCCTTCAATGAACGGGAAGTTGGAGCACTCCCAAGTGATACCATAAAGAACCCAAAAGTGAATTCGATTGTGTCGACTTCATGTTCTAGTTCACTATGGGAGAATGCACATCCATGCCCCTCACACCCGACGGTTTACTCAGTAAATGCTATCAAAAAGGGGTCCAAGCCATCCAAGAGGTACCAAGGCCCGGCACCATTGGTAGAACCCCCTCTTGAGAAACCCGTCAGCCAAGAATCCAAACCTATTTTAGAGGAGGAGTACAAGGAACTCCATCAAGAAAAACCGATTCTTGAAGTCTTAGCTCATTCACCTTATTATAATGCTTTGAAAGAAAAATATGAGTTAGAACTTAGGCTTGGAAAACATGGGTCCGCTTTTGTGCGAAACAACTTACCTAAGAAGTTAGACGATCCCGGGCTATTCACTCTTCCGTGTAGGCTTGGAACTTCCAAACCACTCGACGCTCTAGCCGACTTAGGTTCATGCATCAATCTTGTTCCGTTGTCCCTCCATAGAAGCCTTAACTTAGGTAAAATAGAACCAACGGAAACCATCTTAGGTCTAGCGGACGGTAGTGTGGCACGTCCGGTAGGAATAATAAAGGACATGGTAGTACACGTAGGAGAGTTGACTCTTTTGGCCGACTTTCATGTACTAGACATGAATAAGGACCCGACATGCCCATTACTAGTAGGAAGAGGATTTTTAGCTACCGCTAGTGCCATTATCGATTGTAAGATGTCCAAGATAGTGGTAGGAGAGGGGAGTGCTAGATCAGTTTACGATGTCAAAAAGCATACGTACTACAAGGATGAGGAAATCCCACAAGAGATTAGGTTGGATAGAGAGCCTTCTAGATATGGACCTTGGATTGATAAGAACCTCATAGGCCCCCAAAGAACTTTTTACCTAGATAAAGCCTTCACTAGTAAAGCAACTTTCCAAGAAAAAGAAATGGCTAGGGACATGGAAGTGAACCCGTTCGAGGACGCCTTAGTATTTAGGAAGATGACCGAGTTCCTAGGAAGCTTGCCCGTTAACCTTGTCATGAATAAGTGGAAAGTTGAGGAATCTAAACACAAATGGGATTGGGATAGACCGCCTAGTGATGGTAATGGAGAGTGGCACATTAGGATACAAATCTATGATCCCGATGGTGAGAAGTTTGAAAAGACATATTTAACCGAGCGTACTACTAGGAACTTGAATGATAAGTTTGATCCTTACGACATTGTTGAGGATAGACTTACTTATATCGGTACGTAGGAGCACGACTACGAGTCTAGCTACAAGACTCTTAAATAAACAAAAGCGCTTCGTGGGAGGCAACCCATGCTTAATTGTTTGCTTGTTAGTGTCATATATCTTTTATTAATTGTTTATCCTCATGTTTAAATTTGTAAAAATGCTTTATTTTGTTTTTAACCTTGTCTTAATTGCATATAAAGGTATTTTACATAAGGGATAAGTGTAGGGAGGATTACACACGTTTTCAAAAGAAACGTAAACATGATAATAACAATTAACCAAAAGATATATATGTTTGTTTGTTCGAGTCAAATGCTTGTATCGAGTCATAATGGATGTTTTTGCGGAAATTTTTCCAGATTCTAAAGATGTAAATTTTCCAGAATTTTTCCAGAAAATCGCAGAACAGTTTTTGTCAGGATAACCTGACGGCGTCAGGAAGGAGTAAAAACATCATATCAATTTTTCTCGTTTTCTGAACTACTTATAAATTTTTGGAAATTTCCAGGTCTTAATTTTCTTAGAAATTCTGTAAACATCCATTCCACAAGCATTATATCCTAGTTTAAATCGAGTCTTATATATATTATTACCGCCGATTTTACGCGAAGGTTTCGTTTGTTTTCTTCAAGTGTGCAGGTTTAATTTTTCAAGAAGAAGTTACACAAGATTGGAGGATCTTTTCACGCAATAATTCTTCTTGGAAAGGATTTAACCACCACTTTACACGGATCCTACCGAGCTAATCAGGGGAGTATTAGTTTCTTTCGTTTTTGATTACCTTCTTTTATCATAACTTTGATACTTTCAGGGAACATTGGGGACAATGTTCAGTTTAAGTGTAGGGAGGGAAAATAAAACGGGAACTTTGAAACTATGCTTATCCTTGATTATTTGCTTTGTCCAATTGTGATTGTGTAATAAACCATGAGAAAATGTCGGTTAGGGTAATTTTGGCACCAAATTTAAAATTTTTCATGACATATAGGAGTGGGCCATTAGTCTTAACAAAAGCGTCTCACGGATAGGAAGTTGCATGACTAGCACAAAAACCCTTTACCACCCAAATTCCACCCAAAATGTGAGGATCGCCCTTAGATTAGTAGGAATTAAAGCATTCATCTTTAATGCTTAGAGTGTGAACCGGTAGTATATTAGATTCTAGAACTTGTTTTGTGATGCATTCCGAGATCGCAAGTGAGACTACACTTGTGTAGTTAGGAATAACTAAATGATAAGAGGCATTAGGATAACCCTTGTTTGATACCCGTAATATAATTACTTCTTCCACATCGGTTGAGTAATTCCCCCACACCCTTTGCGTTGTACTCATCTTTAGTACACGATACCCCTAGTTAAACCCTTAGAGCCTATCCTTTTCGCGATTCTCGTGATGTTTCGGTTTTTCCGGAATATCAATGAAGAACATTGTTTACACCCCACCCCAAAATATACACCCAAATCGCCTTAGCCTACCCCTTATGCACTCACTTTTAGTGCAAATGTTTGTTATCACCCTAAACCCTTAGTTCAATTATCTGGTTGCTTGCATGAGTTGCTAAGTCGAGTCATATCCTTTGTATACAGTTTTGGGACGATTGGGATTCATGGGAAAAGTTAAATTTTATGAAATGACGGGAAATGAACGTTAAATTCAAATTCCCTCTGTTTGCGTAATAATGTACCCCAAGTGTTTTGATCTTTTCAATTCGGGTCAAAATTAGTGTTAGAGTAATAAAAACTCAAGTGTAGGGATGTGCCTATAAATCCCTATCATTTTGATGTTACCGTAGGAGATGGTAGAGTAAAAGTGTATAAAAAAAAAAAAAAAAAAAAAAAAAAAAAAAAAAAAAAAAAAAAAAGTCGAAAAAAATAGAAAAAGAGAAAAAGAAAAAAATAGAGTGTAAAAAAAAAAACATACGGGCTACCATCCTACATCTATCATTTAAATTTATGTTTGTTTATTTTCGTTATCTAGAGTTTTAGAGTGTCGAGTCTTGGCTTAGCAACACCATTCTTCGTATGCATTTAACATAGAGATTTTTGACTTGCCACCACTAAATAGCCTATCCCACCAAACCCTTGTTTCCCTACCGTAAGCCTAACATTACAAACCTTTAAAAGACCTCTTTGATAGTCTTTCCTAGGTGCTTACGCCAAAGCGATGGAGGTTTGATCTATTCTCAAGCCTATGGTAATCTATGTACTAGGACCGGTAATGAGTGTTTATCTTCCATTTCCTATTTGTTATATTTCATATATACACCCGAGAGAGATGTGAGTATCCAAACATCCCATATGAGGTGCTAGTATGTAATTTCCGTGCTTGTTATGACTTTTGCGGGGCTTATATGTGTTGTGGACCGTTTTAAGTCAATGTTTCATGACCCCTAACTTATAAATTAATTGGCTAAAAGCACATTTGCTTGAGGACAAGAAAATAACAAGTGTAGGGATATTTGATAAGGTTTTAAAAGGTACCATTTTGAGGGGTCGTTTAAGCCCTTATTTGATCACTTTTGTATCCGTTATTGCTTAATATCGTTCCTTTTCACTTTTTAGGTCTATTGAAGGCAAAATGCTGGAATGGCACTTATTTGGACGAAAAGGCGCGAATATACGAAGAAAATGGCTAAAGTCAGAATCGAGACACTCAAAGCTGCTGAAAACAGAAGGCGACGGCGTCAGGTGTTAATTGCGACGCCGTCGGAGGATTTTTGTGACGATACAGAAGCCAAAAACCCTATTTTCAAGTGACGACGTCGGGCTTTAAAAGAGTAGGCCGTTGCTACTCAGACGGCCTAGATTCAATCCAGACGACGTCAGAAGCTGAAGAGGACGGCGTCACAGACGTAAGGTGACGCCGTCGCAAGGTTAACGTGGCCAAGACGAAACCCTAATGACGGCGACACGACGGCGTCACAAAACATAAGGTGACGCCGTCGCATATGTAATATTATATATAGAATCCGAATTTTTCAGTTTTAGAGGAGTCTTTTTGGAGTAAAAACCTAAAACCGAACCAAGGGTGTCTTGTACAGTATTTTAGGGTTCCAAACCCTATCTTACATCAAGATAAGTATTTACTTCATCAATTCAATTATGTCTTTGATTATTTGTGTGTATGCTTGCATGTTCTCCATGTCCGGCTAATTTATTTGTGTGTTTGCTTAGGGAGTATGAAACTTAATTATTGAATATTGATTGGTTGTTTCTTATCTTAGTTGATTAATGATCTAGTAATGCGATAGGTCATTCGTTGTGTACTTAATGCTTGATTCATCTTTGTGAACCTTAGAATATAATTACCTGAGTAGTTGTAAGCTAAACCATCCAAAGAGTGCCTTAGAGTAAGAGTTTATTATCCCTAGTGGGTTTTGTAGACGAGACCCTTTGGTAAGTTCAAAGAGTTAGGGAGAAACGCATACCCTACAACTTTAGACACACAACGCAACTAAGAATAAGACGTGACAACTCAACCATCAATAGGAGATAATTAAGGAGTAGTAAAACCTAAGTAAACACATCTTTAAACTATCATACGAGCACACATTAATTATACATAGACTACCACCACCTTAGTTTAGATAATTAGATAATAGTAGAGTAATCGGTAGAAATACCAACCCCCCAAATCCAATACCCGAGATTCGTACCTTTCAATTTCCTAAAAAACATAAAAAAGATAAAAAAAAATAATCTTCCTCAACCTCAACCTTAGCGTAGTAACTTCTTACTAGCATTCCTATTCTCCTAGAGAACGATATCAATACCTGTGGCTTACCCTAATACTACACTACAACGATTAGGTTCACTGCCTAGGGTGTTGAAAAACTTGCTCGACGAAAAGGAAGTTCCTTTGACCCCGAGCGCGCTGCGTAAGCGTATCAAGTTTTTTGCGCCGCTGCCGGAGAATAGAATAGCTAGTTAGTAGTCCACCTCGTTTAGGTTCTTTGCTTGATTCCTATCAAGTAAACTTTTTTCTCATTTTTAGCTTTCTCTTAGTCTATCCCCCTTCTTCGAGACCTTTGTTCGTAACACCCATCACTTTTCATCATGGAAGATGATAACCAACCACCACTCATCAACCCACCACCAAATGACCCGCCAAGAGCCCGTACTCTTGGTGAATACTCAAGACCAAGCCACCTAGGCTATAGGAACACCATTGAGCTTCCCGACCAAGCCCAAACTATGGCCCTGCGATCCGACACCATCCGGTTGGTGCAAAACGGATGTGCATTCCATGGACTTCGTTCCGAAGATCCAAATCAGCATCTGAGGGATTTCCTCAAAATTGTTGATTCCATCGACCTTGATGCTACTACTCGGGAGACCACGCGCCTGCGTCTCTTCCAATTCTCTCTACGGGACCAAGCTAGTAATTGGCTTGAGCGACTTCCGGCCGGCTCCATCTCAAGTTGGGATGATCTTACCTCTCGCTTCCTTGCTCAATTTTTCCCACCGAGGAGAACCACTAAGCTTAGGAATGACATCTTGATGTTCCAACAATGTCAAGGTGAATATCTCTACGAAGCATGGACCCGATTCAAGGACTTACTTCATAAAGTCCCTCATCACGACATTGATCTTTGGCTCCAAGTCCAAATCTTTTATGATCATGTCAACTTCCCCACTAAGCGATCCATTGACCAAGCGGCCGGTGGAAAACTTAGTGATCTCACCGCGGAAGAATCATGGGTTATAATAGAGGACCTTGCCCTCTACGACAACGAAAGTTGGGATGACCCCCGTGAGCTACCTAAAACCGTCAAGGCAATCTCCTTGCCTTCCATCAACTCACAACCTTCCGACCGTAGGATGATCGAACTTGAAGATTAAGTTAAATTCCTCATGAGTTCCTACAAAAATCCTAAGTCCTCACGTCAAGTGAATCAAATCACTCTACCTTGTGAATTATGCAGTGGTCCCCATGACACTCGTGATTGCACAAGGCTCCCCGAACAAGCTTTTGCGGACTACGCCTCCATGCGTACCGACGGAGCGGGAGAGAAGTGGTACACTTTCAAACCCGAACAAAACAACTTAGGAAACTCGTACAACCCCTCATGGAGAAATCACCCTAACCTTAAGTGGAACCAAAACTCAAGCACACCCCAAAGCTCATCTAGTTCACCCACTAGGTTCAATTCTCTTAATACCGGGAACCCCACTAATCTTGCGGCAATCGCATCTAGATTTTTGTCATCCCAAGAGACTCGATTGAATAAGCTTGAAGCCGATTTTAAGCAAAAACAAAGCGAGATGACAAACAAGCTTGATGCCCTCTTAAAAGCCTTCAATGAACGGGAAGTTGGAGCACTCCCAAGTGATACCATAAAGAACCCAAAAGTGAATTCGATTGTGTCGACTTCATGTTCTAGTTCACTATGGGAGAATGCACATCCATGCCCCTCACACCCGACGGTTTACTCAGTAAATGCTATCAAAAAGGGGTCCAAGCCATCCAAGAGGTACCAAGGCCCGGCACCATTGGTAGAACCCCCTCTTGAGAAACCCGTCAGCCAAGAATCCAAACCTATTTTAGAGGAGGAGTACAAGGAACTCCATCAAGAAAAACCGATTCTTGAAGTCTTAGCTCATTCACCTTATTATAATGCTTTGAAAGAAAAATATGAGTTAGAACTTAGGCTTGGAAAACATGGGTCCGCTTTTGTGCGAAACAACTTACCTAAGAAGTTAGACGATCCCGGGCTATTCACTCTTCCGTGTAGGCTTGGAACTTCCAAACCACTCGACGCTCTAGCCGACTTAGGTTCATGCATCAATCTTGTTCCGTTGTCCCTCCATAGAAGCCTTAACTTAGGTAAAATAGAACCAACGGAAACCATCTTAGGTCTAGCGGACGGTAGTGTGGCACGTCCGGTAGGAATAATAAAGGACATGGTAGTACACGTAGGAGAGTTGACTCTTTTGGCCGACTTTCATGTACTAGACATGAATAAGGACCCGACATGCCCATTACTAGTAGGAAGAGGATTTTTAGCTACCGCTAGTGCCATTATCGATTGTAAGATGTCCAAGATAGTGGTAGGAGAGGGGAGTGCTAGATCAGTTTACGATGTCAAAAAGCATACGTACTACAAGGATGAGGAAATCCCACAAGAGATTAGGTTGGATAGAGAGCCTTCTAGATATGGACCTTGGATTGATAAGAACCTCATAGGCCCCCAAAGAACTTTTTACCTAGATAAAGCCTTCACTAGTAAAGCAACTTTCCAAGAAAAAGAAATGGCTAGGGACATGGAAGTGAACCCGTTCGAGGACGCCTTAGTATTTAGGAAGATGACCGAGTTCCTAGGAAGCTTGCCCGTTAACCTTGTCATGAATAAGTGGAAAGTTGAGGAATCTAAACACAAATGGGATTGGGATAGACCGCCTAGTGATGGTAATGGAGAGTGGCACATTAGGATACAAATCTATGATCCCGATGGTGAGAAGTTTGAAAAGACATATTTAACCGAGCGTACTACTAGGAACTTGAATGATAAGTTTGATCCTTACGACATTGTTGAGGATAGACTTACTTATATCGGTACGTAGGAGCACGACTACGAGTCTAGCTACAAGACTCTTAAATAAACAAAAGCGCTTCGTGGGAGGCAACCCATGCTTAATTGTTTGCTTGTTAGTGTCATATATCTTTTATTAATTGTTTATCCTCATGTTTAAATTTGTAAAAATGCTTTATTTTGTTTTTAACCTTGTCTTAATTGCATATAAAGGTATTTTACATAAGGGATAAGTGTAGGGAGGATTACACACGTTTTCAAAAGAAACGTAAACATGATAATAACAATTAACCAAAAGATATATATGTTTGTTTGTTCGAGTCAAATGCTTGTATCGAGTCATAATGGATGTTTTTGCGGAAATTTTTCCAGATTCTAAAGATGTAAATTTTCCAGAATTTTTCCAGAAAATCGCAGAACAGTTTTTGTCAGGATAACCTGACGGCGTCAGGAAGGAGTAAAAACATCATATCAATTTTTCTCGTTTTCTGAACTACTTATAAATTTTTGGAAATTTCCAGGTCTTAATTTTCTTAGAAATTCTGTAAACATCCATTCCACAAGCATTATATCCTAGTTTAAATCGAGTCTTATATATATTATTACCGCCGATTTTACGCGAAGGTTTCGTTTGTTTTCTTCAAGTGTGCAGGTTTAATTTTTCAAGAAGAAGTTACACAAGATTGGAGGATCTTTTCACGCAATAATTCTTCTTGGAAAGGATTTAACCACCACTTTACACGGATCCTACCGAGCTAATCAGGGGAGTATTAGTTTCTTTCGTTTTTGATTACCTTCTTTTATCATAACTTTGATACTTTCAGGGAACATTGGGGACAATGTTCAGTTTAAGTGTAGGGAGGGAAAATAAAACGGGAACTTTGAAACTATGCTTATCCTTGATTATTTGCTTTGTCCAATTGTGATTGTGTAATAAACCATGAGAAAATGTCGGTTAGGGTAATTTTGGCACCAAATTTAAAATTTTTCATGACATATAGGAGTGGGCCATTAGTCTTAACAAAAGCGTCTCACGGATAGGAAGTTGCATGACTAGCACAAAAACCCTTTACCACCCAAATTCCACCCAAAATGTGAGGATCGCCCTTAGATTAGTAGGAATTAAAGCATTCATCTTTAATGCTTAGAGTGTGAACCGGTAGTATATTAGATTCTAGAACTTGTTTTGTGATGCATTCCGAGATCGCAAGTGAGACTACACTTGTGTAGTTAGGAATAACTAAATGATAAGAGGCATTAGGATAACCCTTGTTTGATACCCGTAATATAATTACTTCTTCCACATCGGTTGAGTAATTCCCCCACACCCTTTGCGTTGTACTCATCTTTAGTACACGATACCCCTAGTTAAACCCTTAGAGCCTATCCTTTTCGCGATTCTCGTGATGTTTCGGTTTTTCCGGAATATCAATGAAGAACATTGTTTACACCCCACCCCAAAATATACACCCAAATCGCCTTAGCCTACCCCTTATGCACTCACTTTTAGTGCAAATGTTTGTTATCACCCTAAACCCTTAGTTCAATTATCTGGTTGCTTGCATGAGTTGCTAAGTCGAGTCATATCCTTTGTATACAGTTTTGGGACGATTGGGATTCATGGGAAAAGTTAAATTTTATGAAATGACGGGAAATGAACGTTAAATTCAAATTCCCTCTGTTTGCGTAATAATGTACCCCAAGTGTTTTGATCTTTTCAATTCGGGTCAAAATTAGTGTTAGAGTAATAAAAACTCAAGTGTAGGGATGTGCCTATAAATCCCTATCATTTTGATGTTACCGTAGGAGATGGTAGAGTAAAAGTGTATAAAAAAAAAAAAAAAAAAAAAAAAAAAAAAAAAAAAAAAGTCGAAAAAAATAGAAAAAGAGAAAAAGAAAAAAATAGAGTGTAAAAAAAAAAACATACGGGCTACCATCCTACATCTATCATTTAAATTTATGTTTGTTTATTTTCGTTATCTAGAGTTTTAGAGTGTCGAGTCTTGGCTTAGCAACACCATTCTTCGTATGCATTTAACATAGAGATTTTTGACTTGCCACCACTAAATAGCCTATCCCACCAAACCCTTGTTTCCCTACCGTAAGCCTAACATTACAACCCTTTAAAAGACCTCTTTGATAGTCTTTCCTAGGTGCTTACGCCAAAGCGATGGAGGTTTGATCTATTCTCAAGCCTATGGTAATCTATGTACTAGGACCGGTAATGAGTGTTTATCTTCCATTTCCTATTTGTTATATTTCATATATACACCCGAGAGAGATGTGAGTATCCAAACATCCCATATGAGGTGCTAGTATGTAATTTCCGTGCTTGTTATGACTTTTGCGGGGCTTATATGTGTTGTGGACCGTTTTAAGTCAATGTTTCATGACCCCTAACTTATAAATTAATTGGCTAAAAGCACATTTGCTTGAGGACAAGCAAATAACAAGTGTAGGGATATTTGATAAGGTTTTAAAAGGTACCATTTTGAGGGGTCGTTTAAGCCCTTATTTGATCACTTTTGTATCCGTTATTGCTTAATATCGTTCCTTTTCACTTTTTAGGTCTATTGAAGGCAAAATGCTGGAATGGCACTTATTTGGACGAAAAGGCGCGAATATACGAAGAAAATGGCTAAAGTCAGAATCGAGACACTCAAAGCTGCTGAAAACAGAAGGCGACGGCGTCAGGTGTTAATTGCGACGCCGTCGGAGGATTTTTGTGACGATACAGAAGCCAAAAACCCTATTTTCAAGTGACGACGTCGGGCTTTAAAAGAGTAGGCCGTTGCTACTCAGACGGCCTAGATTCAATCCAGACGACGTCAGAAGCTGAAGAGGACGGCGTCACAGACGTAAGGTGACGTCGTCGCAAGGTTAACGTGGCCAAGACGAAACCCTAATGACGGCGACACGACGGCGTCACAAAACATAAGGTGACGCCGTCGCATATGTAATATTATATATAGAATCCGAATTTTTCAGTTTTAGAGGAGTCTTTTTGGAGTAAAAACCTAAAACCGAACCAAGGGTGTCTTGTACAGTATTTTAGGGTTCCAAACCCTATCTTACATCAAGATAAGTATTTACTTCATCAATTCAATTATGTCTTTGATTATTTGTGTGTATGCTTGCATGTTCTCCATGTCCGGCTAATTTATTTGTGTGTTTGCTTAGGGAGTATGAAACTTAATTATTGAATATTGATTGGTTGTTTCTTATCTTAGTTGATTAATGATCTAGTAATGCGATAGGTCATTCGTTGTGTACTTAATGCTTGATTCATCTTTGTGAACCTTAGAATATAATTACCTGAGTAGTTGTAAGCTAAACCATCCAAAGAGTGCCTTAGAGTAAGAGTTTATTATCCCTAGTGGGTTTTGTAGACGAGACCCTTTGGTAAGTTCAAAGAGTTAGGGAGAAACGCATACCCTACAACTTTAGACACACAACGCAACTAAGAATAAGACGTGACAACTCAACCATCAATAGGAGATAATTAAGGAGTAGTAAAACCTAAGTAAACACATCTTTAAACTATCATACGAGCACACATTAATTAGACATAGACTACCACCACCTTAGTTTAGATAATTAGATAATAGTAGAGTAATCGGTAGAAATACCAACCCCCCAAATACAATACCCGAGATTCGTACATTCCAATTTCTAAAAAACATAAAAAAGATAAAAAAAATAATCTTCCTCAACCTCAACCTCAACCTCAACCTTAGCGTAGTAACTTCTTACTAGCATTCCTATTCCCCTAGAGAACGATATCAATACCCGTGGCTTACCCTAATACTACACTACAACGATTAGGTTCACTGTCTAGGGTGTTGAAAAACTTGCTCGACGAAAAGGAAGTTCCTTTGACCCCGAATGCGCTGCGTAAGCGTATCACACTGTATAAGAGAATGCGTCGAAAGAGAAGACCTACAAGTCGAATTCATAAGTGGAGAATTTCAGAAGGCTGACATACTGACAAAGGCATTACCAAAGATCAGATTCCTCACGATGAGACAACTAATTGGAGTCACATATCTAAAACAAGCCGATTGTGATTAAGGGGGAGAATATTGGATTAATCACCATCGACCCAACTATAAACCCGTCACAACCCAAATGACCCGGTCAACAAAAGTCAACCATATGAAAAGTCAAAGAAGCAGTTACAGAAACAGTTACATAGCAGTTACAAATAACTGCTCCATATCACTGAACCGACACAATGGTTCTATGTACCCTTTCATTACAGTATATATACTGGATACATTTGTTGTAAAAACATGATGACATATTTGATTAATACAAAGACTTATTTACAGTTTTATTAATCCTTGCACATTTACTCGGTACACTTTTGATTGAAACGTTAAGACCATAAATCCCGTTATAAAGGCCAACACAACTTAGTAGCAACTTCATCAAAAAATGGAAAAATGTCATGAACTGCAATGACATCCTTCCTGGTTTTCTTAAGGTACTCTAGCATTGATCCTAGACTAGTTCGACAAAATATATATAAAGGATCATCAACATCTGTACTAAGCAATTTACAGAACCGTAAAACTATAGGTGCAAATAATTCATGATAAATATGTGTATTTAACTCATCCTTACTATTTAACTCATCCTTACTAAAAAAGTAAAGTAAAGTAAAGTAACGCCCAATGCCGTCTTCCACGGGTTATGGGTACCCAATACCGTTTCCGGTGTATGATTGAGGTTGAGATGTAGACAGCCTTACCCCTACCTAAGGTAGAGAGGCTGCTTCCAGTTCTACTAAAGGTAGAAAGGACCTCCGGCCTTTTGGAGGGAGTGAGGATCGAACCCCTGACCTCTCGGTTGAGAGGCAAGGGGTTTACCAACTCATCCTTACTAGAAGTAATAAAATATTGAATAAAATCATAAGAACGTGCTTTGTAAAGTTTAATCAGTGCTTCAGGAGCACGGGAAGAAACAAATGTATCTAGGTACGACGAAACATTGTCTGCATCCTTTGGAGTCATCCTTAAAAATTTAGTCAGCCTTGATTTGATGCAAATCAATATCTGACCTTTAAACATGACGTGAATATCGTAAAGTATATCACCAATGAGATGCCACGCTTGGGGATATCGAGATCCCAGACTAGTTCGAAAAAATATATATAAAGGATCATCAACATCTGTACTAAGCAATTTACAGAATCGTGAAACTATAGGTGCAAATAATTCATGATAAATACGAGTATCTAACTCATCCTTACTAGAAGTAATAAAATATCGAATAAAATCATAAGAACGTGCTTTGTAAAGTTTAACTAGTGCTTCAGGAGCACGAGAAGAAACAAATGTATCTAGGTATGACGAAGCATTGTGATACGACCCGGTTAGGGGTTGTATCGGGATAAGGAACCACTTTTAGCGTGTGCGAGCTACTTAAGAAAATAGAGAGAAGAACTAGAGATTTGTTTATCTTAAACTTTGATTGAATGATGAACTAAAATATTACAAAGAGTATTTATAAGACAAGATAAAACCTAAAACCGGATCTACAATGTTTACTCTTACGGTCAAATCCTAAAACTCTAGACGAAGCTTTTTCATTGACCCGTGCGGCGGAAACACGCTTCGTTAACCTAGATATTTGGGAATTTTTGAGGTCCAATCCTTTAACTTTGGGAGAATACTTCTTCAAAGCTCGTATCACCGAGGTTTGTTTTGAGACAATTGCAAAGGAAGAGAAAGAGCACATCGTTGAAAAGAAAATAGATATCCTTCTACCATTAGAGGGTGAATTTGCTTCACCTAAGGCTGAAGGATCATTGAATGATGAACTAAAATATTACAAAGAGTATTTATAAGACAAGATAAAACCCTAATAGCTAATTGAGCCTTGGGCTCGAGCCCAGGCGTATCATTCCTCACTCTTTCAAAATCACCTTGCCCTCAAGGTGTTGTCTTCAAAAGTTTTCTTAATTATGGGATTCCATGATCTTCTTTGAATTGCAGCCTCCATCGTTTTCTTCTTCACATAACACAACACCCTTCTTCCATCTGTTGCTGCCCTACGACTCTTCTCGCGATATACCTACTTCAAACAAAAAACCAAACTCTCGCCGGAAACATCTCTACCCTCCGACATCTTAATCACAAACTCCTTGATTAAACCCAAATTTATTTCATACATACTATCATAAGATATACCACCTCCATCCTTAAGTAGCGATATCACTATATTCGACTCATCTTCGTCAACCCTACACGCTTCACCACCACCCACAACAACATCTTCCACACTTTCTTTATTTTCTGAAAATTAGCTAAACTCACTACGAACTTCCATGCTTTCCACATTACTCTCACCAATATCAAAAACATCGTTTATAGCGCTACTAACCTCAACAACACTAGTATCTTCATTAGCATCTAAGGAATCTTTAATCACATATGGAACTTCTTCACTTGGCCATGATAGAACGATATCTATTTTCTCTTCAATGTTCAGCTTTTTCCATTCAATTATCTCAAAACGAGCCTCCATTATATGGGCTATGGAACATGCTTCTTCTAAAGTTGTAGGCGCTAACCTTAAGAGTGCACATTGTAGAAGCGGTTTCAGTCCAGAGATATAAAACAATTTAAGTAAGTTTTCAGAGATCCTCGTTATTCGATTTATAAGTATCTTAAACTCATTCTGATATTCGGCCACCGTATCCATTTGCAAGAGCTTAGATAGTGCGTCCCGATCGTTGCTACCCGATGT
Source organism: Chrysanthemum seticuspe (assembly GCA_019973895.1). Taxonomy (NCBI): domain Eukaryota; kingdom Viridiplantae; phylum Streptophyta; class Magnoliopsida; order Asterales; family Asteraceae; genus Chrysanthemum; species Chrysanthemum seticuspe. The sequence goes on from BPTQ01000005.1 coordinate 331,109,359, forward strand.
CATGAATAGTAACTCGAAAAACAATAACTCGTGAAAAGTGAACATTATCGATGAACAGTACCTGTGAACAGTATGATGAATAGTGCGATGAACAGTACATTGTGAATAGTGATCGATGAACAATTTTATTTATTTATTTATTTTTAATTGGAACCCTAATTTGGTAACCCTCTCAATGAGGACTCTCAATGAAAGCACCAATTGATACGACCCGGTTAGGGATTGTATCGGGATAAGGCACCACTTTTAGCGTGTGCGAGCTCCTTAAGAAAATAGAGATAGAGAAGAACTAGAGATTTGTTTATCTTAAACTTTGATTGAATGATGAACTAAAATATTACAAAGAGTATTTATAAGATAAGATAAAACCCTAATAGCTAATTGAGCCTTGGGCTCGAGCCCAGGCGTATCACATTGTCTGCATCCTTTGGAGTCATCCTTAAACATTTAGTCAGCCTTGATTTGATACAAATCAATATCTGACGTTTACACATGACGTGAATATCGTAAAGTATATGACCAATGAGATGCCACGCCTGTGGATATCGCGATATCCCAGCGAACGTTTTTCTCGCCATAAATTAATTAGCCTTTGTCTGTATCGAGGGGTTCGAGTAGAGTGGATTTTGTCATGAATGGATCGTATAGTATTGTTAGGGTTTGCATGGAAGACTAGTGATTTACGATAAGATGGAATTCGTACCAAGGATTGGATACGACTAGAAAAGAAGGAAGAACAAGAACTCAGTTTGAAGTAATTTACTGAGGTTTAACGATCATTGATTATCTACTTAATCCTTAAGGTTTAGGGCCTGTTTGGTACGCAGCTTTTTTAGAGCTGTAAGCTTTTTGTTACAAAAATAATCTCCTCCAAAACAAATAGCTCCGTTTGGATACATCAACTTCAAGCTTTTATTTTAAACAAATAGCTCCAAAATGAAAAGCTGATTCATGAAGCTTTTTAAATGTCTATTAGCTGCTAAAACTTTAAATTACTAATATACCCTCCAAACATTTATTTACAATTATAGATTTGTCCTTTTATGTCATTTTACATATTATAATTACATTTAACAGCTAATTTACCAAACACTGTTATTAAAAAAAAGATACAGCTTGTAGCTCATGTTAACAGCTTTGCAGCTTACAGCTTACAGCTTACAGTTTACAGCTTACAGCATACAGCTTACAGCTAGTTTTGCCAAACATACCCTTAGTATGTGTGTCGTTATGATGGAATTAAACCTGTCCTCTTATATTTATTCAAAGGGATTTGTTAAGTTCGTCATAAAGACACAATTTTTCTTGTTTTACAGTATCTTCCATATTTAATATGTGTATAATTAAAGCACACATGAGTTAATTGGTCTTATAATTATGGAATTGTTTAAACATATCTCATATGGCTATGATTAGAAAAAAAACTAAATTAGGTAAAGATTATAATGTTAATTATCACAATCGATCTATCACTAGTACACAAACTATTTTTTACAACGCCTTATTTGAAACGGTTGATGTCTTTCACCGCTTTTAATAATATGAAAGCATAATTTATAACGGGTATGTAGCAAATCATTGTAAATATTTATTAAATAAAACGGTTTTTGTTGTTTGGACATTATTTAGAACGGTATATAGCAACCGTAATAAAAAACATATGAAATTTGGGTTATTTAGAACGGTGCATCAAACATTCCGTAATAAAATATATGAAAAAAATTCAAAAGTTTTTCAACTCAAATGAGCGGGAATTTTCCTACCCTTTCTCTTTTCACCTTTATTCTCTCTGTTTATTAAACTCACCACTTTTTTCTTTCTCTTTGATATATTAAATTTCTTTCTCTTTGTTTATACCAAAAACAACTAACTCAAGTTTTTCATATGTTTCATGGTTTGCAGATCTTCAAACAACACATCTTTCATTTCTTAAGCGCACTTAAGATTTTACAAGTGTGCCATCGTGCATTTATATAAAAAGGTATTGTTGTATTTTTTTTGATTTATTTTACCTTTTCTTTTTCTTTTTTTTTTATTTGTATCTCATTAGATTTACTTTTTTTCTTCATTTAGTTGTATCGATTAAAATCATCTTTTCACTTTTCTCTATCAGGGCGTGTATTGGATACACAACTGTATTGATTAAATGTGTCCGTCAACAAGAGAACAAGAAACTTTCGCTCAAAAAAAAAAGAAAAAAAAAAAGTAAAGAAAAAAAGAGAATGAGAAACCACGGATAATTTACTCTTGGATGGAAAGATTCTTAGATTGCATAAGGATTACTAGATTTATGAACAAAAATTATTGCATCAATAAAAAAATTGTACGCCTAATAAAGATCTTTGAATATTATTCTTTTAATTTTTTGGGAATCTTATTTATTAGAATGGTGCTTAAGAAATGTAACAAAAAATGTAGTACTTCAGAATTGTTAAAAAACTATAGTTATTTAAAACGGTTGAAAACCGTGGTAAAAAAGTAAGCTTATTATTTAGTACGCTCTATTATAGAACGGTTCAAAACCGTTTTAAAAAACCTTATTTAACCGTTTTAATAAATACTTTATCTACTAGTGTATTAACCTAATAAATCTACTCATTATCTTCCAAAGAACTTTAATCTTTCTTTTGGTAGCATCATTATAATAATTGGTTTTTGCTAACATGTGTCCGTTAGGCACACGTTAATGCATAAATAAAAAGAAAGTTTGAGATAAGGATGAGCACGGTACCGATCCCGTACCGAATTAGTGGTACCGATTTTTTTCCGAGCATAAATTAGTGGTACCGGTATCGTATCGAACGGGATTCGGATACCGGTACCGGGAAATCGGGTTTTCCCCGCTTTTTTTCGAGAATTTCCCGATTTGGTACCGGTCTCCTACCGAATTAGTGGTCCCGATTTTTTTTCACCTTATTTCGTAGTCCCGGTATCGTACCGTATTTCAAAAATCGGTACCGTTTCGGTACGATACCGGTACGGTTCCTGTTCGGTTTCGGGATTCGGTTCGAAATGCTCATCCCTAGTTTGAGATCATTGAAGTGATAATTAAGTTCGAGTGTTTTGTTAACCACAACCGTTGAGGTTATGATTAAGTTTTATCATATGTATAAAATAATATTTAATGAACTCATTATTTTTATATTTATACATATTTAATGAATATAATTATAAAATGTGAGATCCACTCATATCCTTTGTACTTAAACGTTTTTTGGAGTAATATATTTATCGGGTCTTTTGACATTTAACCCAAAAAAATAATAATTAGAGAATGTGTTATTATACATGAAATGTTTGATGTTAATTAATTATTTAATTTTTAATGAGTTTTGCTGATCTCTGCCCACTGGGCATTTGTTTATTTATACATATAAAGAATGTTTGAGTTAATTAATATCAAAATTATGATCAATTAAGGTAATTTTAAAGATGAATAAATGTTCACTAAATGCATTTTTATGATTCAAAAGGAAATTTTGCCTTCATTAATTGCGTATAATCCTTTGCCTAGTGGACAGAGATTAGCAAAACCCTTTTTTAATTAAGGTAAACTTAAACACAACTTCAAGATTTAAATATAGTAATTCACTCTAATTAATTAATGTGAAGTAAAAGAATGAATTTTCTTATAAAATAAGAAAGATTGTGTTTTTTGATTGCATATAGCAAAACCCATAAGATCGATACGTTAATAAGAACAATTTGCTTTGGATGGTTCGATATGTATATCAGTTAGTGGCAAACCCATTAATGGATCTTTATTTTTTTTTATAAACGAACCCTCAATTATGCATGTCCCCCAAATTTATCGTCTAATCAGCCAAGGTGGCACGTTCCGAATTGACATTATGATTCGGCCGACAATCGATCAGGATCTTAAACAGACTAGGTGTAAATAAACGCGTCTCAAGATGACAGAATAATCAAAGATGCAAAGAAAACCACATTTCGTAGTTTTCGATCATATGGACTAAACACCTACAGGCTACAGGTACTGGATACCACCAACAAAAATACAAGCGTAACTACCAAAAAGACAAACCATGAATGAAAAATTAATAAATATTCTGTGTACAAACGGATGTAGATATTTCACGCTGTTCCAAAACTGCAACCAATGTTGGTCCCGATATGAGTAAAACAATATAACGAAATTGCAATATATGAATAACTTGTCAAATATGTTTTCTGTCGAAATTTCTGTACATGATCATCTATATATAGATATCGAAAGGGTATCTCCCAAACGACATGATGGTTCTGTAACATAACTATAATAACCATAATAACCGCTTGGCGGTTTAAATCTTTGAAACGGGCAAGTTTGGCCCTTCAGGTTTTTGTCTTCATGAAAGAAGCAATGGGGCGAGATTATCTGCTCACATTCTCCTCCTTAATCTTGATCGTTGCTTCGTCCTAAGTCTTGAACTCCGAGCATTTGTCGCATAGTCACGAACTTGAGTCTTGGTAATGCTTTAGTTAGAATATCTGCTCTTTGAAGTTCTCCACTTACGTGTTCTACTTTGATATGACCATTCTCTACGCATTCCCGAATGAAATGATAGCGAATGTCTATATGATTGCTTCTTCCGTGAAATACTGGGTTCTTTACGAGTTGTATTGCTGATATATTGTCAACTCTGAGCGTTATCTTCTTTTCTTCTAATCCAGTTAATTCACTGAGTAATCGTTTCAGCCATAATGCTTGACATGCTGCTGCTGTAGCCGCCATGAATTCTGATTCACATGATGAGAGCGCTACTGTCGGTTGCTTCTGAGTACACCAGGTAATAGGTGACTCTCCAAAGTAAAATACTATTCCAGTAGTTCCTTTTCCTTGATCTGTATTAACTCCATAACTACTGTCGCTGTATCCTGTAATCTTGCAGCCTCCGTCTTTCTTGTATATTACTCCATGGTCTTTCGTTCCTTTAATGTATCGGATTACTTGTTTTACTGCCTTCAGGTGATGATCCTTCGGGTCTTGCATAAATCTGCTGAGTAGTCCGACTGAGTAACTAAGATCTGGTCTTGTATGCAGTAAGTATCTGAGACTTCCAATTAAGCTTCGGTAATAAGTTGCGTCAACTGGGTTTCCATCTTCCGCCTTGACCAACTTAGTGCCGGGGTCCATTGGTGTCTTCGTGTCATTACTGTCCGTCATGGTTGTTTCTTTCAAGATCTTGTTAATGTATCCAGTTTGCTTGATTGTAATCTCTCCTCCTGTCTGTGTAACTTCTATCCCAAGGTAATATGCTAGCAACCCTAAGTCGCTCATTTCAAATTTATCTTTCATCTGGGATTTGAACAAATCTACTTCCTTCTTTGGAGTGCCTGTGATTATCAGATCATCTACGTATACTCCAACGATAAGTGTAGAAGTCTTGCTTCTCTTTGTGTAGATCGCTTGTTCGAGATTACATTTCTTAAAGTCTAATGACTTTAATGTTTGGTCAAGCTTCACGTTCCATGCTCTCGGTGCTTGTCTTAAGCCATACAAAGCTTTAGTTAGCTTGTAGACTTTTCCTAGGTTTCCTTGCTGAATGAAACCTTCAGGTTGTGTGACATAGACTTCTTCCTTCAATTCTCCATGTAAAAATGCTGATTTTACATCTAAGTGGTGTACTTGCCATCCATTATATGCTGCTAGCGCTAATATCAATCGAACTGTCTCTATCCTAGCAACTGGTGCAAACACTTCATCGAAGTCTATTCCTTGTTCTTGTACATAACCTTTTGCTACTAATCTTGCTTTATACTTTATGATCCTTCCTTGTGCATCTCTTTTGGTTTTATAAACCCATTTGAGTCCTATTGCTTTCTGATTTTCGGGCAATGTGGTGAGGGTCCATGTGTTATTTTTGTTGATTGAATCTAGTTCAATTTCCATGGCCTCAATCCACTTCTCATCTTTTGATGCTTCCTTGTAATTACGGGGTTCTTCTTCTGTAAAGAATAAACTCGGCGCTTCTACTTCACGTGCAGTTTGGTAGATTTCCGTAATATCCTTTAAACCTTGTATAGGTCTATGATCAAATCTAGGATCTGAGCTCTCTAATGAACTTATAGTAGCTCTTTCTTCATCTGAGTTAGGGTTGAAAGTATATGATGGTGGTGTGATTGGTGAGGGTGGATCTGGTATAGGTTCTTGTTCTTGATACGTGTTGTCAGTGTTTTCTATGTTGACTGGTGTAGGATTATCATAGTCAACTCCATCTATTACAAAGGTAGTCCAAAACGTATCTTCAGTATTCGTATCCTCTTCATTATTATTCCAATCCCACGGTTTCGTTTCCATAAACTTTACATCCCTACTAACATGTTTCTTCTTTCCTACTGGATCATATAGCCTACATGCTTTTGATCCTTCTTCAACTCCTAAGTAAATCATTGGAATGCTTCTATCATCTAACTTCTTCAAGTGAGGTATCGTAACCTTAGCATAAGCTGTGCATCCGAATATTCTTAGGTATTCTAAGTTTGGTTTTCTATTGTAGAGGGCTTCATATGGTGTTTTGTCTTTCAGGGCTTTCGTCGGTACCCTGTTGAGTATGTAAATGGCGTGCCTTACTGCTTCCGCCCAAAAAGTTAAGGGTAACTTCATCGCTTTCATCATACTCCTAGTCGTTGATAACACTGTTCTATTTCTCCTCTCTACTACACCATTCTGCTGTGGTGAGTATGGTGCTGTCAATTGTCTCTCAATTCCATTTTCCTTACAGTACTTGGTGAATTCATGTGATGTAAATTCACCTCCTCTATCAGTTCTTAGCATCTTGATTTTCAACTTCAACTTTGATTCGATCTGGTGTCTAAATTCCTTGAATGTGCTAAACGCTTGATCTTTCGAGTTTAGAAAGTAAGCCCACATAAAACGTGTGCAGTCATCTACTAATAAGAAGATGAGCTTCTTTCCGGAGTGTGTTGTTGGACTTATGGGACCACAAAGATCTCCATATACTAAGTCTAACGGGTTCTTCGATCTGAATTTAGCTTGGTTTGGAAATGGTGTTCTGATGTGTTTTCCTAATAAACATGCATCACAGATTTGTCCTGCATGCTTTATTCTTGGTATTCCATCCACTAAACCTTTCCTTGTCATTTTATCTATTGCATCAAAGTTCAGGTGACCTAATCTAGCATGCCATAACCATGCTTGGTCATCTACGTTTGCTAAAAGACATATAGGTGCTACTATATGCAATCTAATACTGTAAAGTCGATTCTTAGATCGTTCTACTTTCATCAACAACTTCTTGTTCTTATCATACAAAGTCAGTAAGTTTCCATCCATGATGATTTTGCAACCTATTTCGGTAAGTTGTCCTAGACTAAGTATGTTGCTCTTGAGGTTTGGTATGTAGTAAACATCCGAAATCATCTTCTGTTGTAAGTTTCTACATCCTAATAGTATTGAACCTCTACCCTTTATCTCTACATACGATCCATCTCCAAAACGAACGCGTCCAGTGATGTTTTCGTCAATATCTTTGAAATGGCCTTTAGTGCCTGACATATGGTTGCTTGCACCATTGTCTAAGTACCATATGCTAGCATCTGTCGTAGCATATTTTCGGGGTTGTACTTTTTCTTCATTTAACAAGATTTCTTCAGTTTCGTGTATAGCCATTAGCAATGATGGTTCATCGTCTTCTAAGATAAGGTTTGACTGTTCTTGAGTTGTTGATGGACTTCTACAATCCTTCTTGTAGTGTCCGAGTTTTCCACAATTATAGCATGTGATTTTGCTCTTATCCCATCCTTGTTTTCCATTATTTGACTTATATGAGTGGGATGAGTTTCCTCCATTCGAGTTGTTTCTATTTCCCTTATTCTGCCAGTTTCCACGTGGATAGTTTGATCTACCTCTATATTTGGTAAATCGTTTCTTATTTCTAGAATGTTCGCCTTGTGCGAATAATAAGTTGTCCTGGCCATCTACTTGTCCTCCCTTTCGGAGTTTTATTCTCTCCTCGAATGCCTTAAGTTTTCCTGTGATCTCATCTAACGTAATGTCATCGAGATCATTCGTCTGTTCTATGGATGCTACTATTTGAATGAATCTATCTGGTGTGGAGTCTAATAGTTTTCGAACTAAAAGCGATTCATCCAACTCTTTTCCTAATTCTTTTGCCTTCGTGGCGTAGCCGTTCAATTTGGCTGTAAATACATCCACCGTTTCATCCTCCTTCATCTGAAGAGTCTGAAATCCAATCATCAATGATTGTAATCGTGCTTGTTGCACCTTTTCTTCTCCAACGTGTCTCTTTTTCAACGAATCCCATAATTCTTTTGCAGTTTTGCAACTTGCTACTTGTAAGATCACATCTTCGGTTAACGCTTGATATAAGAAGGCGGTTGTTGCCTTATTATCCTTCTTAACATCTAATTGTGTATCAGCCTTAGGTTCTATTGTTTCCCATAATCCTTGCGCTTCTAGTATCACCTTAATTTGTATAGTCCAAACTGTGTAGTTTGTGATTTTGAGTTTTGGGCATTGATACTGTGTCATAGGGGTTACGGGTTTTGGTGCAGTGTTACTGCCACTTGCGTCGTCACCGGGCATTTTGATAGTGCTTATGATCTTCACTTTCTACTTCGTATAGGGATTTCTAACTAGTAGTATCACTTAATACTACGGGAACAGAAATAGTTATCCGGGAATCCTAATATGAAACTATGGATTTCTAATAGTATAAACTAAGTATCTATACTATAAATATGAAAGAAAATCCAAAAGTTTAAGATTTTTCGTGTGACCTGTTTTTGTCACTTGCGTATTCCCTTCTTGTCGGTACTAGAGTATACCAACTATGTTTTTCTTTCCCTTGTATCACGTTGTCCTTTCTTTTGTTGACTTGCTTCCTTTATCTCCAAGTCTCGGATTTTGTGTCGACTTGCTTCTTTATCTCCAAGTTTCGAATAAACACAAAACGTTTCAGAAATTAGTCTCGGTAATTTCTTCCAAAAGACCAAGCGAGTTGCTTGTCTTTGTTCTACTACTCGACGGTAGTATGTCAACAAGTGATGTCCTTGTTGCCTTCGTTGCTTGTCCGCGTTCTAACAATACTCCTTCTTCTTTATTCCACACCGTATCTACAACAACCTACAGAAATACCAACGGTATCCTTGCGAGCAAATGATCAGGATGCTCCTGTTGTTGTCCCTCTTTGTATTGTAAACGTCTCTCCAAAAACAAATGATTGTTTTCTGGTTCGGTACCCTTCTTTTCTTCTCAAGCAACGTTCTCTTTTTTCTTCACGTACGTCTTTCTTCTCTCCTTTTTTGGTCTCGACAAAAAAGTGTCTCGTTGTATGATTGAAAGCCAACAAACTTTCGAATCAAAAACTGTTTCTTGTTGCGTTTAGTATCAAACCAACAGAAAATACCAAGTCACCACAATTTGGTGGCTTATCGAATGCAATTTCTTACACAAGTACGGTCGTGCACTACTTTCCTTGCGTTATCAAGTTATCCAGGCAGCGTATGTAATGATACTACGTTGCGTCTTCTCTGGTTCTTCTTTCTGAAACAAAAGTTTCAGCGCTTCTTCTGGTTCCTTCTTCTTCGATCAAGATATGGTTTTTTTGATGGTGCTCGTTAACAACAGATTGGTTTCTGTTTTTCTGGTTCAGAATCTTGTGATTGAGATAATGATTGTATCGATGTAACGAGTGTATGAACAAGGCTCTTGATGCCAAATGTTGGTCCCGATATGAGTAAAACAATATAACGAAATTGCAATATATGAATAACTTGTCAAATATGTTTTCTGTCGAAATTTCTGTACATGATCATCTATATATAGATATCGAAAGGGTATCTCCCAAACGACATGATGGTTCTGTAACATAACTATAATAACCATAATAACCGCTTGGCGGTTTAAATCTTTGAAACGGGCAAGTTTGGCCCTTCAGGTTTTTGTCTTCATGAAAGAAGCAATGGGGCGAGATTATCTGCTCACAACCAACATAGTCCTGAGTGATAACGTTGAGGCGTTTTTGCATAACAGCCATTGATGGGTAGGCAGGAATACAAATTTTGTAAAAGCATGTGCGAGAAGAAGGCAGACGGTCATATGTTTCGCTGGATTTGCTAATGTTTAGCCTTGAATCTAAACCGCGAAACCCCTCTACTGGTAGATACTTTACTGACGTCCAAAAGAAGAGAAGAACCTTTCGTTGCTCCGCACTCATTTCCCCAACAATCTGCTATTAATAATCAAGTTAGAGAATGGCATAAATTCTATGACAACAATTTTAGACAAGAGAATAGCAAAAAATACAATAAAATTACGTGTTTTATGACTTATGACATAATGATCCAATTGTGATCAACGGAGTTAACAGATGACCCAAATTCACATATGTTTCCAAGGAGACTTCGCAAAGTTAGCTATAGAGGTAGTACGCAAACAGTGTAACTAACTGACACTTAAATTGCTAGCTAATGCATTGAAAATATGAAAATGGCTTGTTTGAAGGCAATTAATAAATATTCACCGTGTTGGAAAAACAAGGAAATATGTAAAGGAGATGCATATACCTTCCAAAACCAGTGTATGTGGCGATCGGTCTCTTTATAGCCATTATATTGTGTATGTGCCTTCCAATCGTCGACAGAGATATCACTTTCACTCCCACGCAACATCCCATCAAGATATTCAAGCTCTAAGATCTTGAAACACAATTCCATGTTTTTTCTGTATGTGACTATATCTAGAAATCCTTGAGAAAATTTGGATACCTGCTGGGAAATAGATGTCACAAACTGATGTTCAATGACACAATGAATATACTCTTTCCTGTTTTTGCTATTCACACCAGTGAGTTCTCCAGTTGGATAAAGCTCCACAACTTTCTTGACTCCCAACTCTTCAATCTCCCAAGTAAACGTTAGACCAAGGACATCTTGATCAACTTCACAAGGATCCATTTCCAGTATCTTCTTGCAGCTGTTATGTAAGTACGGATCCGCATCCTTTATATCTTCCAATGAGATATTAATTCCAGCCAATTGCAAAAAGAATGCCCGACTGAATGAAATGCCCACTTGCATCTTATGCATCAAGGCTAGGGCAATCACCCTGCCTGCAAACCTGTAATACTCTAGGTTTTCCTTAGATGCTGTGAAGATTAACAAAGTAAAAAAAATTACTCAAGGTTGTACATATATGTAACTTAATTTCGAAGTCATCTACAATTTTGCGAATTAAAAGAAGATATGATTGTATGATATATACAGAAACAAGCATGCAAAGATCAAACAAACTACGGGTAATAATTATTAGATGATCATCTAATAATAATTACTCAATGTGGTGCATAAATGTCCCCTGTTTTCAAAGCCACTGAAGACTTAGAGTCTTAGAGATATCAGAAATCAGATATGATTGGAATAAGCTTAAAGACCACGAAAACATAAAGCTTGCCTGGATTCGGAAAAAATCTTCTTCGATCAGTTGGACAAGCAAGAAATAAATCATTTTGACTGAATATAGCTTGGCACACCAACACGAACCATTCACGTAATACACCAGGCCCATAAGCTTTCTCATTTTTGAACGATATATTTATTGGACCACGCAACCTGGCTGGATTTGCTTCTCTGATAGACACAAATGATTCTGCCAACAAGTTTGATCTATTGATAGACATTGTATGGCTGTTCCGACAGTTTCGTGTCACCTCGGGAAGCAACATCATCGCCAAATGCCTCCTCGATTCAAAACTTGTTAGATCCTTACGGTTGAGAATCCATTTATAATGATCATTACCGCTCTTTGCATATCTAACAATTAGATGGCCAAGAGCAACTTGGTTAGGCCTCAAATTCGTCCAAAAGGTTTCTTCTGGGCCTTCATACAGTTGAGAAATGTAATGCAACTGCTTCAAGATAGGAAGGTACTGATCCCATCCACCATCCCGTTTCGCTTTCCTGATTACCTTAATATTGTTCCCCATTTTTTTAAGGCACGCTTTCAGTTTTGCTAACAAATGAAGATAGAGGGAATAAAGATAGCCGACTTGATAATCATACCAAGGGTGGTCGTATTGCATTGGTATGAGAGTGTCTAAAGCCTTAGGGTCGACGATTGCATTCATCATAAACCGCAAAAAGCTGTTAAATTCATGGACATCAGTCGAAGAAGGTCCAGTAGATTCCATACTTGAATCCAAACTCTCTGACAACTTAGTAGCAAGTCCATCGAAAAATGGAAAAGTGTCTTGAACTGCAACAATACTATCGTTGTTAATATTCATTTGATCTTCCACTTAATTCTTTATGGTTTAATTAGTAAGTTTATGTGTTGTTAAGGTGGAATAAAACGCGGTTCTGTGAATCAGAGAAGCAATGGTTTAATTGTGCTTGTTCATTAAACAAAGAGTAATCACAATATATAATCCCATAGGAATATTCTAGATACATAATACAAATGGGCTAGGCCTGATCAACAAAATAATAAATTTAGTCATTATCATATCCTTTAAGAAATGGTTTGTTTAGAACTTTCTAGAAAAAAAATAAAAAATAAAAAACAAAACAAAACGGGCTAATACTTGCTTAAGGTTTTTATCCAACTATTTAAGCTTAAAGACCCATTTTGTTCAAAAATACAGTATGTATTAATCTCATTAGCAATGTGATCATGTCCTGTAAAGAAACCCTAACAGAAAAAAGAAAATTCAACTCATGAACCAGATAACTATTTCTATTATCTCTCGTAAGTTACATGCATAACTATTAATAACTGAAAGAAAACTACTTAAACAACTTTATGTGATTCATTATCTCATATGGTTAGGAAGCATAGTCCATAGTTATGCTACAGCTGATCCGATAGCCAAGGAGCCGAAGTAGGAAACCACCAAATGGGTTACCAATGCTTACCATGTAGGCAAAGGGACCGTACAGATACTGATACCCACCAACAAAAGCATGCATGATACAAGTCTAAGAGTATTGGGTATAATGGTTGTGATGCTTAGCCAAAATGACATGGCAACCATTTTAGCTATGGAGAGAGATCCTCTCAAGTTGGAAACTCAACTTGACTCAAGTTAGGGACTTATGAGCCATTGGATTTAATCCAATGGCTCAAATCAAAAGAACTTCTTTTGATTTGAACCATTAGATTAAATCCAATGGCTCACAATCATCTAACTTGACTCAAGTTGTGTTATGTAACTTGAGAGGATCTTGATCCTTTAGCTATGCCATCTCTTAGCCACTACACCACCATGTTGTGCCAAAATGAAAATAGCCATTTCTTCAACTAGAGTAAAGACAAAAAATATTACCTTTTCATCTTTAAAAGTTTTGATTTTAAAAGTTTTATTATTATAGAAGTGTATTTTGAGGTTAATTAGTTATTATAAAGGGGTATTTTGAAGTTTGAGTGTTGAAATGATGTGGCATCTAATGGGACCCAAATGGCTAAAATTTTGATATCACTATACCTAATGCTCTAATAACTATAAAAAAAGTAATAAAAAATTATAAAGATTTTTGATATATTTTAGTACTAAAAGGTGCAAATATTTCATCCTATTCCAAAGCTACAACCAACATGATCCTGAGAGATGATATTAAGACGTTGTCGCATGACAGCCATTGATGGGTAAGCAGGAACACAAATTTCGTAAAAGCATGTGTGAGAAGAAGGCAGACGGTCATATGTCTCATTGGATTTGATTATGTATAACCTTGAAGCTAAACCGCGAAACCCCTCTACTGGTAGATACTTCACTGACGTCCAAAAGAAGAGAAGAACCTTTCGTTGCTCCGCTCTCATTTCACCAAGAATCTGCTATTAATAATCAGGTTAGAGAATGGCATAAATTCTAGGACAGCTATTCTAGACAAAGGAATATATAGCAAAAGATACAATAATATTACGAGTTTTATGACTTATATATGACATAATGATCCAATTGCGATTAAGGGAGTTCATAAATTTTCACCACATTGGATATATATAAAGTAGATGCACGTACCCTCCAAAACCAATATATCTGGGGATCGCTCTCTTTATAGCCTTTATATTCTGTATGTGCCTTCCAATCGTCAACAGATATTTCACTTTCACTCCCACATAACATCCCATCAAGATCTTCATGCTCTAAGCTCTTGAAAAACAAGTTCTTGTTTTCTTCGTTTCCAACTATATCTAAAAATCCTTGAGAAAATTGGGATACCTGCTGGGCAATCGACGTCACAAACTGATGTTCAATGATAAGTTTAATATACAGGTTTCTGTTTATGCTATTCACGCTAATCTCTTTTCCGTCAGGAAGAAGTTCCACAACTCTGTTAGATCCCAACTCCTCCCACATAAACGTTAGACCAAGGACATCTTGATCAACTACACAAGGATCCATTTCCAGTATCTGCTTGCAGCTGTTATATAAGTACGGATCCGCATCCTTTACATCTTCCAACGAGACATTAATTCTAGCCAATTGCAAAAAGAATGCCCGACTGAATGCAATGCCCACTTGCATCTTATGCATCAAGGCTAGGGCAATCACCCTGCCTGCAAATCTATAATGCTCAAGGTCCGGTCGGTTTACCTTAGATGCTGCAAAGTTGGGACAAACGAAAAGTTACTCAAGGTTTTACACATATAAAACTTGATTTTTAATTAAGCAAAGCATGAAGCTTTGTGATACAAGATATGATTGATATTTGTATATGACCAAAACATGAAGCTTACCTGGATTAGGAAAGAATCTTCTTCGATCAGTTGGGCAAGCAAGGAATATGGCTTTATGAGGATTGAATATAGCCTGACACACCAACATGAACCATTCACGTAATACACCGGGCCCACCAGCTTCTTCGTTTGTAAACCGCATAGAGATTTGACCATGCAACCTGTCTAGATTTGCTCCTTTGAAAGACTTGAGTGATTCATCCAACAAATTTGATCTATTGATAAGCATCTTATGGTCGTTCGCATAGTCTTTTGTCACCTCTGGAAGCAACATCCTAACCAGATGTGTCCTCGATTCGAAGTTAGTTAGATAATACTTATGGTCAAGAATCCATTTCCAATCTTCATCACCCCTCTTGACAAATCTTACAATAAGATAACAAAAAGCAACCTTATGAGGCTTCAAAGTCGTCCAAAAAGTTTCTTCCGCGCCTTCATACAGCTGAGAAATATTATGCAAAAGCCTCAAGATAGGAAGGTACTGATCAAATCCACCATCTCGTTTCACTTTTTCGTTAATATCGTCCTCCATATGGCAGAGGCACGATCGCATATTTTCCAACAACTTACAATAGAGGTAATAAAGTTTGTCTAAAGCTTTAGATTCAATGATTGCATTCACCATATAACACGAAAAGTTCTTAAATTCATGAACATCAGTCGAAGAAGGACCAGTAGACTCCATATTTGAAACCAATCCATGTGACAACTTAACAGCAAGTTCATTGACAAATGGAATAATGTCTTCAACTGCAATAATGTTAGTACTGTTCAGCATTGATCCTAGACTACTTCGACAAAATATATACAACGGATCATCATGTGGAACAGCTGCATGAAGCGATTTACAAAAGTGTAATACTATAGGTGCAAATTCACGATTCTTAACATTTTTAATAAAACCTTGAATTAAATTTTGAGCCCATTTTTTGTTACCATCGTATGGTGAGATGTAAAGCTTAACTAGTGCTTCACGAAGACAGGAAGAAACAAACACATCATGGTAGAAACGAGAATTTTCTACGAGCTTTTGAATTATGTTTTCACTCAACGCTGAATCGAAACATTGACCTTCACGATATGCATAAAGTAAATCATGAATTCCTACTGTATATGAATGGGTGCTTTGCATTCGAGCAACTACATGAAGAGTAGAGTTGTTAGTGATGTTGTAATGAGACAATGTATGGTCTGACTCAAGCTGTTTGAGGCCGTAATCTAGCCTTTGTCTGTCTAGAGGAATGCCGGTAGCAGAGTGGATTTTTTCGTGAATGGATTTTATAGTATCGTTAGGGTTTGCATGGAGGACTAGTGATTTACCAGACATCGTTCGTACGAAGAACTGGATGTCATTAGAAGAAGAGGAAGAACAAGCTCTTGTTGACATGATTGATCGATCTGGTAATGAACTTATTCGATCTTCTGATACAACAGTATGCTGTGTACTTTGTTTTCCTCCCATGGCGATTAGGGGCTAAAGAACACAGCTTCCCCTCTCGTTGCTTTTATACCTAAAACATAAAATAAGCTTTTCGATTTCGCCCTTCAGCTTTCGAAAATTATACTTCAGGCCCACAAGTTAACAACACTATTCGGCCATGAGTAAGGAGGGGAAGGTATAATAGAAAACCTGCCAGAACTTATATATATTCACAGTCCATTGTCCGCAATCCAATTTCCGTCAAGAAGGCGCCATTTTCTAACTCGTTAAGGTCATGATTTGTCGAATTCCTCTTAGTCAATACTTCTTGTGATATAAATTCCTGTTCCTAATTAACAGTAACACCATCTAATGTCGTTTCTTTGTCATCACATTCCTCGATATGTTTATTGTAAGCATCATTGGTCAAGCTGTCTAGAACCACACGGTGAGTTAGCTCCAAGCCTCCAATGGCTTGACTTGCCGGCCCTTTTAGTCCAAGCATGTTGTGCATTTGCTCATTGTATTGCAAACCTTTCACCATTCACACAAACCTTTGTGTATGAATGTCTTATTTGGTACGATAACCAAAGGCCGAAAACCACAAACAATGCATAACGCAATGTATGCTTAGTTTTTGATGATTTTGATACTTAAATGCGGAAACTGAAGAGACGTTACATTGGTTATAAAGGTGAACTGGAACTATTCGAAACTGACACTCCAAAATCTGTTGTGATATTTAGACAAAATATTTCCAGCGAATGAAGAAAAAGTACTCGTATTTTTTTTCATGTGATATATATTGTACATATTTATCCTTTTATAATACCTTATTAAAATGATACTACTTGACGTTGTATTATGTAAACCAACATTTTGTTGGATACTCGAATGTAGCTCTAGTTAGCTTAAAAAAGTATTGTTTTGAGCTTCATGTACTAAGATCATAACTAGCTGATAAAAATTGTTGTGAGAAATGAAGTTGATAAATGATTGAATGATAGAGTTTTATCATGCTACCGTTTTCACATATTATGATAGTCATCAAACAGCGTCATATATCCATAGTTTTATTGTCAGATATATTATAATAAAGAAAGAAAAGAAAAGAAAAGAATAAAATGAGGCGGATACCATGAAAAATAAATAAAGTGGTGGTAAAGGAGAAGTCTTCGTTGTGCAAGAAAAAGAAAAAATATATTTGTTAAAATTTTGTGGCTAAGAGTTTATGTTTTGTAATTGTTTTAATGTTATACCACATTGGTCATTGATAAAACTGAGTGTTGCTTTATAAGTCTCACTACACTTCAAATGACATAAGTTATGTTAAAAATATGCGTATGTTACTTATGAAAAATATTACTCAATAAATACACATGTTTGACATAACTTTTTTATTTTTGAGAAAAAAATTAAATACCTTAAGCAAGTTTTTATTTATTTATTTTTATTACAAAAAGAGAAAACTTTATGTGTGTAGATATGAAAAATTAATGCTTTGTAACATCTACCATACAAAAATAATGCATCGCACTTTTAAAAATAAAAGATATTAAATATGATTAAGAAATATATCTTCAAAGAAACAAAATAGTTTATGAAATTGGTCTTTATTATTTGTTTGAATAAAAATACAAAGAAAACATTGCATTCACCACAAAGTGCGTACAAAATAGAACTACAAAATTTAAGGTCTTGCATATATTTCGCAAATTGAGTACTTTCTAAATCTATAAAGACCATACTTCGTTAAATTTTCGCAAGAACATCAAAGGGCTTGTGTCCCAATACGCCCCTTGTTGTGCGAGAAACTTCTCAACGAAATGGTTGTGGGTTCAAATCCACAACCATTTCGTTGAATACATTAGCCCATTATACTTTATTTTAACTTTAAATGCGTATGTTAGTTATGAAAAATATTACTCCATAAATACACATGTCTAGGGCTGAGCATCGGGTCGGATCCCGACCCGACCCGACTAAACCGAATCCCGAATAATCTCAATAAGTAAACCGAGTCCCGACCCGTTTGATACTCGGTCGGGTTCGGTTCATAATCGGGCTTGCCGGTCGGTATTCGGGCTAATCGGTCCTCGCCCGAGTTAACAATCTTAATGGATATTCACTACAAACGGGCCTAGCCCAGCCCAGTCACCATTAAAGAAAAAGAAAAAAAAACACGACAAACCCTTTCATTTCCAAATCTGTGCTAAATTGCTATTAGCTCCAAGCCTCCAAATACAAAAAGTGCTACACTGCTACTTGACAAATATCTCCATTTGTTCCCTTGATTTAGACAGAAGTATGAGGGTGAAGTCCTTCTTGATGTTGAAGTCAGCAAGGGTGTAGTGGTATGTGCTAAAACACATACCTTTTCTATATCAAAACTGACCCAAAACAACCAAGAAAGAGCCGTTTATTGCTAATATTTGTGGTTTTCTTGAGTTTGTGCTGTGCAGGTACGGATATGTAAAAACACTCAAAAAGGAACCAAATCAGACGTAAATCCGAGCACGAGAGATCAAGAGAGTTTGAGCTGAGCCGGAAGGTCGGGATTGTGCATTTTGGAAGATTTTATTCTCTAAAGATGATTTTTAGAAGTTACAATCAAGTTTGAAGAATTGTCAAGATTAGTCCTTCATCTTTGAGCACTTGGCAGAATTGACCCTTCAAGTTTCAGAAATTGCAGAATCAACCCTTGGTTTATTGAAGAATGACAAGAATGATCCTTGATAGAGAAAGTACAGTTTTGGTCCCTGAAGTTTCAGCTTTTACACTTTTGGTCCTTAATATGTCTAATGGATCACTATACTAGTCCTAAGTCTAAAGTCCAAATCAATACCAAACTCACGGCCCAAAATGAAATTACCCGAGTCCAATCCATTATCCACTTTCTATACCCGGTGTAATATTAAACCCGTTACCCATTGGTCCCTGGTCAAACCACCCAATGACCCGGTCAAAAGAATCAAAGTATATTAAACAAATCAAACGCGCCCAAAAATTTCCCCAAACCAAACCCAGGCTTAGAACCCTAAATTGCCCTTCCCATCAATTAAGCTAACTCACTACAATTAAGGGCAATTCAGTCTTTTCCCTGACACCACCTGACACGCCTGACATGTGCACACTGCCAGGTCACTGATCCGTGTGATACAATTCCAATCCCTGGCTTCTGATTGGACGAAGGTGCGTGGCTGTGATGATCCAAAGGATGAGATTGATTTGATGACATGTAGAGATGATCAAAGGGTGGAAATAACTCAGAGAAAGCACATATCTCAACTTTCCAGATCCTTCTCTAGGCTCAAGCAGTTGGCTATATAAACCCCTGATTTCACTTTGTAAAATTAAGTAGTGTAGTGAGAGAAAGTAGTGTAGAAGTAGAGTAGGAGTAGTATAATTACTGAGTAGCTTTTTTCTAAATGTTTGGTTAAATTCCAGTTTTTGTAATCTCATTTTGTACTCAAAGTTTATTAATACAAGTTATATTTTCAGCTTAAATTCTCATCACTGTTTCATCATTACATTTCAGTTTATTGATGTTTTAAATGGTTACTTGAGTTCTTATCAAATCCATTTCAGCTTGTTTCCTCAGAATTTACTTTCATATTCTTTTGGTCAAATAAAGTCAACATTTAGAATTTTGGTTAGAAATGGTTCTGGATTGCTGATCTGCTGAGGATTTGGGTTGATTTGAAGATGGAATTGGGATAGAATCAGTTAGGATAGTGGATACTTGTTATTTTTGGCAGGCCATTGTGGTCAGGACATTTGTAAGTTCATGATTCTGGCTTCATTTGATTCAGTAGAAAAGTTGTTAGTTAGCTCAAATACTTGTGTTCAATCTTAGTATAATATGGTTATGTTAATAGATTTGAATTGAGTTTGATGTCTGCACTTAAGTAGATTTGTATCAGTTAGCATACTTCATGACTGCATAATCTGCATCAGTAGAATTAATATGTTTTAGTGTTGTTTTATTATTCCATTTTAAGTCATTTAGGTTCATTAAGTCTGTTTTGGAGATTAGTAAGTTTTTAATTTGCTTTGTGGTTTGAAAATTTATGAAACAGTTGGTTAATGACTGTTTGGATCAGTGGAATAATCTGAGTTAGAAGTTTAGGTATTGGTTAAATCATGTTGCATTAGTCTTGTTTAGTTAAATTACTCTTATATCAGTCCTTACATTGCATCTTAATTCACAAAAAGTCAATCTCAGTTTTAATTCCAATATCAGCTAGCTGTAGTGATTTTCAGTGTGCAACTGATTCAATATAAGTGCATAGTAGTTTAACTCATCCTAATTAGATCTTATTTTACCTTATAACCTCAGTTAGTATCATTAAGAAGCATTTCAATCTCATTTTAGTCAAACTAAGTAATTGTTCTTAAAAGTCAAATACCATGTCAAAATATGTTTTCTTCAAGTATTGCAGCCTCTGTACAGTGTTCATTTCAAGTAACTAGGGTCTCATAATTGGTCCAATTGTAGTTTGCTAGGTGGTCTTGAAGACCACATATCTGGTTTTCACATAAGCTGCTTAGATTAGCTTCTGCATAAGCTCAAACATAGGGGATCATCAGCTGCTGGATAGAACCATCAGTTTGCATCAAATCTTTGTAATCTGCTTATTAGGTGTTAGGAGTAGCTGCAAATGGTTGCTTTAGAGTAGTCTTAGCATAACTTAGCATCAGTTACAGTTTGGTAGTTCATTGTGCTCATTAGCTTATTTTCAATTGCTTATTTAGAAGCAGTTTACATTGCAGCTCATTATTCTTACACATAAGTCCTTGTTTTTATATTTTTATTAGCTTTAGAATAATATTTTAGAATTTCCCTGCATTTTTCATAATTTTTAGATACTGTTTACTATTTTTCTTGATTTAAAATAGTTTTTAATCCTTTTTAAATAGCTTTTATTGCAAATAATTAAGAAAAAGTTCCAAAAAATAATTTTTAAATTTTTCCAGTTTAAGAAAAATATAAAAAGCATAAAAAATATTTTTCCTTATTTTTCCCCTTTTATTTGGTATTTTTCACAATTTAAATTAGATTAAAATAGTTTTAAATTAGTAGAAAATAGAAAATTAATCTGAAAAATAAAAGTTTAGTTTTGAAAATTCTCTTATGTTATTTTAGATTTTTAGAAATTAGTTTCATAATTTTCCCCTCGGTTTTTATGATTTTTAGTTATTTAGTCTTATTTTTAAAGTTAATAATTTAGTTTTTAATTCTAATAAAATCAAGAAAATTCCTAAAAATTAGTTTTAATTCATTTATAGTTTTTAAATATCATTTTTAGAGTAAAAGTAATTTTAGGTTAGTTTTAGAACTTAGAATAGATGTAGTTGCTTTTTATTCGCGTTTCGTTATAATTCCGTATTTGCGTTTTAGTTAGATTTGAGTAGTTTGCCTTTATTCTTAGGTTTTCCCCATAGATTTTATTCCCATTTGCTTTTCTTATCCCGTAGTTTAGATAACATCATTTTATCCCCTTCTCTTATTCAAATCCTGACAATCGAGACGTGAGTTGGAAATTCCATTCAACCCTCGTTCGGAACGATCTCGGTGCTCAAACCTAACACGTTTGAGTTACCCGTATACTACACAACACTTCTCATCTATTATTGGTTTGTCTGAACTGTTTTAAGTTTCTTACGGTTAGTCATTCACAAGTGGCTAGCTCGTGTGAGATAACTTGACTTTTTATTGAAATCATGTAGCTATCATCGAGAACCATGTCATTGAAGACAAGCGCCATATAATTATTCGAGGGTGAATTCCTTCTTGATGTTGAAGTCAGCGAGGGTGAAGTTCTTCTTGATGTTGATTGATTTGGTTCTTGTATGTGTGTAAGTCTTTCTGAGAAATGATAATACAATGAAAAAGAGAGTGTGGGGGTGCACAATTTGTACTAAACCTAATAATTATTCGGGCCATCGGGTAAAATGGGTTTCAGTCGGGTTTTCTCCCCGACCCGATACCGATAATATGTGATTTATCCAACCGACTCCCGACCCGTTTGATAGTCGGTCGGGTTCGGGGGCTTGTTGGGTCGGTCGGTTTGTCGGGCTAATCGGGTTTCGGTCGGTTTTGCTCACCCCTACACATGTCTTGTGACATAACTTTTTATTTTTGAGAAAAAAATTAAATACCTTAAGCAAATTTTTATTTATTTATTTTTATTAAAAAAAGAGAAAACTTTATGTGTGTAGCTATGAAAAATTAATACTTTGTAACATCTACCATACAAAAATAATGCATAGCACTTTTAAAAATAAAAGATATTAAATATGATTAAGAAATATATCTTCAAAGAAACAAAATAGTTTATGAAATCGGTCTTTATTATTTGTTTGATTAAAAATACAAAGAAAACATTGCATTCACCACAAAGTGCGTACAAAATAGAACTACAAAATTTAAGGTCTTGCATATATTTGCAAATTGAGTACTTTCTAAATCTATAAAGACCATACTTTGTTAAATTTTCACAAGAACATCAAAGGGCTTGTGTCCCAATATGCCGCTTGTTGTGAGAGAAACTTCTCAACGAAATGGTTGTGGATGGTTGTGGGTTCAAATCCACAACCATTTCGTTGAATGCATTAGCCCATTATACTTTATTTTAACTTTAAATATGTGTTGTGAAACTAATAACGAGTGAACATTGAAACTAATAACAAGTTAACATGTAGATCTTTCTCATCATACTTATTCTCATTTTCACAATTAATTGTGAGCTTATATCGAAGATGTTACCTGTTCCTACACTACACATTAAGTTTGAGACGCTCAAGCTGATGAAATGTAAACAAGCATTTATATTGGCAACATCACAACTAAGGGAAACGTGAGAAGAATTATTGGGATGGGAATAGTGATAAAAAATTGTAGCAAAATATTGCAAATAAGAAGAAAGAAATAATAGGGAGATGTATCTCTTTTTTTTTCATCTGAAATTTGTAATTGTTGTTTTTTTATCATTCTTTTAATCTTAATTATATTTCTCATTTTTTCATAACTTTACAACTAATACTAAAAGGGTGTAAACCTGTCATGTCAGAACCTGGAACTCGTGGTTTCATTTAACAAAGTTTGTGTTTTGATGTTGTCCCACATTGGTTTGATTTAAATTAGGTTTATAAGTCTTATTACACGTCAAATGTTTAAAAGTGATCTTAAGGGTTTTGTGAAGTAGCTATAGAAAAAAATTAACACTCCTTCCTAGCTTTACAATACAAAGGCTTTAAGATCATTCTTCTTTCTTTAGGAGGGAGATCCTCTCAAGTTGAAAACTCAACTTGACTCAAGTTAGAGATTTGTGAGCCATTGGATTTAATCAAATGGCTCTAATCAAAAGAACTTCTTTTGATTTGAGTCATTTGATTAAATCTAATGGCTCACAATCATCTAACTTGACTCAAGTTGTGTTATGAAACTTGAGAGGATCTTGATCCCTTTATTTCTTTAAGGAGTCCAAATACCTTAAAAAACGTTTTGTTACTTAGATTTAAAACAAAAAAGTAACCTTTTTTTTTTAAAGGAAATCAAATACCTTAAAAAGGTTTTGATGAGAAACTCTAACCACAAAAGGAAAATGACAAAATGTATGTAGTATGCTTTCAAATTATTAAGTCCATTCATTTAACCACAACAATCGGTTTTGCTGCTTGTCGGGACATTTTCTAATCGTCTTTGATAATGTGTAAAATGTACACTAATTCAAAAACAAAGTTATGTTAAGCTTATATCTTAGTTTGGTTATATTTCTATGTAACCAACATTGTGTTGGATGCTTGGATGTAGCTCAATATTGGCTATAAAAAGTATTGTTTTGAGCTTCATCTCCTAAGACCACTACGAGCAAATAAATTGTGAGAAAGGAAATTGATGAATGATCGAATGAAAGAATTTTATCATGCTCACATATTATGATAGACATCAAACATCATCTCATCCATCGTTTTATTGTCATATCTAATAATTCAAAATTCAGAAAAGGAAAAAAATACAAAGAGATGGATACCATGAAGACGATGGATAAAGTTGTGGTAAAGTTTTGGAGTTGTAAGTTTCTAAATATCTTCGAACGTTGTTATGCAAGAAAGAAAAGTATACATTTGTTAAAATTTAACATGCATTGCTTCATGTTGGAAGTTCCGGTTTCAAGATTTTATGCAATTATTTGTGTTTGCGTTATATTGGTTGTCAAGTTTCACGGTTAAATTGGTAGTAAGATCCAACCTCAAGATTTTGTGTCGTTGCTTCATGTTTGAACGTGTGGTATCACTTAACAAAGTTTGTGTTTTAATGTTGCCTTGCGTCGATAAGGAATAAAAATGAAAGCTGGTTTATATGTCTCGCAACGCTTCAAGTGATTGGTAGCATGTTAAAGGTTTGTGAGGGTAGTTATGGAAAAAAAGAAATGATTCACACGATCCTTACATGCTATTTTTTTAAAGTAAGAAATCAAATAACCATTTTTTTTGGTAATCATCTTCGGTTTTTTGGTCGACTAATCCACGAGTTTGAACCTAGCACCACACCGAAACAAATCGGGTAAAGTTCTCCATTTTTTGGAGATATGTGTTGACAGTTTCGAGTTGTTTTCATCTAACATGAATTGAAATTGAGATCTCTCACATACTTAGCAATAATAGTCACAAGCCTTCTGCAACTAGAACACCCTGACTAGTATGATAAGGGATAAAAATGAAAGCTGGTTATATATCTCGCAACACTTCAAGTGGTTGGTAGCATGTTAAAGGTTTGTGAGGGTAGTTATGGATAAAAAAGAAATGATTCACACGTATCCTTACATGCTATTTTTTTAAGTAAGAAATCAAATAATCATTTTTTTTGTCAATCATCTTTTGGTTTTTGGATCGACTAATCCACGAGTTTGAACCTAGCACCACACCGAAACAAACCGGGTGAAGTACTCCATTTTTTGGAGATATGTGTTGACAGTTTCGATTTGTTTTCATCTAACATGAATTGAAATTGAGACATCTCACATACTTAGCAATGATAGTCACAAGCCTTCTCCAACTAGAACACCCTGCCTAGTATTTTCTTTATTTGATCATAAGGAAATCAAATGGTTCACCTAAATCGTTTAATGCTTTTGTGTACACACCTTATTGAAGATGCTATTAGCACTTAGAATAAAGACACAATTATTAACAAACGATCATGAAATTCAAGCATCTCAAAATTATGATACTTGGTAGCATTCACAACACAAATCTTTCGGCTAACTTTCCTTTTTTAATAGAAAGATGAAATACCTTTTTGGGATAGTCGTTCTTCTTTACTTTCAAAAGGAAATCAAATCGGTTTTCTAAACTTATATGAAGATGCGATTAATAATAAATGATGATGAAGTTCTATCATCACAAACTTATATGAAGGTGATAGATGCAAAAATCAATATTTTTAAAAAGAGAAATCAAGTATCATTTTTATAAGGTCGTTCTTCATTAAGGCATGTTTGGTAGAGAGAATTTCAAAAAAATGAAATAAAGCAGAAAATAGAAATTCAAAGAATAAAAATCAATAGAGAATTTTGTTTAATTCTAATGTTTGATAACAAGAGAGACTTGACCCGAGAAATGAAAAAATAAAAAAATAAATAACACTTTGTGATATGAGACTCACATTTATTTGTTTGTTGATTTTTTTAATTATTTTTTCTAAATAACAATTCTAAAAAATTATTTAAATTATTTTTATTTTTATTTTAAAAAAATTATTTTTTTAAAATCTTATTTTCTAAAAAATTATTTTTTTAAAAAAATTATTTTTTAAAAATTTATTTACTTTCTTTAATTTTTTTAAAGTTATTTTTTTAATAAAATAATTATTTTTAAAATTTAAAATTATTTTTCAAAAAATAATTATTTTTAAATTAAAAAAAAAATAATTATTTTTAAATTTTTTTAAAAAATAAATTTTTTACAAAATACCCTCATTTCTCTCATTTCCCAACTAAAAATAGTGGAAATGAAATTTAATTGCACTACCAATTCTCCACAAATCTCTACCTTTTTATATCTCTAACATACCAAACAAAGGAATTTAATTCATTTCTATTTCTTCATTCTCATTTTCCTCTACTAAACATGCCTTAAATGTCTAAAAAGAAATCAAATATTTTATGTCAAGTAAGATAGAATCTTAAGATTGTATGTCATTGCTTCATGTTAGAACGTGTGTTAGCAAAGTTTGTATTTTGATGTTCTCCCCCACATTGATTAGAGATAAAAATAAAGTGAGTTTATAAGTCTTATCACGCTTGACACATTTAGATAGGTGTGTGAAAGATTTTTGTAAGCTAGATACTCCTTATAAAATATTCTGAGCTTCTACTTTACCAAAATCTATCGTTACCTATTTTTTTAATCGTTAAAACATGCACCTTTTCTATTAACCGTAATAAAGCTTTTGCTCATGTGATCATATGATCTTTAAGCACTTTTGTGTACGTTACAAGAATGAAACTAGAAACGAATATGACCGGAACCGTAAGGCTGGGCACAATCACGCCCCAAAATTCGGTCGATCACCCCAAAAATCTCACTTCGACCGATATAGAGATCGGTCATCTCGATTGTGGGTGTTGGTCACCACATCGGTCGACATCCAAAAATTTTGAATATCGGTTGAATTTTCAACCGATTTCAAACGTATGCCAAAACCACTTTTTGCCCGTTTACATTTTAAAATAAAAATAAAAATAAAAACTCTTTTTTTTTAAACTTTACCACTTTTCACATCCTATAAATATAAATCTCAAACACACAATTTCAAACACAATTCAACCTCAAAATACTTCTCAACACAAGATTTATTATTGCTTACCGTCTCCCCCATTCCGTTGAATATATGAAAATGTACGTTAACAAACAATGCGAAGAAGATGATGTTGCTCGAAAAAACGCTATTATAGACGTTATCCATCTGTTTGAGCAGGCAAGGGCAGAGAAGCAACATATGAGAGAAAACTACAAGAGTTGTAACGACATTACGCCTGAACGAAAAGCTGTGATCGACAAATTTTTGAAGGATCAAGCCCACAAAGACATGAGTTCAAAAGGTATCAGACAATGTCAGCACCAAAATCAGTTGGAGCTATCGGGAGAACGAAAAAGATGGTGTAGGTGCATCAACTTCGACTACCAGTTTTTTGGGGGAACCTTTGCTAGACCAGGAAGATTTGGCTCGCATCGAGGAATTTGCCGGTTATCGGACTCCCTCGTATGACTCTGCATGCGGGGAGCATTCAGATTAGATTTATAATTTATATATTTCGTATCGTTTTTATTTTTAATATATTGTAATGTTTTTATTTTAATGAATTTTAAATTTGTTGTTTAAAATGTTTGAATTAAAAAAAAAAAAAAAAAAAAAAAAAAAAAAAACGTTGGTCATCGACTGTGGCATCCTAATCATGTCTGGTCGCTAGAGAAAGAAAGCTGACGTGACGCTGGTGACCTGGGTCACGACTATGCCGAGCCTAATAAAGCTTTTGCTCACGTGATCATATGATCTTTAAGTACTTTTGTAACATGTACCTTTTCTATTAACCTTAATAAAGCTTTTACTCATGTGATCATACAACTTTTAAGCACTTTTATGTACGTTACAAGTAGACGAAACTAGAAACAAATATCACTAGATGCGTTTGGAAAAAACATATTTTAAAAAAAAAAAAGTTAAAACTATATTAAAAAATCCATGTGTGTCCCGGAACCCGCGGGAACCCCTAGTTCCGTCCTTGGTACGTTACATTAAGTTTCAACATTTGATGTCGAATGTCAGATTAGAAAGTTAAGCCTTGAACCACCTACTTTTAAAATTAAAGCTAATGTTATTTTAAGATAATGACATAATCAATTATTTAATTAGTTTATATAGTCAATAAGATTTGCGCGATTTGTTTTTGTAATAGCTACATTTTAAGTTAAAACGTCCTATTTCTGGATTACAAATTTAGTAATGTATTAAGTGTGGCTTTGGCTGGATTACTAACTGATCAAAACGGCTTCGACTCAAAATGTGGCATACAAATTTGTCTATGCATAGTCTATTTGGCCTTAAATCTATGCATCAATCCGTGGATACAAATTGAGGTTGATTTCAAGGAATATATTTTTCTATTTATAATAGTAACACTTATTGGCAATCATCAGTATATCTTATATGATAGTTAACCTATTCTGTAAGGTAAGTTTTTATTTCGAAAAAATTATCAAAAGAGGTAAAAAATTCAAGTTTTGTCCATTATTTAGTCACTTTTAGCATCTCTTTCTCATTTTGGCCATGCTCAACTGCTCGATTCCATTAATTTTTATAACATGTGTCCTTACAAGTACAAGTGTTAGGTGAAGATATTTTTTGCTTTTAACTTAAATGACAAATTTACCCTTATTATCTTTCTTTATTAATTATCTCACCTACCCTCACCTAACTCCATTCACCTACCTCACCACCTTACCAGTCCATAACCACCACCACCACCGCTGCTCATCTGCTCGACCACCACTGCTCAACCAAAAAAATTACTTATTTCATCCACACATTCAATAAACCACGATTTAATAATAATAATAATAATAATAATAATAATAATAATAATAATAATAATAATAATAATAATAATAATAATAATAATAATAATAATAATCACGCATCACAGATTCTTCGCTTATTAAAACAAAATAATTTCTTCGCTTAAAAAAAATCATGCATCATACATATTTCTGACGATTTAATTGTGTTTGCAAATTCTTCGCTTATTAAAACAAAATAATGGTATCTCTACAAATTGCTGCTATATATTATTTGGGAATGGCCCATTTCAGTCTTGGAAACACCAACACTCTAGCTACCATTGATGTTGCTGGAGCTTTCATTGTTTGCTATCTTCCTTCCTTTAATCACTCACTTGCCATCACCAAACAAACAATTGATGCATCACAGATCTAAAACAAAAAATCATCATCACTCACCATCACCAAACAATCAACACTAACAAAAAATCAACATGGGTGTTGGCAAACAATCGATGCATCACAGATCTAAAACACCCCCCCCCCCCCCAAGTTATGGTCACGCCTCTACAATGCATTAGGCAATTTTATTTTAATATTAACTTTGAATGTGTGTTATGAAACTAATAACAAGTCAACACTGAAACTAATAATAACATGTAGATCTTGCTCATCATAGTTATTCTCATTTTCACAATTAATTGTACGTTTATATCAACGATATTACCTGTTCCCACACTACACATTAAGTCTAAGACGCTCAAGCTGATAAAACGTAAACAAACATTTATATAGGTGACACCACAACTAACATATTCGGTTTAGTGAAAAGAATTATTGAGCTGAGAAGAGTGAAAAGAAATTGTAACAACATATTGCAAATAAGGAAATATAAATAAATGGGAGATATGTCTAATTTTTAGTGCGTCTAAAATTTGTAACTATTATTTATTATTATTTTTCTCATATTAATTATATTTCTTGTTTGATCATAACTCATACAATTAATACAAGAAGGGTGTAAACCTATCATGTTGGAACTTGGAGCTTGTGGTCTCATTTAACAAAGTTTGTATTTTGATGTTGTCCCACATTGGTTAGGGATAAAATTTAAATTAGGTATATAAGTCTTATTACACGTTATATGTTTGAAAATGGTTTTAAAGATTTTGTCAAGTAGTTATGAAAAAGTTAACATTCCTTCCTAGCTTTACAATACAAAGTCTTCAAGATCCATTTTTTTAAGGAGTCCAAATACTTTAAAAAAAAGTTTTAATACTTTGATTTTTTTTAAATAACCATTTTTTCGAAAGGAAACCAAATACCTTAAAAAGTTTTGATGAGAAACTCTTACCACAAAAGGATAACGAAAAAATGTACGTAGTTGTCAAATTGATAAGTCCATTCATGTTTGCTACAGCATGTTTTGCTCCATGTCTAGCATTTCTAATCGTCAATGATAATTTGTAAAACGCAAAGTAAGTTAAAAACAAATTGTGTAAAGATTATATCTTAGTTTGGTTAACATTTCTATGTAACTAACATTTTATTGGATAGCTCGATGTAGCTCTAGAGGGGCTAAAAAAGATTATTTTGGGCTTCATCTCCTAAGACCACTACGTGCATACAAAAAATTTGTGAGAGAGGAAATTGATGAATGATCGAATGAAAGAATTTTATCATGCTCACATATATTATTAGACATTAAACATCATCTTACCTATCGTTTTATTGTCATATCTTATAATTCAAAATTCAGAAAGAAAAAAAAAGTACAAAGAGATGGATACCATGAAGACAATGGATAAAGTTGTGGTAAAGTTTTTGAGTTGTAAGTTTTTAAATATCTTCAAACGTTGTTATGCAAGAAAAAAAAAAGTATATGTTTGTTTAAATTTGACATCCATTGCTTCATGTTGGAAGTTCCAGTTTCAAGATTTTGTTCAATTATTTGTGTTTGCGTTATATTGGTTGTCAAGTTTCACGATTAAATTGATAGTAAGATCCAACCTCAAGATTTTGGAACGTGTGGTATTACTTAAGAAAGTTTGTGTTTTAATGTTTCCCCACATTGATAAGGGATAAAAATGAAAGCTAGTTTATAAGTTTCACTACACTTAGAGTGCTCTCACATTTTTAATAATGATAGTCACAAGCCTTTTGCAACCAGGACACCCCTAAGTAGGGATGGCAAAAAAAACCCGAACCCGACGGGAAAACCCAAAACCCGAACTTATTGGGGCGGGGCGGGGCATGCTTATAGGGTTTCGGGGCCGGTTTTGGGGCCTTAACGGGGATTCTTATCGGGTTTGGGGCGGGGACGGGGCACACCATCCCAGCCCTGCCCCAATATATACATATATCTATATACATAAAATACTGTGTTAGTATTTACGTAGTAAATATAATTCTCTATTTTTTGTTAGTTTTTATCTTTGTGATATTTTAAATTGTGATCATAGAAGCGTGTTTGTGTCATACTAATAAAGTTGTGATTTATTCCAATGATTAATATATTACTAATGGTTTCTCGATTATTAAAGCTATTCCATAAAATCATATTGTTAATAGTGTATAAATAAGAATAAACGGGGAGCGACACGAGTATGATGGAGTATCGCGCTCAAAAAAGACAACCCGATAAAACCCCAATGGGGAATGGGGCGGGTTTGGGGGAGTATCTTGCCCTAATGGGGTGCCCCGATAAAATCCCCAATGAGGATTGGGGCGGGTTTGAGGATGGTTTTTGTTTTCGGGTTTGGGGATGAGGATGCCCGCCCCGCCCCAAACCCGCCTCATTGCCATTCCTACCCCTAAGTAGTTATCACATAACTCTTCAAATGGAAAGAAAGTGGTTCTTCTAAATCATTTAAAGCTTTTGTGTCCAAACCATATAGCAGATGCTATTAGCACTTAGTATAAAGACACGATTATTGACAAACGATCATGAAATTCATGTATCACAAAATTATGATACTTGGCATCATTCACAACACACAAACCTTTCGGTTAGCTTTTCTCTTTTTTTAAAGAAAAATCAAACGACTTTTTGCATAAAGTCGTTCATTTTTATTTGTTCATTAGGAAATCAGATGGTTCTTCTAAATCGTTAAATGCTTTTATTCACGCATCTGATTGAAGATGCTATTAGCACTTAGTATAAAGACACGATTATTAACAAACGATCATGAAATTCAGGCATCGCAAAATTATGATACTTGGTAGCTTTCACAACACAAATCTTTCGGCTAGCTTTCCTTTTTTAATAGAGAAATCCAATACCTTTTCTGGATAGTCGTTCTTCTTTACATTCAAAAGGAAATCAAATCGTTAAAAGCTTTTGTTCACATTACTCTTAGTATAAAGATGCGATTAATAATTAATGAGAAGTGATTGACACATTCTTAGGGTGTATTTGGTTCAAACTCGAAAAATGGAAAGGGAAATATATTGATAATAGTGGTGAAAGGGACAAGGAGAAAAAAACATTCCCTCCAATAAACTGTGTAAAATGGTCTATTATCACTATTGGATAATGGGTCATTTCATTATATAGCATCAAACATTATTTTTCATTACCTTTACCATACCCACCTGTTGGAATTTTATACTCATAACAATTATACATAAAACAAATAACATCATCAAAGCAAGCAGCGGAAGACAATAGGAATAATATATGTAATTAATTAACCAAACAAGAAAGTGCGTACCTTTTAGCAATTCAAGAATCAAACGTAGATTAAACAAGAACAAAACCCAAAACCCTAATAATTAGGGTTTATCAATTCGACCCAAACACAAGTCGACCACCAAGATTACACAAGCTCAAGCGTGCTTGTCCTTCGTTCTTGTACACACGTACTAATAGCGATTTGATGTGGAAAAGCTAGTTCCTTGAATCACAAATAAACCAAACACTAGTTTCTTTCACTTGGAAAAATCGATCCCTTTGTGGAGGGGGTTGTACGATCGGCCAAGGGAAAGAGGGAGGAGAGGAGAAGAGAAATTAGGTTATTGGTGATCCAAGATTAAGTTATGAATGAATACAAGGGTTTGTATTTATATGTAACTTAACTTGATGACCAAGTTTGTGTGTGATTGGGTTTGGAAACCCAACCGATCGGCCAAAGCATTCCCAAGGGAATTCTAGAACTTTCCCGACTTGTAATTTCATCTCTAGTCCTTCTAGTTAATATTTAACGACCGTTAACCAAACCTCGTTAATTATTTAACTATCGTTATGTTTTATTTAGTGATTAATAATTAATAATAATAACGTTTTATTTATATTAATTATGTACATCAATTCTCATACGTAATGTGTGCAATCCCGAAGTCTCGAGTTCGAATCCGGACATACTATTATTTAAATATCCATTAAAACCTTTCAGCTCCCACTTGGATATTACTAAATATAGTAATGACATTGGTTAGTCTAGCTTTCACACGCCAACGCCCCAGATCGAATCGAGCATGGTCTCCTGGAAAAAAACCATTTAATGATTCATCATTTTTACTTATCCTTTTGTTACTAATACTACATTAACTATGAATATGGATCAAGTCATTTCATAAGTTAATATTCTGTTTCTCGTTGTATATGATTGAACAAGATTACCAAATCATCTGAACGTATTCCAGATAGATCTTGGGTATGGCCATACAAACATCTTGTCAACCCTACGAGGGGCCCAAATATAGTATTATGCTTTGAAACAAATTCAAAGGAACAAATTCTCTTGACTACAAACATAACTCATGAATTTTGCAACACTTCCAAAAATAGCCCTTATAACTACCAGTTACGGATAGCGTTAGACTATCTTACACAAATGCACTACATTCATATCAGTTATCTGGTATCTCAAGTCTGAGGATAAACACTTCATGACATACTTAATGACAAAGACCCATAAAGTATCATCATGTAAAGTTGGGATGAGTCCTATATTCAATTTATTGAATATCATGTGAATCTGGTATGTCCCACGCATCAATATACTTTAAAAGTATATTCTACCAAAACTCAGATTTGTCTTAATTCAATGACATTCCCACATCATTGATTGACAACGGACTATTTAGAATAACATAAGTTACTCATGGATTAAACATGCAAATATAGGATATAACATTAAGAAAATGAAAAATAAACATAAACAACTATTTTATTTCATTAAAGTAATATTTGTTCATAACATCCTTTATCCAAATACTAATCACAGATCTGCATGAAACTACTAGCTAAACGAAGTCCTATCCCATCAGCATGGTCAGTAAGTTTATCTTTTGGCAAAGGTTTCGTAAAGGGATCAGCTAGATTTTCATCTGTATGAACTTTGAGTAGATTGATTTCACCTATGTCAACTTGTTCTCGAACATAGTGATATCGACGAGGAAAATGTCTGGCGCCCTTCATGACTCCAGGCTCATTGGCAAATGTTATTGCAGCAGAGTTGTCACAATACACATTTAGAGGTAATTCAATTGAGGGCATTACTCCGAGTCCCGAAATGAATTTCCTAATCCAAACAGCTTCCATCGCAGCTTCTGAAGCAGCTATGTACTCAGCTTCTGTAATAGAAATCGCAACCGTTGTTTGCTTCTTACTCTTCCAGTCAACTGCTCCTCCATTAATGACAAAGACATAACCCGTCTGAGACTTCGTATCATCTTTATCAGTTTGGAATGACGCATCGCAAAAACCTGTAACATCAAGTTCTGCATCTGGATTTCCTCCATACACTAGAAACATTTCTTTAGTAGCCCTTAGATACTTAAGAATGTTCTTAACAGCTTGCCAGTGTTTCACACCTGGGTTCTGTTGATACCGACTGGTAATGTTCTGTGCAAACGCCACATCAGGCCTTGTACATCTCACAGCATACATGATAGATCCTACAGCCGAAGCGGAAGGAACTTTCCTCATGTATTCCACCTCAGCAGGTGTTGACGCGCATAGTTTATTACTTAAGCCATGTTCAACTTGCATCGGCAAATATCCCTTATTGGAATTTTGCATACTAAATCTCTTCAGTATTTTATCAATGTAAGCACTTTGGCTTAGTCCAATTAACCGCCTTGATCTATCTCTGTAGATCTTGATTCCCAGAATAAATGCTGCTTCCCCTAAGTCCTTCATAGAAAAGCACTCTCCAAGATAAGACTTTACATCTTGCATACTTGGAATGTCTTTTCCCATGATCAATATGTCATCGACATATAAGACAAGGAAAATAACGTTACTCCCACTAGCTTTGTGATACACACATGGCTCATCAAGATTTTGAGTGAAACC
Organism: Chrysanthemum seticuspe; assembly: GCA_019973895.1. Classification (NCBI taxonomy): domain Eukaryota; kingdom Viridiplantae; phylum Streptophyta; class Magnoliopsida; order Asterales; family Asteraceae; genus Chrysanthemum; species Chrysanthemum seticuspe. Next base: position 331,144,366 of record BPTQ01000005.1, read on the forward strand.
AAATTTCTTGATTTCTTCATCAAACTTCTTGTTCCATTGCCTTGATGCTTGCTTCAACCCATAAATGGATCTTTGAAGTTTGCATACACGCTTCGGAAACTTTGGATTCACAAACCCTTCAGGCTGCGCCATATAGATGTCCTCATCTAGGCGACCGTTTAAGAAGGCAGTTTTGACATCCATTTGCCATATCTCATAGTCATAGTACGCAGCTATGGCTATAAGAATCCTAATAGCTCTAATGTCTGCTACAGGAGAAAATGTCTCCTCGTAGTCTACCCCATAGGTTTGAGTATAACCTTGAGCTACAAGACGAGCTTTATAGGTCTGTGCATTGCCATCCATGTCAGTCTTTATCTTAAAGAGCCACTTACTTCCAACTACCTTAGCATTTGGAGGTAAGTCAACCTCTATCCAGACTTCGTTATCTTTCATGGATTGCATTTCCCCATTCATTGCAACTCGCCATTTTTCATTTTCAGGACTCATCATGGCAGCTTTATAGTTAGCAGGTTCACCAAGATCCCCTAACATATTTTCCTCAGCTTCTACGTTGAGACATAGACGCTCAGGTGCACGCGTAGCCCTTGCGGATCTACGAATGGGAACCACTTCAATCTCAGGTGGAATGCCCAGACTTTCAGGTTCTACTTGAGGTTGGCTAGTATTTTCAGAAGGTGTTGTGTCTTCTTGATCATCTTCCAGATCATAAACTCTCCCACTGAATTCATGAGATATGAGATCCTTTTCAAGAAAGTCTCCATACCTAGCAACAATTACTTTGTTTTCAGGAGGAAAGTAGAAGTAGTAACCCATAGTTTCCTTTGGGTATCCTACGAAGACACACTTAACAGATCTTTGTTGCAGCTTATCAGCAGAGTCACGTTTAACAAACGCCTCACAACCCCAGACCTTTAAGTAAGACAAGTTGGGAGGTTTCCCATACCACACTTCATAAGGAGTCTTATCAACCTTCTTAGTTGGAACCATATTCAATATGCGAACAGCAGTTTCCAAAGCATAATCCCAAAAGGATAAGGGAAGAGTAGTAAGATTAAACATCGATCGCACCATGTCTAGCAATGTACGATTCCTTCTCTCAGATACACCATTTTGTTGTGGAGTATATGGAGATGTGAGTTGCTGGACAATACCACACTCAGCTAGATAATCTTTAAACTCTTGGCTTAAATATTCACCACCTCTATCAGATCGAAGAGCTTTAATCTTCTTTCCTAGTTGCAGTTCTACTTCACTCTTAAAAACCTTAAATGTTTCAAAGACTTCATGTTTATGCTTAAGTAAATAAACATAACCATAACGACTGAAATCATCAGTAAAGATTAAGAAGTAGCTAGCACCCTTTCTTGACACATGTCTTAGTGGTCCACATACGTCAGTATGTATCACACCAAGAAGATCAGAAGCCCTTTCTAAACTATTTGTAAAAGGTTTCTTGGTCATCTTCCCAGATATGCAAGATTCGCATTTATCAAATGATTCATCATTGATGTCTTGCAAAAGCCCATCGTGTTGCAGCTGTTGCATGCGTTTCTTGCCTATATGAGCAAGTCTACAATGCCAAAGAAATGAAGAATCCAAATCACTTTTGATTCTTTTATTATTGATGCTAAAGACAGAATTATTTTTATCAACAACATTATCATGCAAATCAATTTCAAACACACCATTTACTGGAATAACATTAAAGTAAAAAACATCATTTAAAGAAACAGAAATTCCAGAATCAGTAAATGTATGAACGAAACCAATATCTTTTAGCAAGGAAATAGAAACGACACCCCTAACAATGGAAGGTGCGTAATGACAATCGTTTAATGACAGTACTAAACCCGAAGGTAAAACTAAATCAAACGTGCCTATAGCTTCAACGACTGCATGTGCTCCATTACCCACGTGCAGGTATTGCTGTCCATAGGCAAGCTTCCTTGCTCCTCTAAGTCCCTGCAGTGTATTACATATGTGAATACCACATCCAGTATCATATACCCAGGAATTTATTTTATGAGGAAAAGCAAATAATTCTATCATCAAAAGAGTACCTGAAGTACTGGCCACAGTGCCAGTATTTTTATACCTCTTATTGCGCAACTCATCAAGGTACAATGGACAATTCCTCTTCCAGTGTCCAACCTCGGTGCAGTGATGACAAGCCTGATCCCTCTTCGGATTCTCACGCTTTTTGGGAGGGTACTTCTTGGGTTCTTGCTGATAAGTCATAACTTGTTTTCCCTTATCAGCTTTACCCTTACCTTTCCCTTTCTTGTTCGCTAGCGGCTTATTAGGCTTAGAAATTCTACCCTTCTCGATGGTCAAAACCGCAGGTGTAGAGGCCTTCTTGGGCAAACCTTTTTCGTAATCAATGAGCATTGCATGTACCTCACTGACTGTCTTCCCCGTGCAATGCATATTATAATTGCGCACGAAACCATCAAATTCCTTGTTAAGGGATCTGTTGATCAGGCCAATTTGTATGTCATTAGGGTAGACATAGTTCAAACGCCCCAACTGGTCCATGTAACTCATCATTTCCAGGCAGTGGGCGCTTACAGGTTTCCCTTCTCCTTGCTTGCAACTATGAAGAGCATCAATCATGTAACGCCCCGACCCCACAAGGGTAAAGGAATCACAAGTAATGGTGTCATATCAAAGCAAACATATAAACCAAAATAAATCTTCAACATAAATATGGAAATAATCCAAGTCAAAAGACTTCAATACATAGGTCCCAGCGGAAAATAAACTCCAAAAGAAATGTCTAAAACATAAGTCTAAATGGTAACATAATATCAAAGCTAAATCTCTAAGGTAAGTCCACTCAGCACTCATCCCAAAGCAATACCCAGCTCCAATGCTTAGATACCTGCCGCGGAAGAAAAGAAAAGTGCGGCTGAGCTTCAAAAGCCCAGTGAACAGATATACAAGCAAAAAGAATACGAAACGAAAATTGAATACGAAACAAAGTAAAAGAAAGATAGTGAAATCATAGTCTTTTCAAAAGATAATTCAGAATATCAGAATAAGTTTTATAGCTAACTACCTCAAAGCCCAGAACATATGCCATATCAGAAACATATCATAATCACATAAGGCAACATATTTGTAGGGGAGACCTACCAGAGTTATGAAGGACGTGCATGCACGCAACATCAATCATCAGATAACATATAACAGATAACAGATAATATATGGCATATAACAGATCTAGGATGCATCCATACGCCCCACAGACAAATATTCATAATATAATTCAAATTGAGCTCATACAGATAACAGATAAGGGACGTGGCAGAACATCACTCTACTGCCCTAGAGTCATGTCAGAAGTGCATTTGCTGACACGGACATGGAACCCCCATGACTAGTTAAAATTGGCTCGGGTGTCAACTATCAGAGATCAAATAAGAATGTCATAACTGACATAGATCATATTTTATCAAACGTTTAATCATGTTTTCAAAATCAAAGTCTTCATATCATATAGTTCAAAATCAAAGGTTTTATGATTCAAAAATCACAATTCAGATAAGCAACAGCTCAAATAGACACATTAGGGTTCATAGCAAAGGTTTAGGAAATCCTAATATGAAAACGAAAAGAAAACGTATACGAAACCTTTACTGAAAAGGTCAGAATATCCGTACCTTATTCGAAAGCAAAAGATCAAAAGTCGAAACAGGGAAGCAAAGAATTACTCCTTCTTCACAGAACCTATATACATTAATGTCGTATATATTATTAATGATTCCGAAATCGTCACAATGATCCTTTTATTATTTTAGGGTTTTCATACTTAAATGAGACTTAAATGTTTTAATATTAATATCGTAAATTAGGGTTTATATGTCTTTTGTTAAAGTTTAGGGTTTCTCATTCTTTAATGTCTCATTAATGTATATGTACTAACATGTTACGTCTTTTAAATGACTAGTTACTTAACCTAACACGTCACAAAATAATCTTTCCTTTTTATGTTTCAACGTACATGTTTATGATTTTATGTGACATATAATTTACTTATTACTTGTATTAATTACACATTTACTCTATTAGGGTTTAGCATAACTTATTAACTTAGCATATCAAAACTAGGGTTTTATGTTAACATAACCTTTACTTAAGTAATGCATCTTCAAATCTTATATGTAACTCGATTCAAATTAGGGTTTTCGCATATTAGGGTTTAACACTAGTCTTAGCTCATCTAAATACTTCACATATTCAAGTTATTAAGTTATATTCATTATTCGGAAGTTAAACATGGTTCGGTCCTCATTACTATGTTTCGGCCCTCATTAAATAAACACAAACACGACTCGATTCAATATCACATCTTACGTTACATGTTTCTTATTAATTACAAGTTAAATCAATTAGGGTTTGTCTTGGTTTTGCTTTATACCTCTCGGCCACAAAAAGAAAACAAGGAAACGCGACGAAACAAAATATAACTTGACATATTCATGTAAGATACGTTAAAGGAAGACAAATAAACGATATACCTTCACTTGATTGAGCAAAATCGACACCAAGGGTGTGTTTGGGAGTCTCGGCCGAGCAAAGGAAGAAAAGAAAAAGAGAGCAAATAAAACTAGGGTTCCAAACTTATGATTATGTATGGTATATATAGTTGTAGTATTTGAGTTAAACTAGGAAAGTGATTGGGTTTGGGTTTGGGTTTGGTCCAACCGGTCACACATCATCACACGCACCACCATGGGCTTCGGCCCTAGTCCATACGAAACAAACAAACGCGACCCAAAACATTTACGAACATTAACTCTTCGTCGTACCAAAATCAATTACGTAATATAATTTAGTTAGGGTTTTTAAATATTCACAAGTTAATCTTTTAATTTCTTTAAATGTTATAAATAGACTTTACGTATTTTATGACTTTTAGTTCCAAGGGTATTTTAGTCTTTATTCGGATTTTAAATTTTCAGGTTTTACAATTCTTCCCCTCTAAAGAAAAATTTTCGTCCTCGAAAATTGAATGAAACGAAATGAAAATGAAAACGAAAACGAAAACGAAACGAAATGAGAACATACCAAATTATTCAAAGAAATGAGGGTAACTAGCACGCATCGACTCCTCGGTTTCCCAAGTAGCCTCACGTTCAGGATGATTCTTCCAAAGAATCTTAACGAATGGAATAACTTTATTCCTCATAACTCTTTCTTGTCTTTCCAGAATAGCTTCTGGTTCTTCAGATAAAGACATATCGGATTGAATTTGATCAAACGGATAAGAAGCAACGTGTAACGGATGATAGTTGTATCCCCTTAGGAGTGATACATGAAAAACGTCATGAACATGCGATAACTGAGGCGGAAGTGCTAAACGATACGAAACTTCTCCTATTCGTTCTAGAATCTCAAATGGTCCAATAAATCGAGGACTAAGCTTGCCCTTGATTCCAAAACGTTTCACACCTCTAAACGGCAAAACTTTCAAAAACACACGATCTCCAACCCGAAATTCTAAATCAGGACGATGCTTATCAGCATAACTTTTCTGACGAGACCTAGCTTCCTTCAATTTCTCTCTAGCCACAGCTACTTTCTCATTAGTGATCTCGATCATTTCCGGTCCTTCAATCAAACGCTCACCTACTTCATCCCAACAAATAGGTGCTCTACATTTCCTTCCATAAAGAAGTTCAAACGGTGTCGCCTTAATGCTAGCATGCCAACTGTTGTTATAAGAAAACTCTACTAAACACAAATATTCGTCCCAACTGCCAGTCCATTCTAAAGCACAAGCCCTTTAGCATATCTTCTAAGGTCTGTATAGTCCTCTCTGACTGACCATCTGTTTGAGGATGAAATGCCGTACTAAAATTAAGTCGAGTACCCCAAGCTTTCTGCAAACCCTTCCAGAAACGAGAAGTAAAACGCGGATCTCTATCGGACACAATAGAGGTCGGAGTACCATGAAGTCTAACGATCTCTTGCTGAAAAATCTCCGCTAATTTACCAATACCATAATCCTTCCTGATTGGCAAGAAATGAGCAGATTTGGTTAGTCGATCAACAACCACCCAAATCGCATCATGCTTCTTCCTAGTAAGAGGTAATCCAGTCACAAAATCCATAGATATCTTATCCCACTTCCATATTGGAATCTCCAATGGCTGTAACAATCCACTAGCCCTCTGATGTTCAATCTTAACCTGCTGACAAATCATACACTTCGACACAAACGTCGCCACATCTTGCTTCATGCCGTTCCACCAAAAGTACTGCTTCAAATCCCTATACATCTTGGTAGAACCAGGATGAATAGTGAAAGGATAACTATGAGCTTCTGTCATAACTTTCTCACGAAGTACCTGATCATTGGGAACACAAAGCCTATCTCCATACCATACAATACCGTCATTATCAACCTTAAACTCCGTCTGCTTACTTTCCTCAACATTTTGCACCACGGCCCACAGCTCGCCGTCATCTTTCTGAGCTTCTTTAATTTGCAGTATAAGGTTCGACTCCACCTTCATACTAGCCCAGTATCCATCAAAACCTCGTACACATAACTCAACATCCAAACTCTCTAAATCACGCAAAGTCCTAGGCTCAATCTCGATACTCGCAAGAATGCCTGATTTCCGGCTAAGTGCGTCAGCAACTACGTTAGCCTTACCTGGATGGTACTGAATGTTGGTGTCGTAATCCTTAAGAAGTTCTAACCATCTTCTTTGTCTCATGTTAAGTTCCTTCTGAGTGAAAATATACTTGAGACTCTTATGATCAGTGAATATATCACACGTCTCTCCATACAAATAATGTCTCCAGATCTTCAACGCAAACACCACCGCAGCTAACTCAAGGTCATGAGTGGGGTAATTCTCCTCATAAGGTTTTAGCTGCCTCGAAGCATAAGCTATTACCTTCCCATGTTGCATCAAAACACAGCCTAATCCCTTCTTAGATGCATCGCTGTAGATTTGAAATCCTCCTGAACCAGTTGGAAGAGTCAAAATAGGAGCCGACACCAATCTCCGCTTAAATTCTTCAAAACTCTTCTCTCGTTCATCCGTCCATACAAACTTTTCACCTTTTCTCATCAGTTGGGTTAGGGGTAGAGCTAAGCGAGAGAAACCTTCAACAAAACGTCTGTAGTAACCAGCAAGTCCAAGAAAACTCCTGACCTCAGTCACTGTCGTAGGTCTTGGCCATTTAGTGATAGCCTCAACTTTAGACGGATCCATGGTTATACCTTCAGCTGATACGATATGACCAAGGAAAGCAACTTGTCTCAACCAAAATTCACACTTCGAAAATTTGGCGTACAACTTCTTCTTCCTCAAAATCTCCAAAACTATACGAAGATGTTCTTCATGCTCTTCTTCAGATTTAGAGTAAACTAAAATATCGTCGATGAAAACAATAACGAACTTGTCGAGAAACTCATGGAAAACACGATTCATCAAGTCCATAAACACAGCAGGCGCATTGGTCAAACCAAAAGGCATAACGAGAAATTCGTAGTGACCATATCTGGTACGAAACGCGGTCTTAGGAACATCTTGCTCCTTCACACGTAACTGATGGTAGCCAGACCTCAGGTCAATCTTCGAAAAGAACTTAGCTCCTTGTAGTTGATCAAACAAATCATCTATACGCGGCAAAGGATAACGGTTACGAATAGTAATACGATTGAGTTCACGGTAGTCGATACATAGACGCATGCTTCCATCCTTCTTCTTCACAAACAAGACAGGTGCACCCCATGGAGAAACACTAGGGCGAATAAATCCACTTTCTATCATCTCTTGCAGCTGTTCCTTCAACTCCTTCAGTTCTACAGGTGCCATACGATACGGAGCCTTCGAAATCGGTTCAGCACCAGGAATTAACTCAATGCTAAACTCAACTTCTCGAGCTGGGGGAAGTCCAGGGAGTTCATCCGGAAAAACGTCAGCAAATTCGCAAACAACCGAAAGACTATCAATGTTAGGCCTCTCCAAAGATGTGTCCTTAACAGATGCTAGAAAACCTTGGCACCCATGAGCAATCATGATCCGTGCCTTCATAGCGGAAATGAGCTTAACAGATTTAAGGGGTTGAGAACCATGATAAACGAATTCAGGATGTTTTATGTCTCCAAAGATCACCATTCTAACATGGCAGTCGATTGAAGCTCTATGGTAAGCCAACCAATCCATGCCTAGAATGATATCAAAGTCGACCATATTGAGAGGATACAGATTTGCAAAGCGAATACGATCATCAAAACGAAGAGGACACTTAACATATTTACGATCAATGATCACATGATTTTTCATAGGCGTAGAAATCGATAAGTGATTTGTTAACGGTTTGGGCTTCATATTAAGTTTCTTAGCAGATGTGATAGATATAATGGAGTGTGTGGCGCCAGTATCAAATAAAACGAAGACAGCAAAATCATCAATGAAAAGAGTGCCCGTAATGGTACCTGAAGTGCGTTCCGCCTGGTTACGAGTAGTAGCATACACACGTCCAGTAGTAGTTGGCGGCTTGATGTAGTTTCCAGGAACTGCCGGATTCTTCTTAGGGCAATCTTTAATCTTGTGAGTAGTGGAACCACAACCAAAACATCCACCAGTGGCCTTGAAACACTGCCCTGGATGAGCCTTTCCACAAGTAGTACAAATAGGTGGGGGTGGCAAAACCTCAGCTGTCCTCTGCTGACTAGAAGATCCTGAAGCACGACCCTGATTCGTTCCTCTAGCTGGCTGATCCCTGTTATAACGCTGGTTATTGTTACCTTGGTTCTGACGATCACTTCCATTCCTACCAGCATTTCTATTATCTTGACCCCTCGTCTCAGAACGTTTAGTGTCAACATTTCTTCCCGACTGACCCCGCTGATCATAACTCCTATCCCCTTGACCTCTCGAATCATAACTCCTACCAGAGTTTCCCTTATAGTCATTACCTTGAGTCCTACCTTGAATCCGATCACCATCGTGATTACGCTTGTTAGAACCCGAAACCTCATGAAAGATCTCAATGTTACGAGCTGCGTCATTGCAGGCCGACACATTCTCATACTCAATATTAAGCAATCGGTCCAACACCCACTTCTTCAGTCCCCACTTGAAGTGCTTAGCTTGACGCCTACCATCTCCAGCAATCACTCCAACAAAACTCACCAACCTCATAAACCTACTCATGTACTCATTAGAGTTCTCATGATCAAACTGGTAGATCGCCTGATAATCCCTCTCATACCTTTGCTGCTCAGCATCAGGGAAGTAACGGTTATAGAAGATAGTCCGAAACTCAGTCCAAGTACAAGTCACAGCAAAAGCGTCACCTCCTCTTGCTTGTTTCAATGCTTTCCACCAACTCAAAGCATCACCTTCCAATTTGAATGAAGCCAAACGAGTCTTAAACTCGTCTCCACAACCCAGTACTTCAAACAGCTTCTCAATATGAGTGATCCAGTCCTCGGCCTCAGTAGGAGTAGCAGCAGTGCTAAACGAAAGAGGCTTAAGCTTACCGAAACGCTCGAGCCAAGTATGAATACCGACGGGTTGATTTCCTCCACCACTACCCGAAGCACCATTCTGGTTACGAATGTTGTTGATCACCTGCTCCATCATCTCAGGTGTAGTCAAACCAGGGAAAAGAGAGTTGAGAGCATTCGCAATCGCAGCATCCATGTTAACAGCATCATCATCTCCATCCGCGCCACCAGTAGTACGAGTTCGAACCATCTAAACGATTAGCAAAATGAACAAAGGTAAGATACGAAATGGAAGTACGAAGGAATCCTAAAGTCTACCCAAATCCTCACAGGTCAAATCCTAAATTCTAAGGTCTCGAAACCTAGGCTCCATATGTCACAGGTCCTGACTACAAGTCGTAAACCTGGGCTCTGATGCCATAAATTGTAACGCCCCGACCCCACAAGGGTAAAGGAATCACAAGTAATGGTGTCATATCAAAGCAAACATATAAACCAAAAGAAATCTTCAACATAAATATGGAAATAATCCAAGTCAAAAGACTTCAATACATAGGTCCCAGCGGAAAATAAACTCCAAAAGAAATGTCTAAAACATAAGTCTAAATGGTAACATAATATCAAAGCTAAATCTCTAAGGTAAGTCCACTCAGCACTCATCCCAAAGCAATACCCAGCTCCAATGCTTAGATACCTGCCGCGGAAGAAAAGAAAAGTGCGGCTGAGCTTCAAAAGCCCAGTGAACAGATATACAAGCAAAAAGAATACGAAACGAAAATTGAATACGAAACAAAGTAAAAGAAAGATAGTGAAATCATAGTCTTTTCAAAAGATAATTCAGAATATCAGAATAAGTTTTATAGCTAACTACCTCAAAGCCCAGAACATATGCCATATCAGAAACATATCATAATCACATAAGGCAACATATTTGTAGGGGAGACCTACCAGAGTTATGAAGGACGTGCATGCACGCAGCATCAATCATCAGATAACATATAACAGATAACAGATAATATATGGCATATAACAGATCTAGGATGCATCCATACGCCCTACAGACAAATATTCATAATATAATTCAAATTGAGCTCATACAGATAACAGATAAGGGACGTGGCAGAACATCACTCTACTGCCCTAGAGTCATGTCAGAAGTGCATTTGCTGACACGGACATGGAACCCCCATGACTAGTTAAAATTGGCTCGGGTGTCAACTATCAGAGATCAAATAAGAATGTCATAACTGACATAGATCATATTTTATCAAACGTTTAATCATGTTTTCAAAATCAAAGTCTTCATATCATATAGTTCAAAATCAAAGGTTTTATGATTCAAAAATCACAATTCAGATAAGCAACAACTCAAATAGACACATTAGGGTTCATAGCAAAGGTTTAGGAAATCCTAATATGAAAACGAAAAGAAAACGTATACGAAACCTTTACTGAAAAGGTCAGAATATCCGTACCTTATTCGAAAGCAAAAGATCAAAAGTCGAAACAGGGAAGCAAAGAATTACTCCTTCTTCACAGAACCTATATACATTAATGTCGTATATATTATTAATGATTCCGAAATCGTCACAATGATCCTTTTATTATTTTAGGGTTTCCATACTTAAATGAGACTTAAATGTTTTAATATTAATATCGTAAATTAGGGTTTATATGTCTTTTGTTAAAGTTTAGGGTTTCTCATTCTTTAATGTCTCATTAATGTATATGTACTAACATGTTACGTCTTTTAAATGACTAGTTACTTAACCTAACACGTCACAAAATAATCTTTCCTTTTTATGTTTCAACGTACATGTTTATGATTTTATGTGACATATAATTTACTTATTACTTGTATTAATTACACATTTACTCTATTAGGGTTTAGCATAACTTATTAACTTAGCATATCAAAACTAGGGTTTTATGTTAACATAACCTTTACTTAAGTAATGCATCTTCAAATCTTATATGTAACTCGATTCAAATTAGGGTTTTCGCATATTAGGGTTTAACACTAGTCTTAGCTCATCTAAATACTTCACATATTCAAGTTATTAAGTTATATTCATTATTCGGAAGTTAAACATGGTTCGGTCCTCATTACTATGTTTCGGCCCTCATTAAATAAACACAAACACGACTCGATTCAATATCACATCTTACGTTACATGTTTCTTATTAATTACAATTTAAATCAATTAGGGTTTGTCTTGGTTTTGCTTTATACCTCTCGGCCACAAAAAGAAAACAAGGAAACGCGACGAAACAAAATATAACTTGACATATTCATGTAAGATACGTTAAAGGAAGACAAATAAACGATATACCTTCACTTGATTGAGCAAAATCGACACCAAGGGTGTGTTTGGGAGTCTCGGCCGAGCAAAGGAAGAAAAGAAAAAGAGAGCAAATAAAACTAGGGTTCCAAACTTATGATTATGTATGGTATATATAGTTGTAGTATTTGAGTTAAACTAGGAAAGTGATTGGGTTTGGGTTTGGGTTTGGTCCAACCGGTCACACATCATCACATGCACCACCATGGGCTTCGGCCCTAGTCCATACGAAACAAACAAACGCGACCCAAAACATTTACGAACATTAACTCTTCGTCGTACCAAAATCAATTACGTAATATAATTTAGTTAGGGTTTTTAAATATTCACAAGTTAATCTTTTAATTTCTTTAAATGTTATAAATAGATTTTACGTATTTTATGACTTTTAGTTCCAAGGGTATTTTAGTCTTTATTCGGATTTTAAATTTTCAGGTTTTACAAATCAAGTCATACAGCTCTACAGTCACAGGCTTTTCAAACAACCTTTGCAATTCTTCCAGCATGAGATTAGGGAAGTAATTCTCAAATTGCTTTTGCAAGCTTGAGTTCATACTCCCGAGCATAATGCAGGCGACCTCATTATACTTGTCATACTCAGATTGCCATGCAGCTCGTGCTTCAGCAGTAGCATCAGCTGCAGGTTCAGGAGGACAAGGCGTAGTCAAATAATTGAGTCTTTTGGCAACCCTCAAGACAATTCTGAGTTGCCGATACCAATAATTGAAATTTGCGCTACCAGTCAATTTCTCTCGATCAAACATAGATTTGAACGACGAGGCTAGTGCAGTAGATTCAGGTTGAGCCATTTCTACAGAAATAAAAGTTCAAAAGTTAGTACTTTCGATAAGTAAACATTCAAGAAAATAAAATACCCTTTGGTCAATATTCATATTAACCATAGAATTTTCCTTGAATTTTGGATCCTCATTATCATAGTTCCACCACATCAGTTGATCTGCTAGTGGTGAAAGTATAGAATAGGTAATCGTTGAAAAACGATAATTGACAAACAAGTTTTCAATTCCAAAAATTTATGGGATTTACAATTTTGCCAAAACAATTAATGCAAAACGTAAGCATGTTTCATCCCATCTTATGCCTTAAGTTATAGGTCTCACTAACTAACTTAATTAAGTTGTCTAATTTAGAAACTGCAAATCATAAAGCTGAGGTCTCACACAACAAAATAATTCACCTCGTTATTGTAATCTAGATCAAGGTCTCACATAACTAAATTACAACTTCAAGTGTTTCATATCATTAGATGGCATAAACTTAAATTTAAAGGGTACTATTTTTGATGTGTAATCAAAACTTATGTATAAAGAAGCATGCATACAACTTTATAACATAATATTTTCGAAAAACTTACTAAAAGATTTTAATTGCTAAGATTTAATTCTACAAAGTTTTAATCGATGCGTTGAGAAACTTACAACTTTGCACTAAGATGCTTCGTACATAGAATGGTTATACTAGGTAGCTCCAATCGAACGCACAGGGGGCAGAGGACCAGGTAAGCGCTGAAGCATAACCTTAGACATCCATTCAGTGAGACTATGCTCACTTCTTAAATACCCCTTTATAGTTTGTTCTAGTGGGTGAGCCGTTCTAACCATTTAGTACAGTCGCATCAGTCGATTAAAAGTTCAAGAATAATTCTTAGATAACAAATCAATTTCGCCATTATTTAGTCCATTTAATTTTCTATTCATAAAAAACCCTTTTTGCTTGCTAACATGTCAAACAATATATAAACAAAAAAACATTTTAATAAAAATTAAACACACTCAAATAATACAAACATATAACTAAACAATTTAACATATGTAAAAAAACAATTAGCCACATGCATAATTATTTCAATAAACTCTAATAACAATTCTAGGCGTAAATAAATGCATACATTAACTAGGACTTTCATCTCGCGAGAAGATGAGCCACATACATCGACAAGTCGATTGCGTAAGCCGAAGTTAATAGTATACCAATAAGCACATAACGAATTTTATTAGTTATAATTGAGGTCTTCCCCAATTCAATAATTATTAAATAAATAAAACATGTGTGTATCACTTAACAATTAATCAATATACAATAAACAATACTCCATGGCAAAACATGCATGTTCCACCATGGATTCCGCATAACAATTATCACCCAAGATACGCATATTACATGGCACATAACAATTTTTCATTAATTAACCACATAAAATAAGCATGCAATCCTAGGGTTTCTACAAGTTTTACAAAATTAAAACCTAATAAAATAAATATTAGGGTAATCGAACCATATATATAAAAATTAGGGTTTCGAATTCAAAACCCTAGAAACCATAAAAAGCATGCAAATAATCATAAAGATTCAATTTTTATGTGTTTCGGTAATTAATTACATCATATTAACGGCTCGTGATGCCACTGTTGGAATTTTATACTCATAACAATTATACATAAAACAAATAACATCATCAAAGCAAGCAGCGGAAGACAATAGGAATAATATATGTAATTAATTAACCAAACAAGAAAGTGCGTACCTTTTAGCAATTCAAGAATCAAACGTAGATTAAACAAGAACAAAACCCAAAACCCTAATAATTAGGGTTTATCAATTCGACCCAAACACAAGTCGACCACCAAGATTACACAAGCTCAAGCGTGCTTGTCCTTCGTTCTTGTACACACGTACTAATAGCGATTTGATGTGGAAAAGCTAGTTCCTTGAATCACAAATAAACCAAACACTAGTTTCTTTCACTTGGAAAAATTGATCCCTTTGTGGAGGGGGTTGTACGATCGGCCAAGGGAAAGAGGGAGGAGAGGAGAAGAGAAATTAGGTTATTGGTGATCCAAGATTAAGTTATGAATGAATACAAGGGTTTGTATTTATATGTAACTTAACTTGATGACCAAGTTTGTGTGTGATTGGGTTTGGAAACCCAACCGATCGGCCAAAGCATTCCCAAGGGAATTCTAGAACTTTCCCGACTTGTAATTTCATCTCTAGTCCTTCTAGTTAATATTTAACGACCGTTAACCAAACCTCGTTAATTATTTAACTATCGTTATGTTTTATTTAGTGATTAATAATTAATAATAATAACGTTTTATTTATATTAATTATGTACATCAATTATCATACGTAATGTGTGCAATCTCGAAGTCTCGAGTTCGAATCCGGACATACTATTATTTAAATATCCATTAAAACCTTTCACCACCTTCAAAAACATCATACTAAGCAACTCTTTAATTTTTATTGAGATACTCCAGTATACAATTGCATAAAGTAGAGTGTTCTAATAAAAATTAAGAGTGTGTCAATCACTTTCTATAATTAATGATCATGAAGTTCTAGCATCGCCACCTTTTACGAAGATGATAGATGCAACAATCAATATTTTAAAAAGAGAAGTCAAGTAACTTTTTTTATAAAGTCATTCTTCACGATTTGTCCAAAAAGAAATCAAATATTTTATGTCAAGTAAGATTCTCAAGATTGTATGTCATTGCTTCATGTCAGAACGCGGAGATAATGTCCCACATTGATTAGAGATAAAAATAAAATTGAATACATCGTATAAGAGCACAAGGTATGAGGTGCCACTGGTGAGCCATTGATATGCTAACCTTACCGGTCAACATGCCAAACTTGTGTCAAATGAACTCTTTTGTGTTTTGAGCCACTCCACTAGCTCAAGCCAAATGCACCTTTTATGTGTGTGTGTTTTTATTGTGAGTAGTGGTATATTTGGTGGAGTATTTTGCGGGACCTACAGATGATGTTAGTGGTGTGTTATGAGGAAAGGTTGTTTGAGTTATTGGTGTGTTATTGAGAGGTGTATGATGTGGCGCTAAGGTGACATACCAATAACATGTTATTGGGTCCTTGCATACCTTGTGCTCTTGATAATCCGAGCTTTTACATTACACGAGTCGATCTTATCCTTCTTTTTAATCGTTAAAGCATATACCTTTTCTATTAATCTCAACAAAGCTCTTTTTCAGGTACCCTATCCAAAATGCTATTAACACTTGGTAAATGCGATTTATAATCTTTATGGACTTTGGGTACATTACGTAAAGCCAATATATGATTCAATGATAATGAAACAATCAATTATTCAATTAATTTATACTAGTCAATAATACGTGCGATTCTAAATTCTAAATTAACATTGATACTCAATTATTTAAACTCAACCACAGGTTTCATGACTTTTATTACCGATTGTTTCGATTCATTTTCGATTAACATATCAAGGTCAATGCCCGCACTCCCATTTTCATCAAGAAATGTATAGGCGCCAGTTTCTAACTCGTTAAGGTCATAATTTGTCGAATTCCTCTTAGTCGATAATTCTGGTGATATAAATTCCCGCCCCATGACACCATTAAATGTCGTTTCTTTATCATCATATTCCTCGATATGTTTATTTTGAGCATCATCGGTCAAGTTATTAAGAACAACGCGGTGAGTTAGCTCCAATGGCATGAGACTTTCCCTTTTAGTCCAAGCATGTTGTGTAAGCTATAAATGTTGTATACATGGATGTAGGTCTAGATTGGATAAAAAAAGACATAGTTTTAGGCTTCATATACTAAGACTATTATACGAAATTGGTGGCAGTAACAGGAGCACTCACATTCAATCCCACCGTGAAGCATTTAGGCTAAGAGTTTATGTTTCGTACAATTGTTTGTGTGCGTTTTCATAGCTCTTGTCTTATAACTTATATCAGATGTCAAATTTCACAATTTCATTGATAGTATGATATCGCCTCAATATTTTGTGTCATTGCTTTCTGTTGGTACTTCTGGTTTCATTTAACAAAGCTTGTGATTTAATGTTGTCCCACATCAAACACGGTTAAGAACGAAACCGGCTTTATAATCCTCCTTACTTCACTTCATTTGTAGGCTTTGTGGAAGGCTTTTGTGGTGTATCTATGAAAAAAGATTAATTATGTTAGCATATACAACACCAAGGTCTCTAGCAAAGCTTTTTTTTTTTTTTTTTTTTTTTTTTTTCTTCTTTTAAATAAAACTTGAATTATTAAACACGCCATTGACCTTGGTAAGTTGTACCTGTTTGTTTTTACTTCTGTTATATTTTTATGTAACTACTAACGAGCATTTTGTTGGATACTTGGATGTAAGTTTAGATGGGATAAGAAAAACATTGTTTTAGGCCTCACCTACTAAAACCATTGAAACGGATAGTCGGAAGAACAGGAAGACATTCAATCCCAGTATGTAAACCATTTTGAGGCTAAGAGTTTATCAAGCATACAAATGTTTGTGTGTATTTTCATAGTTGTATTATATCAATCGTAAAGTTTCATGATTTAATTTGATACTTTGATTAAGTTTTTTTTATAGGAGACCAAATACCTTAAAAAAGTTTTGATACATTGATTAAGAAAAAAGGTATAAGTTTTTCAAAAGGAAATTAGATACCTTAAAAAGGTTTTGATGACAAACTATTACCACAAAAGGATAACGAGAAGATGTACGTAGTATGCTGTCAAATTAATAAGTCCATTCCTGTTCACTACAGCTGGTTTTGCTACATGTCCAACATTTCTAATCGTCTATGATAATGTGTAAAACATGCAAAATTTTAAAAACAAAATATGTAAAGCTTTTATCTTAGTTTGGTGAATATTTCTATGTAACCAACATTTTGTTGGATAGCTCGATGTAGCTCTAGAGGGGCTTAAAAAAAGATTATTTTGGACATCATCTCCTAAGACCACTACGTGCAGATAAAAATTTGTGAGAGGAAATTGATGAATAATTGAATGAAATAATTTTATCATGCTCACATATTATTTAGACATCAAACATCATCTTATCTATCGTTTTTTTTTTTTTGTCATATCTTATAATTCAAAATTCACAAAGAAAAGGAAAAAAAAAGTACAAAGAGATACCAAGAAGACAGTGGATAAAGTTGTGGTAAAGTTTTGGAGTTGTAAGTTTCTAAATATCTTGAAACATTGTTATGCAAGAAAAAAAGTATACATTTTATTAAAATTTGACATCCATTGGAAGTTCCAATTTCAAGATTTTGTGCAATTATTTGTGTTTGTGTTATATTGGTTGTCAAGCTTCATGTTGTAACATCGGTATCATTTAATAAAGTTTATGCTTTAATGTTGTCCCACGTTGATAAGGGAGAAAATGAAAGCTGGTTTATAAGTCTCGCTACACTTCAAGTAATCAATGGCATGTTAAAGGTTTGTGTGAGTGGTTATGAAAAAAAAGTGACGCTCAGACATCTCTTTACATGTTATTTTTTGAGTGAGAAATCAGATAACCTTTTTTTTAATCATCTTTCGGTTTTTTGGTTGACTAATTCATCGGTTTGAACCTAGCACCACGCTGAAACAAACCGGTAGTCCTCCATTTTCTGGAGATCCGCGTAGACAGTTTCGGGTTGTTTGAATTCAAACTGAGACCTCTCACATATTTAGCAATGATAGTCACAAGTCTTCTATAACTAGAAGACATTCAGTAGTCTTTTCTTTATTTATTCATAAGGAAATCAAATGGTCCATCTAAATCGTTTAAAGCTTTTGTGTCCACACCATATTAAAGATGCTATTAGCAGTTAGTGAAAAGACACGATTATTAACAAACGGTCATGAAATTCAGGCATGACAAAATTATGATACTTGGTATCATTCACATCACACAAACCTTTCGGTTAGCTTTCCTATTTTTTAAAAGAAAAATCAAACAACTTTTTTTATATACTCGTTCGTTATTATTTGTTCAAAAGGAAATCAAATCGTTCTTCTAAATCATTAAAAGCATGGTTCAAACATCCAATTGAAGATGCTATTAGTATTTAGTATAAAGACAATATTATTAACAGACGATCATGAAATTCAGGCATCGCAAAATTATGATACTTAGTAGCATTCACGTCACAAATCTTTCGGCTAGCTTTCCTTTTTTTAATATAGAAATCAAATACCTTTTTTGGATAGTCGTTCTTCTTTACATTCAAAAGGAAATCAAATCGTTCTTCTAAATCGTTAAAAGCTTATCTTCACACACCGTGTTGAAGATGCTAGCATCACAAACTTATATGAAGATGATAGATGCAAAAATCAATATTTTTAAAAAGAGAAGTCAAGTACCTTTTTTTATAAAGTCATTCTTCATGATTTGTCCATAAAGAAATCAAACATTTTATGTCAAGTAAGATACAGTCTCAAGATTGTATGTCATTGCTTCATGTTAGAACGTGTGGTTTCCTTTATATTGTCCCACATTGATTAGAGATAAAAATAAGATTGTGTTTATAATTCTCATGACCGTTTAAATTTTTAACGTATTGAGGAAGACTCTTGTAAGCTGAATACATCGTATAAGATAATCCGAGCTTTTACATTACACGAGTTGATCTTATCCTTTTTTTTGGATAAAGGTTTATACCCAGTGAATGTATTAATGAATGAAATAGAGTTTAGGTTACATGGGAGGGTGGTAATGAGCCACCCTCAAACCTACAAACAATATGCGTAGAACATACTCAACGCATAACAACCAAAAACTGCAAACAAGAGGTCAAAAAACAATAAGAACCAGTGATATATAAAGGCCTCTAAGCAGCAACCAAACTCATCCATCACTAATTGACAATTTCCAAACTCTTCTCATGTGCTCCACGGATAGCTTTTTTAAAAAAAATTATATAAACGCTAATTTGAGACGGACCGTATCACCAACAATCTTAGCCACTTGATCAGGGGACCTTGTTCCTTTACCATGAATTCTATAGTTGCGTTCCTGCCAAACATAGTACGAAGAAGCAGCCACGATTAAGCGACTAACAATGGACGAGACATTATTAAGCTTTGCATCAGGCAATAACCAACCCACGATATCGATCCACTTCGAAGAAGAGAACCCAATTTTAGCCGTATGCAAAACTTCATTCCACACTTGTGATGAGAATGAACATTCGAAAAATAAATGATCATGGGAATCGGGTTGAACATTACATAGTGGGCAACGAAGCAAGCTTAAATCTATATCGTTACCGACATCCCATTGCCTCATTCTATCTTGAGTGAGCAGACGTCTTCTTATAACAAGCCAAAGGTGAATAGCATGACATGGAATGTTATATCTAGACCAAACAATGTGACACCAGTTTACGTCATTTCCTCGATTTCGAACACTATGCCATGCATGTCTCACCGAGAAAGGAGATAAAGATTCATCATGCAATTTTCAAAGAGGAGTATCGGCCTGCTCATGAACCAACGAAGGTGCACCAATCTGATTAAGAGCAGGATATAAAACATACCATGAATTAGGCCATTTCCAATTTCCAAACACGACCATATCCTTCACAACTTCAGTTCTCCTAAATCCCGCATTGAAGATTGCTCGACTCGGAACAATATTTGCTAGAGGACATTGAGGATTCCAGTTATCAAACCACGCCGAAGCCTTTTCACCATTGCCTAACTTGACCCAAATATGGGGACGAACTTTATCACGAATTTGCAATAATTTTCTCCGGCCCCAACTCACGTTAGCCCCCAAACTGATGTAAACTTCGATGTTTAATCTTATATGCGTTGATCCATCTCACCCACATGGATTCCTTACGATTAATAAGCTTCCAAATATGAGCAGACATTAAGGCAACATCGAAAGTTTCAACCTTCCTAATACCTAGACCACCTTCCGATTTTGGGCGACAAACATCCTCCCAAGACACCTTCGCTTTACCCCGTTTCATCTCTCCTTGACACCATAAAAACCCACACATAAATTGCTCGATATCATGTATTATCCTTTTTTTAATCGTTAAAGCATATACCTTTTCTATTAATTTCAACAAAGCTTTTTTCAGGTACCCTATCAAAAATGCTATTAACACTTGGTAAATGCGATTTATAATGTTTATGGACTTCGTCTACATTACATAAAGCCAATATATGATTTAACGATAATGAAATAATCAATTATTTAATTAATTTATACTAGTCAATAAGACATGCGCGATTCTAAATTACCACAGGTTTCATGACTTTTATTACCTATTGGTTCAATTCATTTTTTATTAACGTATCATGGTCAATGTCCGAAAACCCATTTTCATCAAGAAATGTATAGGCGCCATTTTCTAACTCGTTAAGGTCATAATTTGTCGAATTCCTCTTAGTCGATACTTCTGGTGATATAAATTCCCGCCCCTTAACACCATTAAATGTCGTTTCTTAATCATCATATTCCTCGATATGTTTATTTTGAGTATCACCGGTCAAGTTATTTAGAACAATGCGGTGAGTTAGCTCCAATGGCCTGAGGCTTGCCCTTTTAGTCAAAGCATGTTGTGTAAGTTGTAACTGTTGTATACTTGGATGTAGGTCTAGATTGGATAAAAAAGACATAGTTTTAGGCTTCATATACCAAGACTATTATAAGAAATTGGTTGGAGTAACAGGAGCACATTCAATCCCACCGTGAAGCATTTAGGCTAAGAGTTTATGTTTCGTACAATTGTTTGTGTACGTTTTCATAGCTCTTGTCTTATAACTTATATCAGATGTCAAGTTTCACGATTTCATTGATAGTATGATATCGCCTCAATATTTTGTGTCATTGCTTTGTGTTGGTACTTTTGGTCTCATTTAACAAAGCTTGAGATTTAATGTTGTCCCACATTAAATAGGGTTAAGAATGAAACCGGCTTTATAATCCCCCTTACTTCAATTTATTTGTAGGCTTTGTGGAAGGCTTTTGTGGTGTATCTATGAAAAAAGATTAATTATGTTAGCATATACAACACCAGGGTCTCTAGCAAAGCTTTTTTTTTTTTTTTTTTTTTTTTTTTTTTCTTCTTTTAAATAAAACTTGAATTATTAAACACGCCATTGACCTTGGTAAGTTGTACCTGTTTGTTTTTACTTCTGTTATATTTTTATGTAACTACTAACGAGCATTTTGTTGGATACTTGGATGTAAGTTTAGATGGGATAAGAAAAACATTGTTTTAGGCCTCACCTACTAAAACCATTGAAACGGATAGTCGGAAGAACAGGAAGACATTCAATCCCAGTATGTAAACCATTTTGAGGCTAAGAGTTTATCAAGCATACAAATGTTTGTGTGTATTTTCATAGTTGTATTATATCAATCGTAAAGTTTCATGATTTAATTATAAATTTTTTTAATCTTCATGCGAAACGACGTCGTTCGCTACAGTGCTGACCCGAAAACGACCCGGTCGCATGTGAGAGGGTGTACAGTGATTGTCCTCTGTTTTTTGTCGTTTCAAACGTTAGTAAAAGGAGTAAATTGTCGTTTCGGGTAAAACAATGCTACAGTTAAAACCCGCACGTGATTCTTCAACAATTGCTAAAAGCTCTGATTTGTCGTTTCGGGTAAAAAAAAACCCGCCTTACCTCTTCATCACCGCCTCAGATGTGCCCCAAAAAAAATAATAAAACGCAAACCTAAGAAGCTTCACGAACACCATTGATCTCACACAGTACCCACTGCATTTACCTCAATCAAACTACCAACTGCATCCGTGTAAGGTATGCCGTTTATTTTTTACTTTAATATAACAATCAATTATCGGTTTTTGTCTTAATTGCATGTATCGTTGCTACTGTAGACGCACAAAACATTGAATGCATGGTGTAATAAACAAACTGTGATCATGATAAATTATATCTTTTGTTATTTAGATATGCAACTATCTAAATCCTTCACCTTTATACTTTACTTCTCTGTGTTTATTTGTTTACAAATGAAACTAACTAAAACCTTTGTCTATATACATTGTATGCCTAAATATCTAGCCATCCGTTGTTTGCTAAACAAAATGAAAGCCAAAAGAAAATTATCATATGACGATAGTGCTAAATTTAATGAAACCAGTGGCGCTAATCCGTGTAATGTCAATGCTATTAGTAATAATATAGAAGCAGTTAGTGTTATACCACTTGACAATATAAAAAAAAAATGTAAGCGTAATAATTATAGGGAAAATAGCATAGAAACCAAAAAAAACGTAACACAGTATTCTAATGAACCATTTACTCAAACTTCAAATTTAAACAACACATCAAATGCCACTAATCATCGTCCTGATTCTGGAAGCCCATCACCATACACATTAAACAAACCATAGCTACCTGAAAAAACAAACAACCCTTATGAACCAAGGAAAAAGAAAGGAGTTTTTTTGAGACCTCTAATGGCAAATGAAAAGAAAAGTTCTATCTACTTTACAACGTCTGCAAATGCAAAAAGACCACCAGCAAATGATGTACAAGAATTGACAACAAAAAATTATCAGTCTGAATGCGAAGGCATCAACAGCACACGAGTGGGCAAACAGATGCGTAAGTACCCATATTTCAAGATATTTGTTTTCCTTAACAGATGAACCATATAGTTTACCAATAACTAATTACTTTAGTTTATAAATATATTATTTGCAGAAACTTTGGGTTTCCCATATATTGAAACGGACTGCAACATACCGTCAAATTCCTTACATTGTTCAATAACCGTTGAAAAATCTGACAACATTAACCAGAGTAAGTTACAAACAAATATTGCAAAATATTTATTGGCGAATTATTGTCACATTTTGTATTATCTATTAGTTAGAATACAACATCCATACTCATAAAAGGCTTAACTTTCTGTTACAGGTACCAGTGTCCAAAACCAAAAATGCCATATGCGTATGCCATCCAATAACAAGACAATGTGCCAGCAACAAGAAAGTGAGTACTATACCTATTGTTACTTCCTATAACATACTCAGAAAACAGAGTACAGAACATGTTTGACACCAACAAATGTTACACAAGACATATACTAAATAAGAATTATACCTTTCTTAAAACATGTATACAATTTTGCTTTATCCTTAACTGTTACATTTTTTTTGGCAATGCAGCAATCATTACCAACACAGAACAAACTAGCATATCAATAGACGAAAACAAAAACCAGTATTCAACACGCAACAGAAACAGAGGTTTGTATCATTTTTTAAATCTATTTATTCAAACAAAGTAACTCATTTATTTCAATGATTTCTTAGTTGTATTTTAAAATTTTGCAGGACCCCCTCTGGAATATATACAATTTGGAAAATGTGATCAGATTTGTCAACACTGTGGTGCCAGATTTTGGTATGAGGAAAGATTAGCACAGCCATATAAAAGTACGCAACATCAGTACCATAAATGCTGTTTAGGTGGCTCCGTTGTCATAAAACAACAAGAAAAATACCCATAATACATCAAACAGCTATACAAAGACCGGCACTTCATGGAAAACATAAGAGCGTACAACCAAATGTTCAGCATGACTTCTTTTGGAGCACAGGTAGACGACTCAATTAACAAAGGAGCAGGGCCTTACGTGTTTCGCATTTCAGGTCAAATATACCATAATATTGGGTCACTTTGTCCGCAAGAAAGGGAAAGACCATGTTTTCTGCAACTATACATATATGATACAGACAACGAAATTGATAACCGCATGTTTCACTTTGGAGGTGAAGAAAAAAGTGGACTCAAAAGGGACATCGTAGAAGGGTTAATCAAGTTACTTGATAACCATAACGCACTGGTACAATTGTTTCGGACAGCAAGAGACAAAATCTTAGACACAACAATACCAGAATTCAAAGTAAAGCTATATAGTGTAGTAGGAACCCGTCGGTATGAACTGCCTACGGCAGAAACAGTTGGCGCAATAGTGTATGAAGAAAGCCAAGAAGGATCAGCGGACTTTGATATTATTATTCAAGAACACTCGCGTACAGCTCAAAGGGTCAACAAACTTCATCCATGTTATATGTCTCTTCAATTTCCATTGATATTCGTTTATGGTGAACAAGGGTATGAAAAAGATATGCCGTTAAAGCTTCAACAACACAGCTCCCGCAAACAAAAGAAAATCACAATGAAAATGTATTACGCCTACCAGATACATGATCGTGCAAATCACTTTAGTTTACTGCCAAGAGCAGGACGACTCTTCCAGCAATATGTTGTCACAGCCTATTGTGCAATCGAACAGAGCCGACTTGATTTCATTCGTGAGAAGCAAAATGACTTCAGAAATGAATATCTATCAGGCCTTTATGACGCAATTATGAGAGGAGACCGTGATGGGCACGATGTAGGCTCGAGAATTATACTACCAGCGTCTTTTACAGGTGGTCCGCGATACATGTATAGCCATTACCTAGATGCACTTGCAATTTGTCGCATCCATGGAAACCCAGCATTCTTTGTTACATTCACGTGCAACGTTAAATGGCCTGAAATTACAGAATATATGGAAGACTACCCAGAACTTACTGCTGCAGATAGGGCTGACGTTGTGGTCCGCGTATTTGAAAAGAAAGTGCAAGATTTCATAAAGTTTCTGAGAAATACAAGAACCCTAGGCAGAGTCACGGCAGGTATTCGCTGAAATTACCTTATTGTATCTGCAAATTTCTTATACATAAAAAAAAATAAGCTCTATTTTTTTTATACAATTTAAATCAAATTCTATTTTTTTATACATCTTAAACCCCAACCAATTAACTAACATTATTCATAATCTTTATGCCACAGTATTATATACAATCGAGTTTCAAAAACGGGGGCTTCCACACTGCCATACATTAATTTGGATATCAGAGGAAACGAAAATACGGAATGACGAAGAAGTTGATACATACATTTCGGCAGAATTACCAGACCCCACACAAGATCCAGAAGGTTATAGAGTGATTTCGGAGTTTATGATTCATGGCCCATGTGGAGAAGCCAACAAGAATGCTCCATGTATGCAGGGCGTCAACAGTTGTAACAGGAAATTCCCGAAAAAATATTGTGACAAGACGTACATAGACCGAGATGGATATGTACACTATAGAAGGCGCGACATAGGCATAACAGCTAAGAAAAACAACATTCAGCTTGATAATGCATACGTAGTCCCGTACAACAAAATGCTATGTATGGGGTATTATGCGCACATCAATGTTGAATATTGCGGATGGTCAATGCTGATTAAATATCTATTCAAGTATATTTCAAAAGGTACTGATCGCGTCGTTCTCAACATAACAAAAGCTGGTGAAGCATCTTCTTCTAACACGCAACAGCAACGTATACGAGTTGACGAAATCAAGAACTTCCAAGAGTCAAGATTCATCGGACCACATGAAGCAAGTTGGAGGATATTCGGTTTTGACATACACAGTCGAGACCCAGCTGTTCAGATTCTTGCGGTGCATCTAGAAAACAAACAGCGCGTTACTTTCAGAGCCAACGATAGCCTTAGTTCAATAATTTCCAACCCTTGCAACAAGAAGACAACACTGACAGAGTGGTTAAACTATAATGCCAAATGGGAAGACGGTAGACACCTCACATATCTAGATTTCCCAAGAGAATTTGTATGGTATAGCGGAGGCAACTACTGGCAAAGGCGCCGAAATATGAATAAACCAGCAATTGGAAGACTAACTTACATACACCCAAGCCTAGGAGATTTATTTTATGAAAGAATGCTGCTATGCCACCAAAAAGGTTGCAAGTCTTTTAAAGACATACGAAAAGTCAACAACACAATATACCCAACATATAGGGCAGCATGTGAAGCAATGGGTTTGCTTGCAGACGATAACGATTGGAAAATAGCATTAGAAGAAGCTGCTTTCTACGCAACTGCTTCACAACTAAGAGCTTTATTTGTGCAGATTCTCATTTTTTGCGACGTATCTAATCCCAAAAATTTATGGCAAACCTTTTGGAAACACATGTCCGATGATGTCCCAACCATACTTTCAAAAACGCTCGGGATTCCGGTTATCCAAAGAAACGATACAGACCTAGAAGCCTGCGTTCTGTGCGAAATTGAAGCAATCTTAAACAGCTACTCAAAATCATTACCAGAATTTGGCCTTACTTTACCACCCAAGCATTTGCTTAAGGCATTAAAAAACCGGCTTCTAATGGAAGAAAGAAACTACGACCGAGAAATGTTACGGAAAGAGACAGAGTTGCTCATACCGAAGTTAAACAACGATCAGAAGATAATTTTTGATTTGGTTTTGGGTGCAGTAACAGAAAACAAGCAACAACTTATCTTTGTATATGGCCACGGAGGCACAGGAAAGACATTCCTGTGGGAAAGTATAATATGTACAATACGTTCTGAAGGCAAGATAGTATTAGCGGTGGCGTCCTCAGGTATTGCATCACTACTTTTACCAGGTGGCCGTACTGCACATTCAAGATTCAAGATACCTTTGGATCTAACTGACGAATCAATCTGTAGCGTCAAAAAAGGTAGTCAATTGGCGACTTTATTGAAGGAAACAGATCTAATAATATGGGATGAAGCTCCAATGAATGATCGCAAGTGCTTTGAAACATTGGATCGCAGCCTTAGAGATATTCTTGATGCACCAAGCTGTTTGTTTGGAGGCAAAACCGTGATGTTAGGTGGTGACTTTAGACAAACACTTCCGGTTAAGAAAAAGGCATCAAAAAATGAAATTATTTCCTCTTCGATCGCACAGTCATATCTCTGGAAATACTTCAAGGTATTTAGTCTTCATGAAAACATGCGATTACTAAAAGAAGGACTACTTGAAGAAGAAAAAGACAGTATAAACAGCTTTTCAAATTGGCTACTTGCAATCGGAGACGGGAACATAGGCATACCAGATGATGACGACAGCGAAAATACTGCATGGGTACAAATTCCAGATAGGTTTTGCATACCAGAATCTGACAATTCGAGATTAGAATTGATAGATTTTATATACGATAAACAAACATTGCAAAACCCAACAGCTAAAGCCTTACAACATAGAGCAATTGTCTGTCCTAAAAATGAAACGGCAGATCTCATAAATTCACAAGTGTTAGAGATGCTTGAAGGAAAACTTAGAATATATCTCAGTTCTGATGAAGCATTACCCAAAGGCAACGATGGTGGCGAAACAGAGCTTCTATATCCTATTGAATATCTGAACAGCCTATCGTTTGGAGGTTTTCCGCAGCATAAATTGGAACTAAAAGTTGGAACACCAGTCATGCTTTTGCGTAATTTAAATTTATCAGGAGGATTATGCAATGGAACAAGACTCATAGTCACTCAATTATTGAATAAAATCATCGAAGCAAAAATTATCACAGGAACACGTATTTCCGAGAAAGTGTTTATTCCACGGATTCTGTTAATTAACAAAGAAGAGCAGATGCCTTTTATCTTCAAAAGAAAGCAATTTCCTTTAAAACTATGTTACGCAATGACCATCAACAAAAGCCAAGGCCAGTCACTCAACAAGATTGGAGTTTACCTTCCAGAGCCCGTTTTTGGCCATGGTCAATTATACGTTGCTCTGTCACGTGCAACAACTGCCGAAGGGTTAAAGATACTCATCCACCAACAACCAAACCAAAACCCAAATTATACAAAAAATATTGTGTATAAAGATTTTTTGTCCCAGATTCTGCCAAACCAGGTTTATCAATCTTTTATTCTCATCACTTATTATATAACGATAGGAAATAGATGAATTATACTGCCTTTAGTACAATCCCTTCATTCATATCCAATATGCTTAACGTCGTAGATACTAAATTATGTATATCAAACATATATACCTGACCACTATCATATAAGAGTAGACACACTCTCTTTGCTACTATTATTTAGTAATCAAATTTTTATTCCCTATTTTTGTTACAGTTGTTGCTTCAAATAGATAGTAACTACCCATAATGATAAACGTTTACTATAACATATGTACTAATATTGCATTGATTCATTTTTTTTACGCAAACAGCCAACGACAATTTGATTTTCTTCAACATGGAAGGTTCAAGTCAGCTATCAAAGACCCCAGAAGACAAAGGGAAAATGATAATGCCCGCACCAGAACCAGTAAATGTACGAGACATAAGACCTACAGACTCAAACAAAGTGATTGAAGTAAAAGTTTACCGAAAATGGATTGGCAGGAACCCTAAAAAAACTGATCCTACAGGTGTCTGTTGCATACTTCTTGATAAACAGGTATGTAACAAAACATTTTTCACAACCTAATTTCACAACTTTATACAAAAACATTGGTCACTGACTTAAAAAACACTAAAATATCAATCAGGGTAATGCCATACAAGCAAACATGGCTGCAAAGGACATACAGTATTTCGAAAGAAAGTTGCAGGAAAATATGGCATACAGAATTGCAGGATTCAGCTGCGAGCCAGCAAGGACATGGCAACGTGCTGTCAGCCATAGAACATCTCTCATCTTTGGACACGCAACTACTTTCGATACAATTCCGGCCGATGACTTCCCAGAATATTATTTTGAGTTTGCTGCACACAATGAGCTTCCAAAAAGAGCAGATGTTAGCACAGCCATACTCACAGGCACATACGCTTATACATTTCCATTCTTAGCAAATCTCTTTACTTTCAAAAATAACAATGCCTACATGTTTTGCCATTAGATTACATCGGAACGATTCAACGAGTAGACGGCATCAGACACGCGGGAAGCACAACATCAAATGTCACACGATGGAGAGTCTTAGACGTACAGAACTTAGAGTAAGTTTCAAAATACGAATAAAATAAATATAAACTAACATATTTCCTACTTTTTACATCCCATAATCATTTACCATGTGCATAATAGTGGCAACACAGTTAAATTTAAGATGTGGAATGAAATGGCAATGGAGTTTGACGAAGACGAATATAAAACACTTCTAAAACCAGTGATCATTGCCATTGCATCTTGCAGAGTATCAAACAGATTTAATGGTAAATACTATTGTTACACTTTCTACATCCAGTATCTAAAAACAGATTACTTAAACCTGTAAAGATAAATGTCTAAGCCTGATTTACACTTATGTGCAGAAATCCAACTTCTAGGAACATCCGCAACACGCTATTTTCTAAATCCAAACATCCCAGAAGCACAAGAGATCCGCAATGTGTAAGAAAAATATACGCTACAGTATAAAAAAAATTTGTATCGATACACAGTATTGCATAACGATTTTCGACAATACAGGTACAACACAATCCTTGATCTACCTCCTGCACTAACAATTGAGACACAAAGGTTTGAAGATCTGGAACAAGAAAGGAATAGGAATCGCGTGCCATTGAAAACATTGGTTGACATAAATCCACAGTCATACAGGGTAAATAACAAAAAAAATATATACATATACATACATACCTACATTATAATTAATTTCTGCAATAAACACTTTTGGTAACAACTATATTACACAATAGTATGTCAGGTTCACTAATGAAGCTACAATTCAATCCATTGATCGTACAAGGCCATGGTACTACAAAAAATGCTCTCAATGTCCTCTTAAAACTATTGAAGAATCTCCGGTACCAAGGTGCATCGACCATGGTCCTCAACCTATTCCAACTTACGGGTACCGATGCTTCCTTTCACTTTTTGCTAAAACATTTCTTATACCCTAGAAACACAACGAAACAGTGTTCACCCTTCGACATATGATTTACAGGTACTGCTTTAGAGCAAGGATTGATGATGGAACAGCAGCAGTAACGTTAATCTGTTTTAGCCCCGAATCAGAAAGGATCATACCTGAGTGCAATAAGCTATTGGCAACACTTGAAGACAAAAACCCATATCACTATCCAGAGGCACTACTCTCTGTCGAAGGTACCCAGCATATTTTCCAGCTACATTTTACAAAAGAAAGTGTACTAGGAAATGCAGAATTTGTATTGGACAAAATCCTAGACCCAATGGCATTAGCAGCAACCCCAGCTGTTGGTTTACCCCACGAACAACCTACACTTCCTATAGGTCCATCTAATGAAGAAATAAAGGAGTTGCCACTTGCCATACCAATATTACAACAGTTACAAGAGAATGTGACAGAAAATGAGCAAGCTACAGAAAGCCATGGTCCTGGTCCTTCTACTCCGCCAACAGAGGTTGGCATCACAACAATTGACAACAAAACCGAAAAGACCGCTGCTCAAAACAAATCAG
Source organism: Chrysanthemum seticuspe (assembly GCA_019973895.1). Taxonomy (NCBI): domain Eukaryota; kingdom Viridiplantae; phylum Streptophyta; class Magnoliopsida; order Asterales; family Asteraceae; genus Chrysanthemum; species Chrysanthemum seticuspe. The sequence continues at coordinate 331,175,277 of BPTQ01000005.1, forward strand.
CAAAAAGAGCATTGAACTTCTCTTCAGCATCAGAGAATACACCTGAGATAGGCAACAAAAAAGGGAAACAAGACTAGACGACACCAAAATCTGCACCAGCTTTTGCCACAAGAATCAGGACACCTGAACTTTAGTATGATATGTATATAGCTATATTAGCTTTAAACATGTTGTAAACACTTATGTAAAAACAGTAGGTAACTAATCGAAGTCCGTACGTGCTGTGTGTAAGATGATATCAAACCATGTCATCCAATCAGAATTAGTCATCCTGTATGACAGGAGCTTTTGTAAAACAATTATAATCTTTTGGGGATAAATGAAATGTTATTTGCATGACCTTTTGTATACAACGAAAATCAAAATAATTTGCAATAAAACGCCGATTCATAATATTCACAACCATATCAAAGCATACATTTATTAAACACTAACCACAATACATACAAACCCAGTCAAATAACAAAAGACATAAAACCAAAAATAACGCTAAACAAAACTGACAACTACATATCACAACATTAGGTCTTACCAAAGTAATGACCAAAAAAAGTCACTACACACACAACCCACATTATATTCAAAACAATTTAAACCAACAATACATTCCAAACACAATACCCTTAACATAAAACAGAAACACCATAAACTGAATACAACATTACAAAGCACGAATACTATTAATGTAACCTGCAACAGCATAAAGAGCTCTATGAGCTTCACGTAACATTCCTTGAAATGTAGCCTGCTTAAAAAGCTCATGCGCATACACTTCCCTCAAAAAAATAACTGAATTCAAAACCACTTGATCACGCGGTTTGTCACAAATCTCTTGACACAAGAGAAAGGTAACATTTATACCAAAACAAAGGAACTACGCACACTGCATTGTCAACCACTTAACCCACTACAAAGGCTATCCAAAAAAGGAATATCAAACAGTTTAAAGACACTAACGCATGCACACTTGACTAGCACACTTTAAAAGCAACAAAATAATGTAAGCCACTGCCACAAAGTTCAACCACTATCAACAGAAAACTACAAACCACAACACGAAAAAAAAATGTCCGTAGACTGTTACCAATAATCTCAACTGCTAACAAAACATATGCCAAAAAAGCAAATTCAACTACTTAAAGCAACAAGCAAATGCACACTAACAACTTTCTGATATTTGCAGTTCCACTTACAAAAACAAACTTCGGCACCATATTTATGCAAGCTCCCAATTAAACTAAGATCATGTAAACAACATTCTTTACTTACTGCTACCAATAAATAAAACCTATAATGCAATTGCAAGAAAATACATACTAAAAGATTTTATATATTAATTGTTGGTTACATCAGTGATACCACCATATAAGGCAAACACCGAACAGCAAAATCGTAATCCAACAGACATAAAACCTACCCATTACGAATAATTACATTGTCATCAAACCCATAGCCACAAAATACAAACACAAATGTTTAGATACCCACATCCAACATAGACACTACCTTAAATACCAAGCTTACGAAGCCAAAACATATATACAGAAAACATAACTACCAAACCACATTAACCATCAGACAATTCATTGAACTCCATCAAAGTCACATGTTGCTCCAGCTGGTTGATCCCATCACGTAACAAATCAATAGTTTCTTCAAAAGATTCCAGAATATCACGTTCGACAACCTCCAATTGCCCAAGACAAGTCAAAGCATCCACTCCCTCCGGATCAAAAGGACCCAAAGACTGTACCTCTGCTTCAGTCCGCTCAACCTTCTCAATCTTCTCTCTGAATTGACCGCTGAATTCCTCCAACCTTAGCAAAAGATTTCGGGCCTCGACCAAATTGCTGTTAAAGAAAAGCTTAAAACATGTTGCAATGTTTTCAGATCCTGCAGCCGTCTTCAATTCATCGATATTGGGAGTCGCCCCCATCAATGTTGCAAACCCTAAATCAAAAAAACAATTGATTTACAGAAACATATAAAATGGTAACCGACCTAAACCTATATATATATCCCATAGTCCTAAGTACTTACATCTTAAGAAACACTTAAAAACAAAAGACTTGCAAAAAAAAATAAGTACAACTAAAACAATAGTCATTTTTTTTTTTTTTTTTTTTTTTTTTTTTTTTTTTCACAAACCCTTGAAATATAACAATTGTCTAATACAAAAAAAAAACCATAACATAAAAAAAAATGTAACATCATATAAAACCCTCTAAAATAAAATAAAACAAATGCAAAAAACCCGCCGCAACGCGCGGGTCAAAAAACTCGTTAATACAAAAATTCAGTTTTACGATTTTGTGTCATCGCTTCATTTTGGAACGTGTGGCCTCATTTAACAAAGTTTGCGTTTAATGCATCCCACATTGGTTTGGGATGCAAATGAAAGTGGGTTTATATAGCAAATTACACTTAATGTTCCTTTGTGTATAAAATGACGTATATGCTTGTGACATCTAAAGGAACAAATATATCATACGTGTATTTAGCTACTTAAAAAAATTCATCAAATACCATAAAAGTTTTTCTTAACGAGAAATAAAATATATTTTTAAAATATATCATACGTGTATTTAGCTACTTAAAAAAATTTATCAAATACCATAAAAGTTTTTCTTAATGAGAAATAAAATATATTTTTAATTATTTTAAAAATGAAATCAAATACCATCAAATAATTTTTCCAGAAAAATTAATTATTTTATATAGCCGTTGTTCTTTATTTGTTTAAAAGGAACTCAAATATTTTATATTGAGTTAATTTAAAAAAGAAATCAAACACCATAAAAAAAAAAGTTTTCCTAAACGATAAATTAAATATTTTAGAAAGTCATTGTTCTTCATTTGTTCAATTTACGAAGACCACTGAAACAATTTAGTTGCAGGAGGAATTACAATCCCACTGCGTCACGCATTTTGAGGCTAAGAGTTTATTTGTCGTACAATTGTTTGTGTATGCTTTCATAGCTCTTGTGTTATTTTAGTTGGAAGATCCCTAACTCACATTTGATTCAAGATATTGGTGCAGCCGGACCAACGATATGTTAGTTTCAAGATTTTATTGATAATGGGATACCGCCTCAATATTTTTTGTCATTGCTTCTTGTTATGTACTTGTGGTCTCATTTAGCAAAGTTTATGTTTTAATGTTGTCCTACATCGAATAGGGTTAAGAGCGAAAGCGGCTTTATAAGCCTCTTTACACTTCATTTTCTTTGTGGGCTTTGGTGATGGTTTTGGTGATGTAGCTATGCAAAAAGGTTAATTAGTGTAGCATTTACATTACCATCACTTTCAGCAAAGCCTTTTTTTTCTTTGAAAAATCAATGTGAAATGCATGTTTAGTTTTTGAAATCATCCTCAAACTCGTTTTTTTAATTTTGAAAAAGGTTTTGGTGGTGTAGCTATGAAAAAAGGTTGATTATTTTCTTTTTAACGGCAATTGTGGCTATATGGCTCCTAGCCCAGAAGGCATAGCGAGCCCACACAACCAGGTTGGGTCCAGCCCAGAAGGCAATGGCATCCTTCCCTTTACGCACGCGAGGGGAAACCCCTATCTCCAGCCCATAAGGCGTACCATCATTTTTAGCAAAGCCTTTTTTTTTTCTTTGAAAAATCAATGTGAAATGCATGTTTAGTTTTTGAAATCATCCTCAAACTCGTTTTTTAAATTTTGAAAAAGGTTTTGGTTGTGTAGCTATGGAAAAGGTTGATTATTTTCTTTTTAACGGCAATTGTGGCTATATGGCTCCTAGCCGAGAAGGCATAGCGAGCCCACACAACCAGGTTGGGTCCAGCCTAGAAGGCAATGGCATCCTTCCCTTTACGCACGCGAGAGGAAACCCCTATCTCCAGCCCATAAGGCGTACCGAGCCCACACAACCAGGTTGGGTCCAGCCCCAGAAGACAATGGCACTTTTCCCTTTACGCACGCGAGAGGAAACCCCTATCTCCCTAGACAAGACTCGAACTTGAGACCTTGCATAGGAGGGTAAAACCTCCATACCGCTAGACTAGAGGCCTTTTGGTAAAAAGGTTGAGTATTGTAGCATATACAACACCATCCCTTTCAGCAAAACTCATTTTTTGTTTCGAAAAAATCAATGTGAAATACTGAAATGTATGTTTAGCTTTTGAAATCATCCTCAAACTCGCTTTTTTAATTTTGAAAAATCAAAAATGTATGTCTAATTTTTGATGTGTTTAATTGTGTGTTCACAAAGTTGAATTGGTAACTCAACTCCATGTGATCGAGACTTCCTGCCTGATTTCATAAGTCACTCGATGTCTTATTAAACATAATTCAAGCTTCATTGACAAAGATATAACATATAAGATGCCATTCAACATATGATCATGTAGTTCCAACATCCCAAAATTACACCAAAAAGTTCCAAGAATGACGATGAAATTAAAATGCGGAAACTAAAGAGACGTTACATTGGGTATAAAGATGAACCGGAACTATTCGAAATTGACACTCCAAAATCTGATTGTGATGCTTTCGACAAAATATTTCAAACGAATGAAGAAATTTTAAACTGTGAAGTAAGCTTAGATGTCAAATAAACTGTCAATAAGAACTTTTCATGTGATATTTGTTGTACACATTTATCCTTTTTTAATACCTTCTTAAAATTATAACCGCCGCCATCCGTATATTTCACACCTTCGTTTTTCACCAGAATAACGTGTGGGGGAGGGGGATCTAATGGTCAGGAATACATCTACAATCACGGATTCCAATGGATGGCATTGGAAATTCAGAATCAACAAACAGGATACTCTACATCCGATTCAAAATACATTTCAAAAAGACGTGGAGAGAATCGCAACCTCATTCTTCATAACAAATTTCCCTGAATACATTGATGCTAAGAAATTGTGGCAGATATGTGAAAAATATGGGCGTATTGTGGATGCTTTCATCGCCAACAAAATATCAAAAATGGGAAAAAGGTTCGGTTTCATTCGATTCATTGGCATCAAGAATAAGAAAGAGTTTGCAAAAACACTAGCAAACATTTGGATCGGGAGCTTCCATATGTTTGCATTGGTCGCTCGTTTTCAAAGGCATGAAAAGTCAGAAGCAAAAAACAGGGAAGAATTGTGAAAAGTAACTAGTCACATACCTGCTAATAAATCCGAAAGGGTGAAAGAAGTCTCTTCTCAAAACAAGAAATCTTATGCATCATGTCTTCATGGAGATGGGGAAAGGAGGATAATATATGGCTAGGAAACCTATCACACTAACTGATGATGATTTGGTTCAGGTCACTAACTCGATGGAGGTAGCTTTGGTGAAGGTAAAAGATGTTGAAACAATGAGCAGTATTTATCGTATTTTAAGTGAAGAAGGATTCGATAAGGTTAAGATTCATCATATTGGTGGTTTGTGGCTATGGTTACACTTCCAGTCTATTAAGTCTTTCAGTGCTTTTAAAAGTAACATAAACTTGAAGTCGTTCTTCACAACTATCAAACTGGTTTCTAAGAACTTTTATGTGGATGAAAGAATGGCGTGGGTAGAAATATCGGGATTACCATTATGTGCATGGGGGTCAAATGCACTCAAAAAATAGCTTCGTCTGTGGGAAAGTTTATGTTTTTCGAAAATGATAATACCGCAGCAATGAGTATATGAAGAGTATGTGTTGCAACCAAACATAAGAAGTTTATTTCTGAGGTAGTGAAAGTGATTATTCATGGGGAGGAATATGATGTGCACATACATGAACTGGGCACTTGGAGTATAGATATTGATGATAAAAATATATACAGTTCTAAAACAGACTCTAAAGTGGACGATGATGTTGGCAATGAAATGGAGTCCGAAAGTGAAGATGATATAGGCGAGGCACAACATGAGGAAAAAAGGAAAGAAGTAGTAGAAGATAAGAATGAGATCGATCACAAGGAAGAGAGTTTTTATAGTAACACATGAAATGAGAATAACGAAGAAAAGGAAAAAATATTGAAAAGGATGACAAGGAGGAAGCAAGATCATATTTGAGCCGTCCCCCAAGCTTTAAACACTTCAATAAAGCATGGCATTGTCCATCATAAAGCTCTCTTTAACCCAATTCAAGTAAGTGCTCAACCTCTTTTGGTAAATTCAGAAAGAAAAATATTAGGGGCATCTCGGTTATTCATGAAATGTCTAGGCTCATTGAGGTCGGAGAAAAATTGGGATATGATGTAAAAGGGTGCCATAAGTCATTGCATAGACCAATAGACAGAACTGGAGTATCGATTGTGGATAGATGAAGGTGATTTCCATTAATATTCGGGGTTCTAAAAAAAGGAGAAAACAAGTGTGGATCAAGGAAATGTGTTACAAGAACAATGTTCAATTCTTAGTTGTTCAAGAATCCAAAATGACTCGTCTAGAATTGTTCCGTATAAAGACCATGTAGGGTAACTATGTTTTTGATTATGCATGTAGTATGTCTTGAGGCAGATCCGGGGGGGGGGGGGGGGGGGGTTAATTTCTGTTTGGGACCCAAATGCTTTTGTTAAAGATCAAATCTAGTGTGAAGATTGGTTTATTATTTTTCAAAGTAAATGGGTAAATTCCAACAAGGTGTTTTACATAATAAACACATATGGTCCTCAAGATCCGATTGAGAAAACATCTTTACGGAATCGATTTCTAGATTTTGTCACAAATCATGAAGGAAACTTCGTTATTTTTGGTGACTTAAACGAAGTTCGGAACGAAGGTGAAAGATACGGTACAGAATTCTCTCATACTCAAGCTCACATTTTTAACTCGTTTATAGATGATGCAGGTTTAGTCGATATCCCTTAGGGAGGACGGACCTTCACTTGGATGAATAAGGCGGGTACGAAGATGAGTAAACTAGATCGCTTTCTAGTGTCCCATTCTATCATGGATGCAATCCCTGATCTTAAAGTGACTGCCCTTCCTCGCGGGTGGTTGGATCATACTCCGTTACTGCTTCACTATGAAAAGGCTGATTATGGTCCAATCCCTTTTAAAATTTTCACTCGTGGTTACAACGTGACGGGTTTAGGGAGTGTATTGAGAATACGTACGCTGAATGCTCACAAGGTAATTATCGTATGACTTTTTTTGATAAGCGGAAAGTAATTAAACAAAAAATTAAGTCTTGGAAGCTTCTAGTAAAAAATAGAGAGGCGACTCGTTTACAGGAGGTGCAGTTGAAATTAACTGATATAGACGGAAAGTTAGACAATGGTACAGCCTCGGAGGAAGAAAAACAGGATCATTTGAATTTGATAAAAGAATGGGACGACATTAAAAAACTGGAGGAAATGGATACGGTTCAAAAATCCAGAATCAGATAGGATGTTGAAGGGGACGAAAACTCCAAATTCTTTCATGGATATTTGAAACAAAAACGAAACCAACAGATGGTTAAAGGAATTATGCAAGATGGAGTTTGGGTCACCAATCCACAACAAGTGAAAACAGCCTTCTATTCCTTTTATAAAGAATAATTTGAACCATCAGACTCTTTGATGGACCTTTCTCCTATTAATTAGCAAGTTTCATTAACCTCGGACGACAACATCGAGTTGGAAAAAGATGTGAATGTGGAAGAAATTCGATCGGCTGTTTGGGATTGTGGTAGTCAAAAAGCCCGGGCCCGGATGGTTTTTCGTTTCTTTTTCTAAAGACATATTAGAAGAAGCAGTGAGAAATACTTTTGATTCATTTAAGATTCCTAAAGGAGCTAACTTGTCCTTCATCATGCTTATCCAGAAGGTAGCTAATCCAATCCATATTAAATATTTTCGGCCTATTTCTCTAATAGGCAAGCAATACAAAATTATTTCGAAAATTCTTGCTAAACGATTAGCTAAAGTTGTTCATAAAATGATTGGTCACGAGCAGTCGGCTTTCATATCGGGTAGACAAATACTTGACGGTCCTATGATGCTTAGTGAAATAATGTTGTGGTATAAAAAGAAGAAGAAAAAACTTATGATGTTTAAAGTCGACTTCGAGAATGATTTTGACATCGTTAGTTGGAAATACCTAGATCACATGCTTTTGAGTCTTGGGTTTGGTAATAAATGGAGGCGTTGGATTCAAATGTGCCTTCATTCTGCTCGAGCGTCAATATTGGTAAACGGATCCCCCTCAAGTGAATTCTCGATCAAACATGGTTTACATCAAGGTGATCCTCTTAGTCCATTCTTATTCATTATTGTTATGGAAGGGTTACATTTAGCTTTAAAAGATGTTGTTGATAATGGCCTTTTTCGTGGAACAAAGATATGGGATACAAGCTTCAATATATCACATCTTTTTTATGTGGATGATGTTGTGATAATATTTGATTGGAACAGGCAAGATATGGACAACATTATTAGAATCTTACATGTCTTTTATCTCGCTTCAGGTCTCAAAATTAATATATCTAAGTCGCATGTTTATGGACTTGGTGTGAGCTCTAGTGATATTGAAGGGATGGCTTCGAACATGGGATGCACTTCTTGTAATATTCCTTTTACTTACCTTGGATTACCGATTGGTTCTAACATGAATTTGCTAGCTAGTTGGCATCCTTTGATAGACCGGTTTCGTGCTAAACTTTCTTAATGGAAAGCACACTTGCCCTCTATTGGTGGTCGCTTAACACTTATCAAAGCTGTGCTAGGAAGTATTGGCATATATTATATGTCGATCTTCAAATGCCTAGAATCTGTTCTCAAAACGTTAGAATCCATTCGGGCTTCATTCTTTTGGGGAGGTAGCGGGGATAAACGGAAAATGGCATGGATTAAATGGGAGAATGTTTTGGCGTCGTTTGATAAGGGTGGTTTAGATATTGGCAGTTTGAAAGCTTTTAACCTAGCTCTTCTTCAAAAATGGTGATGACGTTTCATTCATAACCCGAATTCTCTTTGGGTTCAAGTGATAAAAGCTATACATGGGGATGATGTTGGGTTAGACATGAGAGGTTGCAACTGTAGTGGTATTTGGTCTTCTATTATTTCTTCCTATTCTAATATACATGCTCGCGATATCATTTCGTCCTATTCTAAGGTGGGTGATGGTATGTCCATTCGTTTTTGGAAGGCTAACTGGGTTGGAAACGGGCCTTTGTGTTCTAGACATAGCATATTATATCACTTAGATTCTAATGCTAATTGTGTGCTTGCGGATCGTATCTCCAATGATGAATGGGTTTGGAATTGGAATAGACAAAGTATAGGTAGTCGAAATGTAGCTGCTCTTGAAGTTTTGGTTTCAGAGTTAGGGTATGTCTCTTTGAGCAATCGTCCTGATGCTTGGTCTTGGAGGATTTCAGATGATGATAGTTTCTCTGTCCAAGCCACAAGATCTCATATTGACAACAATTTACTGCCTTCGTTAAGTCCTAGTACTAGATGGTCTAAGATTTTGCCTCATAAGGTAAATGTTTTAATTTGGCGTCTAATTCTGGATAGATTACCTACTCGTTTAAATCTTTCTTTGCGGGGGCTAGACATTTCTTCTATTGCATGCCCGTTGTGCAACATGGGTATGGAATCTAACGATCATGCTTTTTTTGGTTGTGATACGGCTAGTAGCATTTGGCGCCTTATTCGAGTGTGGACTGATATTAATATGCCTCTTTTCTCCCTCATGGTTCGATTGGTTACAATGGCTAGATAATTGAAGAGCTTCAAAGGACTCTAAAGATCGTGTGTATGTTATTTATGCGGCTTCTTTGTGGGTTTTATGGCGATATCGAAATAGTATTACTTTTAATTCTCATCCTACGAGGAAAAGTGATCTTTTCGATTCTATTCGTTTATTTTCTTTCTCTTGGCTTAAGTTTAGAGGTTATAATGTAAATTGTTGGAACTCTTGGCTTGATAAGTCATTGTAATTTCTCTTCTACCTCCTTGCTAGAGAGCTTTTGTTTTTAATGAAATCATCGTTAAAAAAAATTGACTTAAAAAAAAGATTGTTTTGAGCTTCATCCACCAACACCATTTGCTAGCGGATTTAAAAATTGTAAGAAATGAAGTTGATATATATGAGTATAATACTACTGTTTTCACATAAAATGATAGTCATCAAACATCATCACACCATGAAACAATAAATAAAGTAGTAGTAAGGAAACTGGAGTTTTAACTTTTTTTTAAAATTCTTTGTTGTCAAGTTTCACGAGTTAAGTGAAAGTAAGATCCAGGCTCAAGATTTTGTGTCATTTCTTAATGTTAAAACGTGTTCAATTAACAAAGTTTGTGTTTTAATGCAATCCCACATTGGTTATAGATAAAACTAAAAGTGGCTTTATAACTCTCATTACACTTCTAAGACTTAAAGTTCTATTGAAGATTTGTGTATGTTAGCTTTGATAAAAGTTACTTATAATTAAATATAAAGAAATACACATTTCTAACGACTTAACTTTTTTTTTTTTTGTAAAAAAATTTAAATACTTTACACAAATATTTTACTAAAAAAAAGAAAACAAATATTTAATTAAAAAAAAGAGAAAACAAATACTTTATAATAAAAATAAATAAATAAAAAAAAGAGAGAGAGAGAGAAAAGTTTTTGTGTGTAGCTATGAAAAAGTTACAGTAATACTTTGTAACATCTACCATACAAAAATACTCCGACGCACTTAAAAAATATGATTAATAGAATATTTTTTTAAAATAAACCAGATACTTTATAAATTCGTTCTTTATTACTATTTCTTTTAATAAAAATGCAAAGAAAATATTACATTCACTGCAAAGAGCGTACAAAACGGAACTACAAATTTTTTGCATACATTCACAATTGAGTACTTTCTAAATTTGTTAAGACCATACCTTCGTTAAATCTTCACAAGAACAACTGATCTTGGAAAAATCATGCATTTAAACACATTGTTGATGATTATGATTGAGTTATATGAAGACTTCCAACATAGATATTGTGTTCTTGAACTGCGAAAAAGTGCTTTATCTAAGCAACCAATTTCTGAATCATTTTGCTCAATAGTCGGAAAGAACTCATGGAGAGTCAAATAGTCTCACAACTACACTAACAAAATGTTAAAAAAGTGTCAAAATTATTAGACAATAAATAGAATACATGTATTTAAGTCTTACAAACAATTACTATAGACTTTTATAAGCTACTTGCTTGTGTTTTATCCTTCTTGAATCACATTTGGCCATTTGTCCATGTAACCAATGAAATAGTTTTTAGCCACTCTAGTATTATAACTCATGCTATTTCATCAACATGAATTAAATCCTTAGTTTACCGGTCCAATCGAGATGCTAGACCCTAAAGCCAAACCGATTCCTAAGCTCACCTAGTTTCCAAAAGAATATTTCTAGCCAATAATAACATGGGGCAAATGACAAAAAAATACATCGAACTTGACACTTTATGTGATTGTGTGTAGCCAACTATTTTTTTTCTTATTGTATGTACTGAACTTTCAAATTTCGATCATTATGTGTATTTTGTGACTATTCTGCCATGTAAAATGACCATTTTGCCCTTCGAAATTTGAAAAAATTAAGGGTAAAATGGTCACAAAATACACACAATAATCGAATTTTGAAAGTTCAGTACACACAATAAGAAAAAAAAAAATAGTTAGCTACACACAATAATAAAAAGTGTCAGTTCGATGCATTTTTATTTCATTTGCCCTAATAACATGTATGAGATGATATGGATGAACATTCTTGATCTAATGATCTCACAGCCAATAACGGTGATGGGTGGCATATCATCAAAGCTATTTTGCAAATCAAACGAGCACATGAAGTCATAGATCATTGGAATATCATAGTCTCACTGTCAAGGTTCGTTTAAGATATCCTGAGGAAAATGATACCATGAATCCCCATCCTGCATTAGCCCACTTACTTCAAGTGCACATTGTGTAACTAAAAACGAGTCAACATCGAAACTAATAATGAGTTAACATGCAGATCTTTCTCATCATAGTTATTCCCATATTCACAATGACGATCGGCTTGGTTAATTGTGAGCTTATATCAGCGACATGACATGCTCCGGCACCACACACAACAAGTCTACAACGCTCAAGTTGATAAAAAGACAAAAAGCATTTATATAGGCCGCACCACAACAAATACTAAAGGGTCTAAATCTATCATGTTGGAACTTGTGGTTTCATTTAACAAAGTTTGTGTTATATGTTGTCCCATATTGGTTAGATATAAAATTAAAGTGGGTTTATAAGTCTTATTACATGTAAAGTATTTAAAATTGTTTTTTAAGCCATTAGTAAAGTTACCATTACATTACTAATGCTTTGAGACATCTTTTTTTAAGTTAACAATATTCCTTAAAAAGGTTTTGCTGCTACTTGTCCAGACATTTTCTAATCGTTTATGATAATGCGTAAGACGGAAAGTAAGTTAAAAACAATTATGTAAAGCTTATATCTTAGTTTGGTTATAATTCTATATGACCAACATTTTGTTGGATGCTTGGATGTAGCTCAAGATGGGCCAAAAAATTATTATTTTGGGCTTCATCTCCTAATACCACTACGAGCACATAAAAATTTTGTAAGAGAGGAAATTGATGAATGATTGAATGAAAGAATTTTATCATGCTAATGGATAAAGTGTGGTATGGTTTTGTAGTTGTAAGTTTTCAAAAATCTTCAAAGGTTGTCATGCAAGAAAAAATAAAGTCTATATTTGTTAAAATTTGACATCCATTGAAACCAATTTAGTTGCACTAAGCCATTAACTATTTTCCTTGCTATAACAAGCATTTTGAGACTAAGTGTTTATGTTTGGTACAATTTAATTGATAGTAGGATTCAGCGTAAAGATTGTTTCATTGCTTCATGTAGGAATGTGCGGTATCATTTAAGTAAGTTTGTGCTCTATAGTATCCCATATCGACATGGTATAAAAGTGAAAGTTGGTTTATAAGTCTCATTACACTTCAATTGTTTAAGGAAATGTTCGAGTTTCGTGTATTGTAACCATTGATCAAAAGTGTTCTTAATACACGTACTTTCAATATTTCCTTTTTTTTCTTGATAAAGAAAAATCAATTAACTTTTCGTTTTCTTGTTTCTAAAGAGAAATCAATTTTTTTTTTCTTTCGGTTTGTGTGTAGTAATCATTGATGAAAAGTGTGCTTGATACACGCTTTTTTTTTAAAGAAAAATCAATTAACTTTCCATTTTCTTGTTTTTAAAGAAAATGTCCAAGTTTCGTGTATTGTAACCATTGATCAAAAGTGTTCTTCATACACGCACTTTCAATATTTCCTTTTTTTTCTCTTGATAAAGAAAAGTCAATTAACTTTTCGTTTTCTTGTTTCTAAAGAGAAACAAAAAAAAAAAAAAAATTTTCTTTCGGTTTGTATGTAGTAATCATTGATGAAAAGTGTGCTTGATACACGCTTTTTTTTAAAGAAAAATCAATTAACTTTCCATTTTCTTGTTTTTAAAGGAAATGTCCAAGTTTCGTGTATTGTAACCATTGATCAAAAGTGTTCTTCATACACGCACTTTCAATATTTCCTTTTTTTTTCTTGATAAATAAAAATCAATTAACTTTTCGTTTTCTTGTTTCTAAAGAGAAATCAAATAATTTTTTTTTTCTTTCTGTTTGTGTGTAGTAATCATTGATGAAAAGTGTGCTTGATACACGCATTTTTTTAAGAAAAATCAATTAACTTTCCATTTTCTTGTTTTTAAAGGAAATGCCCAAGTTTCGTGTATTGTAACCATTGATCAAAAGTGTTCTTGATACACGCACTTTCAATATTTCCTTTTTTTTTCTTGATAAAGAAAAATCAATTAACTTTTCGTTCTCTTGTTTCTAAAGAGAAATCAAATAATTTTTTTTCTTTCGGTTTGTGTGTAGTAATCATTGATGAAAAGTGTGCTTGATACACGCTTTTTTTTTTAAGAAAAATCAATTAACTTTCCATTTTCTTGTTTTTAAAGAGAAATCATATTTTGTTTTTCTTTTCGGTTTCCAACCTATTACCTGACTAATTTACGGGTTTCAATCCATCGTCACACAGATTCAAAGATTTGTGAGAGTGTTGAAGGTTTGTGTGTAGTAATCATTGATGAAAAGTGTGCTTGATACACGCTTTTTTTTAAAGAAAAATCAATTAACTTTCCATTTTCTTATTTTTAAAGAGAAATCATATATATATTTTTTTCTTTCGGTCTCCAACCTATCACCCAACTAATTTACGGGGTTTCAATCCATCGTCACACAGATTCAAAGATTTGTGAGAGTGTTGAAGGTTTGTGTATATTTCCTTTTATTGTAAAGAAAAATCAATTAACATTTCGTTTTCTAGTATCTAAAGAGAAATCAAATAATTTTTTTTCTTTCGGTTTGTGTGTAGTAATCATTGATGAAAAGTGTGCTTGATACACGCTTTTTTTTAAAAGAAAAATCAATTAACTTTCCATTTTCTTGTTTTTAAAGAGAAATCAAATATTTTTTTTTTCTTTCGGTTTCCAACCCATTACCCGACTAATTTACGGGGTTTCAATCCATCGTCACACAGATTCAAAGATTTGTGGGAGTGTTGAAGGTTTGTGTGTGGTAGTCATTGATGAAAAGTGTGCTCGATACACATACTTTCAACATTTTCGTTTTTTAAAAGAAAAATTAGTTAACTTTCCATTTTCTTGTTTTTAAAGAGAAATCATTTTTTTTTCTTTCGGTTTCCAACCTATTACCCGATTAATTTACGGGGTTTTAATATATCGTCACACAGATTCAAAGATTTGTGAGAGTGTTGAAGGTTTGTGTATATTTCCTTTTTTTGTAAAGAAAAATCAATAAACATTTCATTTTCTTGTATCTAAAGAGAAATCAAATAATTTTTTTTCTTTCGGTTTGTGTGTAGTAATCATTGATGAAAATTGTGCTTGATACACGCTTTTTTTTAAAAGAAAAATCAATTAACTTTCCATTTTCTTGTTTTTAAAGAGAAATCAAATATTTTTTTTTCTTTCGGTTTCCAACCTATTACCCGACTAATTTACGGGGTTTCAATCCATCGTCACACAGATTCAAAGATTTGTGGGAGTGTTGAAGGTTTGTGTATATTTCCTTTTTTTGTAAAGAAAAATCAGTTAACTTTTTGTTTTCTTGTTTCTAAAGAGAAATCAAATATTTTTTTTTTCTTTCGGTTTGTGTGTAGTAATCATTGACGAAAAGTGTGCTTGATACACGCTTTTTTTTAAAAGAAAAATCAATTAACTTTCCATTTCTTGTTTTTAAAGAGAAATCAAATATTTTTTTTTCTTTCGGTTTCCAACCTATTACCCGACTAATTTACGGGGTTTCAATCCATCGTCACACAGATTCAAAGATTTTCTATAAATTTTTTTTCTTTCGGTTTGTGTGTAGTAATCATGGACCGGAGTTGTTCAATACCTGATACTCCTAATCGATTGCGGAATTTTTTTTCTTTTTTATCCATATATTTATTTATTTATTTTTTGGTAAAGGTGAAAATATATTAAAATCAAAATGTCTACAAACAAATAAGAAGATGATTATGGACAGGCCCATATCTTCTCAGATACAAAACAAAATACAATGCATAACAAATGCAAAGAAACTATAGACTGGTACAAGCATCAAACATTCATTATTCACCGTTATACACCAAGACCATATCCTTATGAATACATTTCATTGACAAAGCAAGGCCTCATCATGCAAGATATAGCTATAGCAACCTTGTCATCACTTCAGATTAGACAATTCTACTAGACTACATTTCCTGTACATTCTTGCTAAAATTCACCATACCAGAAAACCTTCCACAGGTATAGAGAAGAATTAACAAGACAACAACGCCTCATCTAAATTGCAGGGTTTTAGACATGTTAAATTGAAGGAATGAAGAAATGCTTAAAATGAAGCGAGCTTAGCAAATAAAATTGTCAAGAAGTATTTTCAGGTGATTTATGAAGTACAAATTATCCTTTTGAAATTTTTTCTTCATATTGTAAGCTGTACCTAGTGTTTTTACTTTGGTTCTACCAACATATTCCTTTTCTGTTAATCATTTTCTATCACTCGTATTAAAACCAATACGTAGTATTATTTAAAGATATAAGGAAATAATCAAATATTTAATTAGTTTATTTGGCCTTAAGTCTAGGCATCAATCTGTGGATACAAATTAAGGTTGATTTCAAGAAATATATTTTGAGTAATTTCACAAAAGATTTAAAAAAAACATTTACATAATAATGTGTTAAAATAATTTGTTCAATTAAATTAATTTTTGCTTTTTTATAAGTGTTTTGATTGGACAAAACATTTTGCCACATTATTATGTGGATGTTTTTTTTATAAATTTTTTGTGGACATAGTATTCCTCATATATTTTTCTATTTATAACAGTAACACTTATTAGCAATCATTAGACTATACGGAGTGAGAGTTAAGAGCGATCCACTCACCATTCGCCTTAGTTCATGCGCCACCAACCAAAACAACAAATACATGTCACGGCCAAATTGCATTTGTATGGTTATCGGCTCATCACAATGAGACTTACAAAAATGTGGGGCTCAATTATAAAGTAATTTTTTTATTTGTTTTTGTGAGTGTAGGATATTTAGTGCGGTATATTTTAAAATAGGTATTTTAATAAAAGGTGAGGGGAGAATAACAGATGAATGGTGAGAGTGAGTGAAGGATGTAAGAGGAGAAAAAAAACTGATGTAATGCTGATGTGAACGATGACCCGATCACCATCACCCCTTTAGCCTTAGTATATCTAGCTGGATATAAGATATCCCATTTTAATTTAAATAGAGAAGTAATATGATAGTAAACCTGTCTAATTAGCTTTGCTCTTCACATTTGCACTAAATTACCCGAGCACTTGTTATGCGGTATAAAAAGTTTTCATATAAGGTTTTTTCTAAAGACAAATAAAAATAATGGATATCAACGATAATGAGAAACCTTGTTACCTATGATATAATTTCACAAAGGGATAATACTTTTAAAAAACCTTGCTCTTCACATTTTTTTGTCACCAGTGAAAAAGAAATTTTGAATTTTTTTCGTCACATGTGAAAACATATAATTGCATAAAAACGTATAAAACGGATGAATAAAGTGGACGAAAACTTAAAAAACGGACGAAAACGTATAAATTCGGATGAAAACGTATAAAAACGGACGAAAGCATATATAAAAACACGTAGACAAAAACGTATATAAAAACACATAGAAAAAAACATATATAAAAAATAGCAGGTAAAACATAAGGAGTGGATTAAAAAAAGGGGGGGGGGGGGGGACGGTGATGAAATTTCTGCTAAACCACAGGGACCATTTATGTAATTTACTCTAAGGACGGTGGATGCAATTTTCGCAAAGTCATAGAGTACAATAGTCATCACACGTTTTTCACTACACACATAAAAAAACAAAAGTGTCAACATTAATACTTACAAGAGTATTTTTTTGTTCAATACTCAAAAAAGTATTTTTAAACAAATATAATATTTTTAAACAAATATAATATTTTTTAAAGTATTATCCCTTTCACTAATGCGACAAGTCTCGAATATATGACCAAAAGAGCATTCTAATTTCTAAATAAACATCAATACTAAATTAGTCATTGTCATACTATGCAAACATTTTTATAAACTCCTTACCCAATTCATTCAACTTATTTTCGATGGACATATCACGGTCAATGTCCGCAATCCCATTTTCGTCAAGAAATGTATAGGCGCCATTTTCTAACTCGTTAATGTCATGATTTGACTCGGCCTGTTAGTCCACGCATGTTGTGTATTATTTGCTCGTTGTTGAAATGAATTGCAAACATTTCACCATTCACATTAATCTTTCTGTATGATTGTCTCATTTGGTACAATAACTAAAGGCCAAAAACCGCAAACAATGCATAACGAAATGTATCCTTAGTTTTTGATGATGTTGATACTTTCTTCACAAAGTTGAAGCGGTGACTCATCATAATCAATCATTCATCGATCTAGACTTTCTGCATGATTTCATAAAACACTTGGGGGATGTTTACTAAATTAAGTGGTATGGCTAATATCTATATTAGCCACTTATTTAGCCGCTTAATGGGGAAAACTAAGCTTGTGTGAGTCTCCCAAAGATATAAGATGTCTTATTAAATGAAAAGTAAACACCTTTTGATGTCGGAAGAAGATCCTCTCAAGTTGAGAGGATCAACTTGACTCAAGTTGGGTATTTATGAGCCATTAGATTTGATCGAATGACTCAAATTAAAACAACTTCTTTTGATTTGAGCCATTAGATTAAATCCAATGGCTCATTAATGCCTAACTTGAGTTAAGTTGATCATCTCAATTTGAGAGGATCCTTTTCTCTTGATGTCTTATTAAACATAATTCAGGCTTCTTTGACAATGATATAAGATGCAATTTAAACACATGATCATGTAGCTTTGGCATCCCAAAAATTACACTAAAAAGTTCCAACAATGACGATGAAATGCGGAAGTTGAAGAAACTTTACCTTGGGTATAAAGTTGAACCAGGATTATTCGAAACGAACACTCCAAAATCGACTGTGATGTATTAGACAAAATGCTTTCATCGAATGAAGAAATGTTTAAATTGTGAAGTAAGCGTAGATGGCAAATAAATGGTCGAAAAGTATTTTTCATATGATATATGTTGTACATAATCCTTTCTTTAATTTTCTTAAATGGTACTACTTGACTTTTTAAAAAGGGTACTGACCATTGCAAGCTGCAACTATTGTTCCTACTTTCGTTATAGTTGTTTGTAACCAACATTTCATTGGATACTTGTATGTAGCTCTAAAAAAATATTCTTTTCATAAGAAAAAGAAAAAAAAAATTTGGGCTTCGATCCAAAAGAATCAGTTGCAGTAATAGGACATTCAATCCCACTATGTCAAGCATTTTAAGGCTAAGAGATTATGTTTCGTACAATTGTTTGTGTGCGTTTTCGTAGCTCTTGTGTTAAGTTGTCAAGTTTCACGATTTCAGTGATAGTAAAAGTACAACCTCATTTAACAAAGTTTGTGTTTTAATGTTGTCCCACATCGGATAGGGATAAGAATGAAAGCGACTTTATAGCCCTCCTCACACTAAGTGTGTTTATTTTTCCCTTAGCTAAGAAATTGGGTCTACAAACCCATTTAATACAAACCCACTATTTCCCTTAGTTGGTCTATGGGTGTGTTTGGTAAAAGTAGATGTGAGCTGTGAAAAGTGAGCTGTGAGCAGTAGTCACAACTCACAGCTCACCGCTCACAGCTTCTTAAATAAGCATTGGAAAAATGAGTTTTCCTAAAAAATAGCAAAGCTCACCGCTCATTTGCCAAACGAACAATAAAAATAAAAAAGCTCATTGCTCACCGCTCATTGCCCCAAAAAGCTCTAAAATGTTGCGCGCCAAACATAGCCTATATCTCCAAGGCAAAAAATATTAATCCTTCCCCATTAAGCGGCTCATATAGATGTAGGACCTACATGGTTCCTTAACTAAGAAAAAAAAGAAACACCCCCTAAGTTTCATTTGTATGTTTTGTTGAAGGTTAATTATTGTAGCATATACGATACCTTAGAAAACATCTTTTTTAATTTTGAAAATTCAAAGCGGAATGTATGTTTAGTTTTGAAACCATCTTGAAACTCGTCTTTTTTAATTTTGATAAATCAAATCGAAATGCATGTCTAATCCATCTATCTATTGTCATAATTTTAATTCAGGAACGAAATGCGTATTTTTTTATACACATGAAAAAATAAAGTGGATACCATGAAAACAAGCTAAAGGAGACCAAGTTTTGAAGTTGTAAGTTTTATAAAATCTTCAAATGATTGCAATTCAAGGGAAAAAAATTGTTAAACTTTTACATCCATTGAAACGAATTAGGTGCACTAACTGTTGTCTTACTATGTCAATATTTTGAGGCTAAGAGTTTATGTTGCGAACAATGATTTGTGTTTGTCTTATAGCACTCGACAAGTTTCACATTTTAATTCATAGTATGATATAAGATTTTGTGTCATTGCTTCATATCCGAACATGTGATTTCATTTTACAAGTGTGTATTTTGATGTTGAGACATATTGGTTATGGATAAAAACGAAAGTGGGTTTATAAGTCTCATTACATTTCTACCATTTACATTAGACAAATATGTTTGAATTTCAATTTTTTTTCCTAAACAAATACCTCACAAAGTTCTTTCGGGAAGAAATAAAGCCGTTCTTCGTAGTGGTTAAAAGGCTGGAGGATTTTGTGATGTAGCTATCAAACACCTTTGTGTTTCATATACAGACGAAGTTTGTGTTTGATATCGTCCCACATTGCCTAGAGATACAAATGAAAGTGGGTTTTTAATACTCATTACAATTTATTTTCTTAAATGTGTGTTGGAATTCATTACGAGGTAGCTATTAAAGAATTTAGTATTTATAATGAATTCACACATACACGTTTTTTATTTCTTGTCTTTTAAAAGACTTCAAAAGCATTTAAAAACTCTTTTTAAATAAAATCAAATACTTTATAAAGTCTATCTTCTTTATTTGTTCAAAAAGAAATCAAAACTGAATGTGTGTTCGAATTCTTTATGAGGTAGGTATAAAAGAATTTAGTACTTAGAGCATCCACTATTATAAACCTTTCACAAAAGTTTATATAATAACACATCATTAATTTTTAAACCTTTTGATATTATAAACGTACATTCATTATAGTATAAACCTTTACAACTTCATAAAATGTGTTATATAACAAATGCCACATAGACATCAAATAAGTTTTCACTATGGTTGAAATAAACATAAACCTTTTCATCTTTTCATGCCACATAGACATCAAATAAGTTTTCAAGAATTAGAACTTTTTCATACCACATAGACATCAAATAAGTTTTCACTATGGTTGAAATAAACATAAACCTTTTCATATTTTTTAAACCTTTTTATATACCCACCATAGTGGATGCCCTTATAATGAACACACTTGAATGTGTGTTGGAATTCATTATGAGGTAGCTATAAAAGAATTTAGTACTTCTAATGAATTCACACATACATGTTTTTTATTTCTTGTCTTTTAAAAGACTTCAAAAGCATTTAAAAACTCATTTTAAATAAAATCAAATATATCTATCTATATATATAATAAAAGAATGTTTTTTTGAAATTTTTACATGTCACTAAAGCCATGCTGGCAATAAAAGCCACCTCACTAATGCCACCTCACTATTGCCATTGATTTCTCCTAGCCATTTTTACTCCGACATTCTTTTGACTTTCCCAAACCCTCACTCAGTAGCAACCGAAAATCAAGCCAAGGTTACCATCTATTTCACCTTTCCAGATCTCAATAATCACGTAACATCCAATTTCATTTCTATAATATTTGTTATTTAAAGGTTGTCAATTACTGGTGCCAATTGTAATTCGTAATGGGAACAAGCTTAGGAACATTACTTTGTGGAGTGACTATGCCCAATAATTGAACAACGCGTTAGGTGACCAACAGAACCTGGGCAATGTTGTCATCATCCTACAGTTCATGAAACACAAGATCTATAAACGTGGGTCTTATTTGTGAAAGTTAAATCTATTACTCATTTTTCACTGTCATCGAGTTATGAAAAACATGTAAAAGTTTAAATAACAACATTACATGTATTCCAAATAGGTAAACTTGCTGTCTCAAGCATGTTTGGTGTTACAAAGCTGTTTATAAATGATGACATTCCTAATATACACAAGTTTAAGAATCCTTGAGTTGTTTTAAACGACTTTGTATACACTTTTTTTTGTTAACTAACCTTATTTCTTTTCACAGCTTGATTGAAACCCATGGTTTGGAGGGAGATGATCACCATGTTACTCATTTGACAACATTTTCAAGTTACTCTATCAAGCATGAAATATGTTTGTGAAGGTATAATGATAAATGCATATTAACAACATATGTTAATACGGAGTAGTAGTTAAACATTTTTCAGAACCTACATGAAGTTTTTCACATGTTTCTGATTCGCCAACTATGTGCACTGTACGGGGCCTTGTTTTAGTTGCCCACATGATTTCTCTGTTATCAAAATTGTTAGAATGTAGGATTTGATATCCTTGCAATGTTGTTTCATTCACTTTGCTATTTGGAATGTAAGAATCACGTGGTAGAATTATAGCATATGATTTGAATGAACATTGTTTTATGGTTATCATTGTCAATCAACTTGAATACTGCTTGCTCATTTGGCACTTATATGTGATATCGGTGTTCTGCTGAATCTTTGGATTGAACTCTTTTTAGAAACTTCCAAAAGAAGTATGTTTTTGACAATGTTATGGACTCTTGGTTAACCTGCTGATGTGCATCAGCTAGCTTGAAATAAGGCTGACCATTGGCTTATTCTTTTCCTTTTTTTTTTGTTACAATCAGAGGTTCTAGAGAAGACCAAGACTCAGATAGATGTACTTAAGCAACTTTTCAGTCAACTTTCTGAAATTGTTCGTGAAAGCCCTGGGCAATACTACAGGTAATCGTGGTGCAACTCAACTATCTCTTCTTGTTTTCGTCGTTCAGTAATATTAACTCTGCTTACTAACAGGTATCATGGTGACTGGAGGACTGAGGCACAACAGGTGGTCTCTCTGCTAGCTTTCATGCATTGGCTTGAGACAGGAAACCTTCTAATACATACAGAAGTTGAAGAAAAGCTAGGGTGTAAGCCAAAATCTGTACTTTATCTAGATAACGATCATGTGCTTATAGCCATACATATATATGTATGTATAGATTACTTTAGGATACGTGGTTCGATAATATCAACTTAAAAACCTCATGAACTGGAGTAGTGCACATGTGTCACTGACATGGCATGCGTGTCGCAGACTCAAAGGTCTCTATTTATATATCATAAATTTTTGTATATAATGTGAATTTAACTTTTAACCAAACTTTTGAGAGACTATTGACACTGCTTACTTGCTTTTCTTCCTTCCTTTACTTGCTACCTTTCCCACTTTTATGACTTATGATTAAAAAATTTGTTTTTGATTTCATGCAGTGAATGCTGCAGAATTTGGTCTGGATGTTGAAGATTATCTGTGTGGTAAGTGATTCATGTTCTTAGTATTTTACTGGGCAAACGTGTAGCAATCATCAAACTGACCGCCATTCTTTTGTAGTACCTGTATAGAATTGCCCAATTTTATATCATTGCTTTACTTTGAGCTTTCTAATATAGCATTCTTATTGCAGGTATCTGTTTCATGTCCAATGAATTGGTAAGAATTCCACTAAACTTTTTCTTAATACTTATTTTGGGCAGTTTATATAAAGAGCAGTCAAAATTTGTGTTTGGATTTTCCCCATTATCTTTTGGGATAGTGTAACTATAATCATATTTGTACTCGGAAAATTTTGTAGTATGTCTCCATTATTGAAACAACTTGATTTTTTTCGAAATTTATAATACCACCATTTCTTTACACTTAAAGAAGAATACATCCTGTGATGTTTTGTTCCACAATACCAATACCTATCCTATATGAACTTAATTTTCACATTATCCAGTTTTTTTTGAGATTCTTGGTTTATTCTTCTTTGCTATTTTTAACATATATTTAATGTTCTTTTTATATATCTTTTTTTATTATAGAAATGAAAAATATTGTTTGAGAGTTGATATTAGTTGGTTTTTTTGTTTTATACTTTTTACGGTTATATTTTCTAACTTTTTATAGCCGCCCGTGATTTATCACGGGTTTATAGGCTAGTATATATAATAAAAGAAGCTTTTTTTGAAATTTCTGCCATGTCATTTAATCCAAGCTGGCACTTAAAGCCACGTCATTTAAGCCATCTCACTATTGCCATGTACCAGCCATTTACTCGACATTCTTTGACTTTCAATCCTCATTCAGTATTTTATTTAGCAAACCCTCATAGAAACCGAAAATCAAGCATGGTTACCATCTATGATTTTAAACAACATCCATCGTTGTTTGAATTTCCATCTTTCCAATCGCTGTATGCTATACAAGGTATAATTCAATCTTTATTTATTTTTGATAAGTTGTTAGAACTCAATTTGATGGTCTGGGTTTTCTTGGGCACACTATAGATTCTCCCTTCAATTTCTATAATTCACAATGAATATGAAATCGAATTGATTGAATGTATAATTCACAGTCAATTTAAATTTTGGGATATGGTTAGTATAAATCGGTTATGGTTTATGGTTTATAATTCACAATACCATATTTTCTTCAAGTGATTAGGGTTCTAATTGATGTGCTTTTAATACAAATTTTAAATACAAACAATTGTTAGTTTTTGTCCGTCAGGTGTTCGATATAATGTCTACTTATTCTAATACAATGTTGGTTTACTTCTAATGTGGTTTTTCAGGTCTCACAAATTAGTGGTTTCTTACTACCTCCTTCGCCCGATTCCCAATCTACATAAAAACAGGTGTTTTTTTTAAACTTTTAGATTTGTATGTTGAACCTTCGCTTATGTGATTAGTTAGTTCTTATGTGATTAGTTAGTTAATCATGTATGCTTGATGTAGATCTTATGTTTGAATTATTCAATTTGTATAGGATTAATTGTAAAACTGGTTTTTACTTTCATTTTAACTTTAGAACTTTTCTACAAGTTAGTCTTCTACTTGCATCTTGGTTAAATTAACAGGTTCCTAAGAGTTTTTGCCATTAGTTGAAATATTGGGATGGAGTTTACTTCAATGTATTTGATTCTCTAAGTCTCAAATATTTGATTAAATGGTTTTTGGTTTATGAGATCTATTTTGTTAATGATAGAAGAATATTTTAGTAAAACTCATATATGTCAAACTAATGTACTAAAAGTAGATGTATAGGAGTGGTTCCTATATGATTTTTTTAATGATTTTCTAGGTATGCCTGACATGACTGCTTACATTGGTTTCTATGATATCTGGGTTTCTATGATATCTGTTCTCCAAAGAAAGGAGAGTATGCTTCGTTTTGGCTGCTTCTGGTGAAGTTGGGCAGTTTGCCAAGTCGTCAGGATGGTATGTTGTTCTGAGTGCTGGTACTAAGTAGATAATAATTGATGGTAATGTATTTTCAGTGCACATGAACTGTTAGATGAATCGCCTTAACGAGAAAACAGTTTCGATTGGCTTTGAGAAAATGTGTGTTGGAATTCTTTATAAGGTAGCTATAAAAGAATTTAGTACTTATAATGAATTCACATATACATAGTTTTTTATTTCTTGTCTTTTAAAAGACTTCAAAAGCATTTCAAAACTCTTTTTAAATAAATCAAATACTTTATAAAGTCAATCTTCTTTATTTGTTCAAAAAGAAATCAAAATTGTATAGAGCTATTTTTTTTATCACAAAAAGCTTTTGTGCAAGCATCTAGCATCCCAAAATTACACTAAAGACAATAAATGCATAAATTAAAGAATGTCCCTTCGGTATAAAATCAACTAAAGCTATTGACTAATTGCAATGTGACGCTTTGAAATCGACTGTGATGACTTGGACAAAAGCTTTTGAACAAACGAAAATGCAGAAACTAAAGAATGTTGTTACCTTCGTATAACCTTCGTATTTTAAATTGACAATGTTACCTTCGTATTTTAAATTAAATCCGTGAGCTAATTCATTGGCTTGAGTTTAAGTCGCCCTTTTAGTCCAAGCATGTTGGAAAATTGATTTTTGTTTACACCAATTGTTTTGGTCTGCCATTCATACTTAGTGTAGTGTATGCTTGCCAATTTTGGTGTAATAACCAAAGACCGAAAGCCACAAACAATGCATATCGACGTGAATGTTTTGTTTTTGACGATTTTGATTGGGTGTTCACAAGGTTGAAGTGGTAACTCATCATAAACAACCACTTATCGATCCGGCCTTCTTACATGATTTCATAAGACGCAAGAAGAATGATCCTTATAACTAAAACTTCACAACAAAGATGCTATTTTAAGACATAACCATGAGGGTCTAGCATACCGAAATTACATTAAAAGTTAGAACAATGATTATGAAAATGTTGAATTATACAAAAGCTACCTTTAGTGTAAACTCCAAGGCTATTCACAAAGAGACACTCGAAAATGTTACAAACTTTGTTCAAAAAGTCATGACACAATTTTGTAGATGATGTGCAATTTGTCATGAACAATATTGTTTACTAAACGTCGCTAATAAATTTGTTGTCTCACTTTGCAAAATTATGTTGTCCCACATTGGTTGGGGATAAAAATAAAAGCGCTTTATATGTCCCACTATTATTTTTATGCAAGCTTGTGGCATTTAGAATCGTACAATAATCTCTTAATATTCTATCATTTTTATGTCATTTAAGATTACCTTAAAATAGCGTATGTAAAAATCTATCTTTTCAAACATTGTTTTTTTAAATGCAAATCAAATATTCTAAAAAGTATTATTACAAATCATTAAAAAAAATTGTTAAGGCACCTATTAACGATGTTATTGGCACTCAATATAAATATACTTTTATTAACACATGATCATGAAGTTGTAGCATCTAAAATTTACACTAGTGATGATAAATGCAATAATTAGAGCAAGGGGTATGGGGCATATTGTTTCTCGCCGTTGCCTAGGTGGCACCTCGCCACTATTTTCTGCTGCTCGCCGTGACACCATGGTGGCTCGCCACTGTGGTTTTCGCCGGGGGAACGACGAAGAAAAGGACAAAGACTATAGCCGTTGCAATCCACTATTTTCAATGTATAACGACATGATTTAAAAAAAAAAAAACAAAAAAAAAACAACTTTCTCCACCCTTTATAAATAATACCCCATTTTTATATAATCTATCACACACTTTTCTTTCAAATCATTCACACAACTCTTTCAACTCTTTACATCTAATAAAAATAAACATGGCTGGTTCAAATTCGGATTCCGATCTTGATGATTTAGACGATATCAAGATGATCTTGAAAGTTGCAGGTTATGGGCAATCGGTGCAAGAAGATGAAGCCGAAAGTTCACACAGCCGTAATTACATCTACCGTGACCGTGAAATTGCTGAAAACCGTCTTATATCAAACTATTTTTCTGATAATCCAAAATATCCGGAGTACTATTTCAGGCGTCGATTTCGTATGAGCCGTAAACTATTCTTACAAATAGTACAAGGTATCGAAAATCATATTCAAACTGTTGATCCTCTTCCACCGCATTTTGATTTCTTTAGAGTCCGACCCGATGCGTGTGGTGTAATGAGTATGAGTGTAATTATGAAATGCACATCTGCCTTACGCCAATTGGCCTACGGCACCGCACCCGATGCATTTGATGAATATTTGCAAATGGGGTCACACACGGCACGCGATTGTCAAGATTTTTTTACTATGTGTGTAATTGAGTTGTTTATGCCCGAGTTTTTAAGAAAGCCTAATTTAGTTGACATTCAAAATATAGATAACGCACATAACACGGTCCATGGGTTGCCGGGAATGCTTGGGAGCATTGATTGTATGCACTGGGAATGGAAAAATTGTCTCGTTGAGTGGCAAGGGCAATTTCATAGAGGTGATAAAAAATATCCAACTATTATGCTTGAAGCTGTTGCACCATACGATTTATGGATTTGGCATGCATTTTTTGGGGTAGCGGGTGCGAATAATGATTTAACTGTTTTGAATCATTCACCGTTATTCGACGACCTTCTTGATGACATCGCCCCCAAGGTTCCGTTTCAAGTAAACGGTGCAACCTTTGAACACGGGTATTACCTAGCTGACGGGATTTACCCAATGTGGTCATCTTTTGTCAAATCATTCTCGACTGCATATTCGGAGAAAAATGCCTTGTTTAAACAAAAACAAGAAAGTGCTCGCAAAGACGTTGAAAGAGCTTTCGGGGTCCTCCAAGGACGTTGGCATATTATAAGCCAACCGGCACGTGCTTGGACTATCAACAAACTAAGAAGAGTCATGTACACGTGCATCATATTGCATAACATGATTTTGAAAGATCAAAAGTTTGCGATATCCGAAATGAATGAAATTTATGTTTGTCCGCGAGCAAATATACAACGGACATGGATTGAGCGATGCGATATACAACGAAAGAATGCCAAAGAACTGCGTGATAAAGCAACGCACGCAAGACTTCAACGAAATATCATTGAGCATGTTTGGCAACTTCATCAGCAACAACAACATTAGTTTAAATTTCGTATGTTTTTTTATTTCGCAATGTATTTTAAATTTCGTATGTTTTTTTATTTCGCAGTGTATTTTTTTTATGTTGTAATTTTATTTTAAAAGAATGAAATGAATTTAGTTGTGTTTAGGAAATATGGAAAAGAAATAAAATGATAGTGGGTGGGCCCAAATGAAGAGAAGTGAATAAGTTGTGATTGAGAGGTATTTTTTAGTTAGTGTGTTGGAGTGATGTGGAGGTGATGTGGCACACGTGGGGCCTAAGTGAAGAGAATTGCAGAGGTCATGACACCCCTTGCTCAATTGCCAAAAAAAATCATAGCGTCTTTTCTTTACATTATAGTCATGTTTTCAGATAAAGTCTGAGTGACTCGCACCCCACATGTGCGAGTGTGCTACAAGTGCGACAACTCAACTAATCAAATTTTGACACGTGATAATCGAAATCAATAATCTGCAACATCTATTCGGTGCTACACATTACGAGTTATAATACTCGTGCACGCACGAAATTACTTAAAAAGGGTTGTGTATAGTTTATTTATATGTTGGAATAAATTCTATATGGAGTATAACATAACCAGTATTAGCCAAAAAGAATTCATACTAAAATTTCCTAATTAATGTCTTGAGCAAGTATATATGTGAGGTATACATTGACATTGATATGTCCCTTGACACACTGGGCAGTAGCCAGTATTAGCCTAAAACAATTCATACTAAATTTCCTAATTTATGTCTTGAGCAAGTATATTCCTCGGGTATGCATTGACATGTCTCTTGACACACTGGGCAGTAGCCAGTATTAGCCTAAAACAATTCATACTAAAATTGCCTAATTAATGTCTTGAGCAAGTATATTCCTCAGGTATGCATTGACATGTCCATTGACACACTGGGCAGTAGCAATCGTCATCTTCATAATATTCTATAAATTCACAATTTGCGGATTCCCAATCATTTAGCCATTCGTTTTCTATCATAGTATGGTGTATATCAACATTTGGTTTTGGTTGTTTCGTCTTTGTCTTTAAATCTTTTTTTTTTCTTTTCTTAAAGGTAAATTTTTGAAGCAGATTCTTCCACACTTTTATCATTTTCGTCTTCTGAATCTTCGATTATTATGATATCATTTGTGTTATAACCATTTTTTTAGGCAGGATTCTTTTGTTTGTCATCTGCAGAGATAGAGTAATAGAATAATTAATTATATGATTTGAATGTAGTTTTTTAAAATGATTGTGAGGTTGTTTTTGTTCTAGCATACCTTGTCACTGGTTGTTGACACCTTTTCTTGTTTTTTTGCATTGAAGCTAGTGGTTAGGTTTATTTGAGGTTCTTCGCATTTTCCATTTGATATGTTGTTTTGTAATATGCAATAAGACAATTAAAGATTATCATAGTGTAATTTTTTTTTAATCTTTATGTTATATTGTTCTTACCTTTCTTTGAACACAGATATGTGTTTGTTGTTGTCATTAATATAAATCTTCGATGCTTTGTTGATGCTTGATACTTGTTGTTTGTCTGCATGTATTATATTCTTCAGTAATAGATTAGCGTATGCAAATTATCTTTAGTTTTAAAATGTACATGAGAGGAGGAAGTTTTACTTTTCCATATGTTAATTTTGGCTAGTTGAAGAATCATGACGATCGGATCGGTTGTTGTGATATTTTTGTCGATGTACTCTTGTAAAGCATCAACATCTTCTTCCCATAAAACACATCGTATCTTCTGGCCGCTGTTATGAATTAATGGAAATGTTAGTCAAGCAAATAGCTATACTTCATAAGTTGTGATCACGTGCCTTGTATTTTGCAGCTCATATTCAATAAGACTTGTCGGTTTCAGTTCCACGTTGACTTGTGTGACTTTCTTGTTCGATACTATTTGCCCAATTACATCTGCAAATTGATTTCCATGTTAGTTTTTGTTGGTTTTTAAAGATTGTTTTCACGTTTTATTATAAATTACCAAAAGCTTTATCCTTGTTGATTTGGTTGTTGATAATTGCCTCAAAGGAAACAAACTCGAAACCGTCTGTTTCGCTTTTGAAGTCGTTTGTAATTGTAACACAAGTATCTTTCTTGAAGTATATTTTGGCGCCGTGCTCTGTTAGACTGATTGATGCTTTGTTGGGCACACAGTTAAAGTCGCTTATAATAAGTTGCGCTCCTTTTATTGGCTTTTGAGATGCAGTCTTGAATATAGTATAGAAATTTGCACACGCATGGATTTTTGTACCCTATAATTACATACTGAAATATCCATGCAAGTATGTCGAATGAGTCACAAAATAGGAGATTTTATTACGTTAACTCAATTACAAAAACACCCGCGACTAAATACAAATGAGTTGTGCATAACAAATACAACACTTGTATTACATACTCTTATGAGACTAAAATGTTGATAAAATGGACTACTAAAATGATCAACAGTTTGGTTGATCATTATCAGCTTAATTTCAGTTACAAATTGTTAGTGGGTACTTGAATTAATTTATTGGAGTCCAAGAAAACGTAAAGAGTGTTCAACATTATTTAAAGACTATTAACTGAACAAATATATATAAATAAGTCCACATTGTCGAACAAAAACCCCATGAAAAGCAAATGTGATCATGTATAGACACAATGTTTCGTCTTCTAAGTTTAAAATAGTTGATATTCAAATGAAGTTTAATTCTTAATTATGACTATGGAAATGTCATGCATATAACTTTCCAAAGATTGCGACATGTCTGGACCTGGCTCGTTGGTTATTTCGCGCTCTTTTGAAGTATTCCCTTTGCTTACTATCCATTTCCGGTGATGCCAAGTTCCGTAAGACGTAAAGTCCCTGTTGCAGAATATATGGGTCATTTAACAACTTTTTCTTCTAAACAATATTGCAAAAAAAAACCGAGGCGAATCATTGTGCAAAACCGAGGGTTTCTACCAAGTAAACGCCATACAACTGAGCAAAGTAACCATGGCGAATCCTTGTGCAGTGACCCGATTGTCGATGTGAAACACAAATTATTATTTTTTTTATCAAAATTGATTTAACCCCAAGGAAAAAACTACTAAACATATTAAAAATAAGATAGACCGTATCACTCTATTCTAAAACTAAAACAAACTTCAGCAATTACATAATTTGCCATTTTTTAAAAGTCAGTTGGTTGTTGGTATTAAATCATTGTTCTTCATATAGCAAATGCCAAAAAATTACATCAATATACTCTTCGTAATGATCCCACCTGGAACATCCTCTTTAACTGATTGTCACTCATATACTTTATATTTTACATAGTGACCTTGAATCAATGACACCATCCATCATAGTCCTCAAATTCCAAAGTTCTAATTTATGGTTCTTTGTGCATATCTGTAATAACATTTAGCTTCTCTTACTGGTGTCTTTTTCCTATAAAAAAAACTGCCACATTTTTATAGAGTCAAACACTCTACTTTTTAAAATCTGAAAACGACATCTATGTAGCCTGTTTTTTTAGTTTAAAAACGCTATACATAGTAAATTTTGGTTAGCATTCAATGCAATGATGATTACTGAATCAACTACTTATTATTCTCCTAATCATCAATGAGCAATACATTTGACTTTCAATGTCAAATATGCAAAATCAAGTACATATCACTCTACTTCCATAAACATAATTCATTTCATATCTATCATTTCATTCACTAATATTAATCCGAATGGGATATCCTAGTCGTAGGGACTTGGGATTCTCCAAGTAAAGACCCAAGTTGTTAGACCAGCCCTCAAGCACATAGCTCAGTTGGTTCCAGAACTGAGAGACTTGCTCAAAATGGTAACTCTCTCCTGAGCGGGCCCACATATTGTCATCCATGCATGTTGACTGGACAGCTTTGCGGGTTATCTAACATTTTACTAACCACAAAACCCGAACTTGCTACAAAATACTACCAATTCAGCTCATGCCAACTAACAACCATCAATATTCAAATCCATAAACAAATAAATATCATAATCACTAAAAAAACCTGGCAAACTTAAACATGAAAAACTTACATTGGAAATTAGCTAGTGTACCAGGTGTAGTAGGTATAGCATGATCATTATACAAATCATCATCATCATCTTTATTATTTTGGCCACCACCACATGTCAACACCTTTGCAATTATATTAAAAAATAAACTAAAAGGACACACTGTGGGAAATAAATATGACGTAGACTAAGCACGTAAAAAATGAAATTGCTCACCTCTGCTTTAGCATTTTTGTAATGAATGTAAAGTTTCCAGTCATCTCCACAATCTACATAGAAGTTATTCTGATGTCTAGAGGAATTATGCTCATCATCTTCCAAATTATGTGATGGACCGGTCGGAATGGACCAAAGGATATTACCAGAACTGATGTCCATCTGATATATCTTGCCATCTGGTGCAACCAGCAATATAGAATCTGGTTTACTGAATGGCAAACATCAAAGTAAAGAAACATATTATAAACCCAAATGACTAAATCTTTCCTAGTTAAGAATATATTGACTTCCATATAGCTGAACAAGGCAAGAGAAAACGGTTGTAATTTCTTTGTTCTACAATGTTTTTAAATTCCGTCAATGCAATGTCTTTATTCTTAAGATGACGGCCGTAACTTAATTGATCGACGTGGTCAACCAACTTGTACATATGTCGTATATCACTGTAAAAAAACAACATACAAATATGTAATTGCTTTTAGAAAAAGAGCATGTAATTGCGGCAAAAACATGTTTCCAAACAGCCATGTAAAGGCAATGTGCAAACAATATATAAAAGCTGTTGAAACAGCATATAAGCCTGTCCAAATAGCATATAGAAAGTGTTTAAAACACCATAAAAACCTGTCTAAATAGCTTTTAAAGCCTCCAAAAACTTGTAAAAAGCAATGTGGAACACATATAAAAGATTTAATGACAAACCCAGCCGGAATTATTGAAACGGGTAAGACCTAGTGGTCACATTGTTAAAAAACCGGTTGCTTTGGACCCATTATCTAAGTCGGAACACTAATGTACTTGCACAAAGGCAGCAGAACAATGAAAACATGGGGGATCAGCCACCAAGATTACAGGGGATATGAGAGAGAAAGATAGAGTATAACCTTACTGCCAGAAGGTGCACTCTTTTTTGGACGAAATGTCCGCTGATTCCTGTAAAAATCGCCACAATGTTAGATAACTATATACTAAAAGTTTGATCATGTTCAATATTATGGCTAAGAGAGCTTTAAAATATTTAATCATACAGAAAGAACAAACATGTAAAGCATATACAGTAGATTCATGGTTACTAACTGTTCATACGCCTTTTGTAGCTGATAGCATTAGCAAATCTTGAGGTCGACAAATTTCTTTACTCCATTTTACACAACATTTCTAAAAGCAAAACAACTACTTGATGTGATAATCTAATAAAACTTGTTGGACCTGGTAAACGAAAGTACATCTTACACAAATAATTGTATCCAGACGCAACAGGGAAGTGAACAACATACACGCAAAGGCTTCCTCTAATATACTAACAAAACGTTCTTTCAAACCAATTCATCCTCAAACTTGGACTCACACATGACAAAATCTTAAAGTGAAACAATAACTCATCTAAGAATCAGGGTATAGAAGGAACAACCACATGACCTCAGTCATCTAAGAATCCAACGTCTAAAATCACATTTAGGGCTCCTTTAACATTCCTATAGTGAGCTAAAAGGCAGTTACACACATCTTACCATGAATTTTTCAAAAAAACATATCAATATCTATGTGATCCCTAATTTGAATATTTGTCAAATCCCCACTCCTACTCAATTTTCAAAATTTAATATAAAAACACAAACTTTAATCATAAGAAGAATAAAAAAAACATACCCAAATCTTTTATATTGATAATATATATGAAAACCCTTACCTGACTTTTGACAAAATTTAATCTGTCTCCCCATATCTCATTAGAAAACTGGATTGATTGAATTTGTTCAATCGATTTTGATTTAGGGTTTTGATATAGTTGGTTTTCGGTTAGACAGTTTCGAACACTATGGGTTGTTCAAATTTGTTATTTGTTCGTGTAAAGGTTAAGGTGATAGGGATCTTGATCTTCATGAATCTAGAGGGTTTTGATTAATTGTCGATGTTAATGTTAAGGTTATGTATGAATCCATGGCTATGATCCATGGTGCCCTTTCTCATTCTAATAAGTTACAATTGTAAATTAAACAATTGCTATCTAACCCATGTGTTTGTTTGTTTTTTTAATAAGTAGCTTTGTAAAACGTTTTTTTGCAAACGTTGACCAAATTGGATTCAATTTTGACTTTTAATTGATCAATCACGTCGCTCGATTTTGCTTACATGGCAAAATTGACCTCTCCTATTTGTAAGCATCTGTCTAGAAAGCGTAACCGCGAATTGTTAACGACGTTCTTAATTTTGAACATGAAATGTAGTGTTACCTACATTGCGGGCAATAGTGTAAACTTATATACTAATAATCACAACTTTTTTAATCATACCATATAATTTTCATGCCCGTTCAGCCTAAAAGAAATTCTTAAGTCCATGTAAATTGGAACAAATCACTACAGAAAATAGCTGAAAGATACAAAAAAGAAAAACTGAATTGTCTAACCTGACCAACATTCATACATGCTTTCATCAAGGTATCAAAACTGATGTGATCTGGGTCTATAGGTTGTGTTTCAGAGTTCAAGGCATGAAATTGCTCACATTGAACCTAACCAGAGATAAATTATAGTTGTTGGAATTCTTGCAAATCACGTGCACACACGGGGTTTTTAAAAGATTTTTTTACTTATACATTACTATCGATTAAGAAATGAACAACTTGACGTGTCTTAAATGGTTTAACTTGGTAGACTAAAATATATATATGTTATAATTTTTTGTTAAGTAATTTTTAAGTTGAAACTCCCATCAGTGTGATATACACATAGGTGATTCAAAAGTTTGGTACGCAAGCACTGCAGCAGTTAGACCAAGTTTTTAAGCAGTTATAATTTACATCACCAGTTAGCCTTTCTATATGTGCATTGGCGTCTAATCAAATTAATAGAAGAGCACTAAAGTATTGAAGGTAACATGTTAACAACCATGGTTATCAAAACATAGTTATTAATATAATCTCATTTGCCGTTCAAAAAAAAAAAAAACATAGTTATTATAGGTTTGTTACAATTATGATGCCATGGTTTATGCATACCTCATAAACAACATATTGAATATGCAACTGCTAGTAAACTTATCTGATATATCTATATAATTTACACTACCATTAGTTATTCTATTTAGGCATCGTTGTCGAAGTTGAATCTAACGACTACCAAAAACTTTCAACTACATTATGAGCAAAGGATTCTTTCAAGTTGTTGAGATGTTGCCGGTTAGTATTTGAATGGTCCAAGAGATGGTGCAAAAAAATACCTTCACACATGTAAATAGGACGATATCAAATGTCAACATGTATATTTTGATGAAATCTATTGTCGTATAATGTTCGTTAGTAAAAATGAGAGACTGGTATGACTTGGCCTATTAAGAAGTTAAAACATGGATTTGCAACTA
The DNA here is from genome assembly GCA_019973895.1 of Chrysanthemum seticuspe. NCBI lineage: Eukaryota > Viridiplantae > Streptophyta > Magnoliopsida > Asterales > Asteraceae > Chrysanthemum > Chrysanthemum seticuspe. The sequence continues at coordinate 331,211,103 of BPTQ01000005.1, forward strand.
TAAGTGGAGTTTGCATAATTAGCATAACATAAAACGTAATCAAACCAAAAGTTCATTACTCATCTATAATACCTCCTGAATGAGGAGACTTCTGTACATTTTTAAAACTACCTTTTCCTATATGAGGGTGTTTAGAATGCATTATTTATAGTAAATTTGGAAATAAGTTTATGAAAAAACTACTTATCTTAATTCAAAATAAGCTATTTTAGTAAAAGCAGAGCCAAATATACTTTACCTAAAAGATAAATAGATAAGGAGTAAAGTAGCAAAATAAAAGTAATCCCAAACACCCATTTATCAGTTAAGGCTCATGCGCATATTCTTGTAGGCTGATGTGCAGGTTAGCTGATAGAATAAGTAATCCCAAACACCCCAATTTTACTTGTAGGTTGATGTGTTCATTATGTTTATCAGATTTGTGCGTTCTTGTAGGCTGATGTGTAGTAGAGTGAACAAAATAAGTAATCTCAAACACCCCCTTTTACTTGTAGGCTGATGTGGTCATTATGTTTATCGGGTGGTATGTTTAGTGTGGTTATTATACCTATAGTTGACAAAAAAAACGCGACATACATTAATCATATGTAAGTCGCATACAATGGGGAAAAAAAACTAAACACATATCTCATTCTTACGTAATTAACTTATTTTAAACTGAAACAACCACTACTTATAAAATGAGCACCCCTACTAAATTATGTAGCTAAAAAACACTTCAATTTGTAAAGGAAAAGAATCAGTAAAACATAAGCAACACCATTCATATACATTAGAAATTTGTAATATACAAACTCACTTGCTTAGCCACACAAACTCAGGATAATTATCCTGCAACAACTGCAAGGCTTGCTGAGTAGCCAATCTAAGCTCCCTTTTCACGGGTCCAGGCGAGCTTTTTCAATCGCTAATCTGAAAAATACTATTAACACCACCATGCTCACAAACAATTCCTCACACTTTTTTCAAGAAACTGTAATCTCCATCTTAAAAACCTCAATCTTTGATTTCTTATACAAATCTTTGTCATCAAACTCACCATACACATTATAACAAATGGATGTCCTTGTTTATCAAAATATATGATTAAAGACAACTTTTTCAAAATCAATACAAACATCATCAAATGTTTAGTTACTTATTAAAGAATCTATCTCAAAAGACTCTGTACAAAACGACACGGGATCAAATTTGTGGAAAAACTCTTTAAAAATCAAATATTCTATTCATTTCTAGTATATCTAATACTAATTTTGACTTTTTGAGAGTTTTTAGAATCGTTATTTTATAATTATAAAAAGAAGATTACTATTTAGAATCCTAAACACCCCCTTATTTTAGTCGCATTAGCTAAAAAATTACTACAACATATAAGCATAAAAAGAAAATAGAAAGTACTCCAAAATACCCCCTTACTGTTATAGTCCGAATACTCATAAGGTTGGATCGACGCCCGTCTTTAGTCACTTCAGCTACAGAATAAGTACATGAGCATAAAAGGGGAACCCCCTTATTACTTAGAGTTACTTTAGCTAAGAAAATAAATACATGCGTTTAAAGTATAAAAAAGAAGTACTCGCAAACACCCCTTATTAGTTGCACTTATAAAAAAGAGTACATAACCAAAAAAGTAAAAAACATAGGTAGTCCCAAACACCCCCTTATTACTTGGTACCTAAGCAGAAAAGTAGAAAAATTAAGTATTGCCAAACAACCCTTTATTACCTGAGCTAAATATAAGTGCATAAGCAGAAAAGTAGAAAATATAAGTAATCCCTAACTCGAAGTGGTACCCTAACTCGACCACTTCTACAACATCGATTGTCGAAGAGCTGTTAATGGCCTATGGAGCGTTCCTCATGCCAGAAAAAGGCATTACTCACAAACTTGATCACATTCGGCCAAATGAGTTGCAAATAGATTATTAATATGCATGACAGGCCTTGTGAAGATGTCACACCGATTTCTAAGCATTACTGGAGCGTTTTTGTTGAGGCCGCTCCGAAGAGGACGATGCACCAACAATATTGTGATCATTTTTGCTCCGAGACTTGGTGCATCTTTAAACTATAACCAAAAGCACCAGGAGTATGCACACCAATATCAAGCACATGAGGTTGCATTAATTGTTGAACATTAGGTGTCGAATAATGTGAAAATCTTAATTCTAATATCAAGCACATGAGGTTGCATTAATTGTTGAACATTAGGTGTCGAATCATGTGAAAATCTTAATAGAATTGACACTCGGGGCAGTAAAGATGACATGATTGGTGAACCATCAACAACACCCATAGGTACTCGCAGATTTGAAGAAACATTACAGGCCTTTTGTGCATCAGATAATAAAGGAAGAGGTAGATGGTCTAAATATTGTCTAGGTATTGTCTAGGTAGAGTAGCAGCTTCTATTCTTGAATTTAGATGTCTGTGGTCTAACATACCCTCTTTCATGGTGGCTAATCCATGTAAACAGGGGGTTGATATTAAAACAATCTACAAACAGGGGTTTTCACAAAACTGAATACCTTGATTAATACAAATCTAGCTTCAATTTGTTTATTAAAATCCATTGAAACTACAACGTAAATTGAGACAAAGTATTAACTCAGTGCTAAATTCATTTGGACTCCTCTATTTGAGTTTAGAGTGGCTTATATAGTTGCACTGTATTTCTTAGTTAAAAAAAAATATATATATTTCATATGGACCAAAATCCGCACAATCAACACATTTCAAACTAAGAAATTTGGTAAATAGGTAACTTTGACTTAAAATATATTCAAGAGAAGAACCATTGCAAATTTCTTCCAATGATTAATGTGCACGAAGCCTGTTCTAGATCTTTGACTGAAAGTTGATAGTTTATCAATGACTAAAAGTGCAAATTTTTAGGGCATTGAATCCTAATTCAGTGTATTCAAAAACTGACTTTCATTATAATAACATTACATATGATATTTACAGCACTAACCAAAAAGTCATTCTGATACCTCCCGTTGAAGATGCTCTTAGCATAACCCTATTCAAGTATTCCAATGTACAAAAGATTTCATTGCTTCAAATCAACAACCTATAGTGCCACTGTCATTAGCCAACAATCTAAAAGACTTAGTAACCCACTATGATATTATTAAGTAGCAATTCTATCAATACCAATATATGAATACAATTCCCCGTCTCTGCTCAAATACTGCCTCAGTATGATGTAAAAATTCGAAAGGTTATGCAATATGAGCAACAAACTATGACATCACTTTGTAAGCCTTCGAGCTTTCATTTAAATACTTGTTTGTTGCTAAGAAGCAAAAAAATCGCACACCCACGCTATCATAGCATCAAATATCAAAGTTTCCAGTATAACATGTTATCATTTACTCTCCTATGTCGTTTATAAATAAGCAAATCCATAAATATAAAACACGAAACGTATTCATAACAATATAATTGAATCTTTACCTCTAACACCAATTGACATCACTCCAGCTGCTTTCACATATTTAAACGCATATTATGTTTCAATTCATCAAATTAAGCACGTCAACTGTTGACAATAGGCCTTGATATTTATACAATCCAAGTGACTAAATCCTGTCTACTTGATATCCAACACACCTAAATTATCAATCAAAGCACAAAAACATGAACCCATAACTCAATTACCAAAAGAAAAACTAAAACCCTAAATCTATTAATTGAATTTTTAAACCAAAAACATACATTTGATTAACCTAAAAACGAAGAGCATTATGATTGAAGTTTTGATTTTAAAATCCGGAATTTAGATGGTGCGCGAATGGTGGTGGTCGGGTGGCGGTGGCAGGAAAGTATGTTAGGGTTGGAGATGGAGGCTGACTGGCTGAGTGGGTGATTTGGGGTTTTTTGTTTTTTCCGAGTAACTTGATACGCATTATATATTCAAAGTTACATAACCTTTCACATTTGGCCCTTGAAGTTTATAAAAAACAGGCCCGCTTTTTAGAAGTTTTTTTTCATATTTTTGACACATATATTTTTAGTGGTTTTTTTTCTTCTACACGTTTTTTTTCAATTTTGACCAAAATCGTTTCAATTTTGACTTTTTATTAACCAATCATGTTACACAATTTTGTTTACGTGGCTAAATCGAGTTCTTTTATTGGTCCAATTTCTTTTTCAGTGAGAAGGCTTTTGCAAAAATACTCCGAAATGATGTAATTCTTTTATTATATAAAAGATTTGGAAAAAAATTAAAAAATTACACGTGCCAACTTTTCATTTGTTACCCCATGTCGTACGTGGTGTGCGACATAGCGTAAGACCATTTCCAGGAAAAAATTAAATTACGTATTTAGTATAAAAAAATTGGTGAAATACGACTATTTTCCTAATTTAACCATTAAAGATTATTACCTTTACTATAAGCTAAACCAAAATTAATTACAAATCGGAAAGTGACGTTCTGAAATCGAGTGTGGCGTTTTTAACAAAAGCTTTTAAAAATGGTTAACATTTATAGTGAACTTAGATACTTGACTTTTAAAACAGGCCATTGACCGCGTTTTTACTTTGGTTATGTTTGTCAAAGGTTATAAATAGCGCGAGACGTGGTGTAACGGCATAACTAAGTCTCACGTCTTAGTGGTTAAGGCGAAATTTTTGCATTTCTAAAACGTGATATAAGGCGGAACAAAATTTAAAAATATTTATATAATTCTATCATATTTCATATATATCGAGTTTACAAAAAAACATTATACACAATGAATAAGGTTAAGAAACTCTAATTACTTTAAAACCTATTTCCAAAATCATCTATCCATCATTCCCCCCAACTAATATCATCAAATTGACCAGACCTCCATTTTTTTGTTCTCCTTAATCCCATCTCCAAACACTAAATTCATCATCAATTTCCTATCCCAAACATCAAATCATATAAAATCTCTAAAACCCACAAAAAATTGACCCTCAATAACTCAGTTTTTATGTTTGCACACCAACTGTTTGATAAAATGTCACTTGAAACAAAACCCTTTTTCTAGCTTCCAATCTTTTAGGTTTTTGTTTTTTCTTGATCGTGGTGGTCTGTTTAGATGGAGGAGGGTAAGGGAGAGGAGGATGTCAATTCGCTACTCAATAGGCTTAAAAACAAGATGACAAATTTGGAGGATACCTTTACTAAAAGTCACAGTACATCCGGTGTACCTAGTCACACTGTTGATGATTTGAATATGGTACGTGAATCAACGAGGGAGACTAATGGTGTTCAACAAAAGTCCTTTGCTAATATTCTATCATCAGAGAAGGTTCCCACCAAGGTTAACTTTCGTAAAGTGGATGTTTGTGGTGCGAATAATGGTGAGTTTGAGGCCATGGTTCCGAAAACTTCGGTACTGGAAGTGCATAACCGTCTCAGTAACTCTGTGTATGGATATTTTGTTGGTAAAAGGGTAGCTTTTCCAGTAGTAGAAAACTATGTGTTTAATGCATGGGGGAAGTTTGGTATTCAGAAAGTCATGATGAACGCGAAGGGTTTCTACTTTTTCAAGTTCTCTTCGGATAAAGGTGTTGTTGAAGTGCTAGAAAATGGACCGTGGATGATTAGAAATGTCCCCATCATCCTCAACAAGTGGACGCCTTCAGCGAATTTGACTAAAGAAAACCATTTGAAGATACCATTGTGGGTGAAAATGCATGATGTTCCTCTTGCGGCCTTTACGGCTGATGGTCTAAGTGTCATTGCTTCAACGATTGGGAATCCTCTCATGTTAGATGCATATTCGAGCACGATGTGTAACGAGTCATGGGGGAGGAGTTCTTATGCTAGAGCTATGATAGAAGTAGAGGCATCTAATAGGCTTAAAGAATCGGTTGTCGTGGCTATTCCATCCATCGAGGATGATGGTCATACATGTGAAACAGTGCGTATTGAATATGAATGGAGGCCACCACTTTGTTCTGTATGCAAAGTCTTTGGTCATGATGTGGAGCATTGCCCTCATGTGGTGAAGGAACATACTAAAAAACAAGATGAAACAAAGGAAGATGGTTTTACTACTGTGAGAAGTCGCAATAAAGGGAAGAAAACTTTTGATAAAAATGGTGGGTTCAAACCGAAAACAAATCTAAAATATCAGCCAGTAATCAAACCGACTGTTGTGGGTTCTTCTAAACAAAAAACTAATGTCATCCATACAAATAACTCATTTTCATCTCTAGCTAGCGAAGCAATAAGTGGGAAGCTAAATGATGATTTTAGTACGGTTGGAGCTGTGAAAGAGGGTACATTTGAAAGTGTCGATGGAGAAGATAGTGATGATGTGGAGAATGAGCTTGAAGAATCGGTTGAGGCTGGAATTCATTCGAACAAATCAGGGGCAAGCACTCCTTTTGAGAAGGTTATAAATGTATAGTATTGCGGCTTGGAATATACGGGGTTTGAACCGCACCCCAAACAAAAAGAGGTTCGCCAGGTTATTAATGAAAATTCTCTTAATGTGTGTGCGATTCTAGAGTCTCATGTCGACATTAGTAAACTCGAACGTGTGTGTGCTAAAGTATGTTTGAGATGGAAGTGGATAACTAATGCTAGCTATTGCGCAAAGGGTGCACGTATTGTTGTAGGCTGGAATGAGGACTATGTGGATGTAATGCCACTGTCTGTATCAGCTCAATCTATTCACTTGCAAGTCAACTTCAAAGCTGATCAAAAGGCTTTGTCTTGTACGTTCATTTATGCATCTAACGACTACCAAATAAGACGTGTGCTATGGGAAAATCTTGATGAACACAAACAGTTCGTGCATGGGAAGCCGTGGGTAATCCTAGGTGATTTTAATGCCTCGATGTTACTGGATGATACGTCACAAGGTGCGTCAAACATTAACATCTCTATGCGTGAGCTAAACGAATGCGTCCATAAGATAGAAGTAACTGATGTTAACAGTACTGGTCTTCGATATACATGGAATCAAAAGCCACGTGCTGAATTGGGTATCTTAAAAAAGATTGATCGGGTTATGTGTAATATTGGCTTTACTCAAGAATATCCTGGCTCTTATGCAATCTTCCAACCATATCGTATTTCTGACCACTCGCCTGCCGTTTTGAAAGTTCATCGAATCACAAAAGAAAAACCCAGGCCTTTTAAGTTCTTCAACCTTCTAGCTTACAAGGCCGAGTTTATGACAGTTGTTCGGGAGAATTGGGGGGTCAATATCGATGGTCATAATATGTTTAAGCTCGTGAAAAGACTTAGATTCCTGAAGAAGCCCATGCGTAAACTCATGCACGCTCAAGGTAATTTACATGATCGTGTTGTTAAGCTCAGACACGAGTTGGATAGTGTGCAAAAAGCTCTTGACAAGGAGCCCTACTCGGCTTTGCTTCGTGAGGAAGAAGCTATTTATCTTAATGCATTTACTCAAGCCCTTCTCGACGAAGAAAGGTATTTGAAACAAAAATCTAAGATAGATTGGCTTCGTGTGGGGGACTGTAAATCGGCTTATTTCCATCAGTCTGTGAAGTCGCGGGTTAGTAGGAGTAGAGTTGATTGTGTTCAAGGGACTGATGGTGTAATTTATGAAGGTATGAATGTTCCTCGTGCATTTGTTAATCACTATAAACAGTTCCTTGGGGAGGAGAGCAGGGTCAACCCTTTGTTGCATGATAACTTGTTCACCACTCGATTGAATAATGACAAAGCACTGGACATGATTAGAACAGTGACTAACATCGAGATTAAGAAAGCTATGTTTTCTATTGGGAATGATAAAGCTCCGGGTCCGGACGGGTACACCTCAGTCTTCTTTAAGAAGGCTTGGGACGTGGTAGGAGGGGATGTATGTAACGCGGTTAGTGATTTTTTCTTGAATGGTCGAATCCTTAAAGAAATTAATCACACTATCATTGCTTTATTACCCAAGGTATCGTACCCGTCACAAGTTAATGATTATAGACCTATTTCGTGTTGTAATGTAATATATAAATGTATTAGTAAGATTATTACCAACCGAATTAAGGAAGGGCTTAATGACTTGGTTAGTGATAACCAATCCGCATTTATTCCGGGTCGTAGTATATCAGATAATATCCTCCTAACTCAAGACCTTATGCATAATTATCATTTGAATAGAGGCCCTCCTAGGTGTGCGTGCAAGGTTGACATTCAAAGGGCATATGATACGGTGAGTTGGAGTTTTTTGGAGGAAGTGCTTGTTGGTTTTGGATTTCATGCTACTATGATTAATTGGATTATGGTATGTGTGTCTAGCACATCATTTTCGATTAATATTAACGGCGAGTTGCATGGCTATTTTAAAGGTAGACGAGGTCTACGCCAAGGTGATCCTATGTCCCCATATCTATTTACTCTTGTTATGGAGATATTAACTCTTATTTTGAAGCGTAGGATCCGGGAGGATGGTGAGTTCAAGTTCCATAATAGGTGTGAAAAACAAAAGATTGTGAACATTTGTTTTGCAGATGATCTTATTCTTTTTGCTCGTGGTGAGGTCCATTCGGCTAAGGTTATTATGGAAGCGTTGGATGAATTTAAAGGTGTCTCGGGGTTGGTGCCTAGTATCCCTAAAAGTACGATATTCTTTTGTAATGTGCCCGACCATATCAAAACATCTATTCTCCAAGTTCTGCCTTTTGAAGAAGGTATTCTTCCAATTAAATACCTTGGAGTTCCTCTTATTTCTTCTCGACTTCTCCACAAAGATTGTAAAATTTTGGTTGAAAGAGTTCAAAAAAGAATTGGAGATTGGAAAAACAAATGGATGTCTTTTGCCGGTCGACAACAACTTGTTCTATCCGTTCTTTCTTCAATGCATTTGTATTGGGCTTCAAGTTTCATTCTTCCGGCTGGAACAATTCACGATATTGAACAATTAATGTGTGGTTTTCTTTGGTGCCAAGGGGAAATGAAAAGGGGCAAGGCGAAAGTGTCATGGGATGATGTTTGTTTGCCAAAATACGAAGGTGGTTTAGGAATTCGAAAGCTTGATGAATTCAATATTGCTCTTATGTCTGCTCACACTTGGAAGATCCTAACTCATAAAGAAACTTTGTGGGTTAAATGGATACATACGTACAAGTTGAAAAATCGAAGTTTTTGGGATGTTAGTTTGTGTTCGAATGTAATCTGGGGGTGGAGAAAACTTTTGTCCATTCGAAGTACCATTCGGCCATTTATATGGTATAAACTTGGAAATGGGTGTAAGGCATCTGCATGGTTTGATACATGGGACACAAACGGTCCAGTTATGCCCCATATTACTAACCGTGCTATTATTAGCGCGGGTTTCACATCTCAAGATTGTGTAGCTGATATGGTGCATGGAACAACTTGGAAATGGCCTCACAATTGGTTTGTAAGGTTCCCATCCCTTAGTAGTTTTATTGTTCCTATTATTCAACCGAATCAGGAAGATAAGCTCGTTTGGAAGACCATTAATGGATCGCTGAAAGACTTTTCGGTTAGTGATGCGTGGCATTCCATTCGTATAAGAAATAATGAAGTTGATTGGTACTGGTTAGTGTGGTCGAAGTATGGCATACCAAGACATTCCATTCACCTTTGGCTGATTATGCGAAGGAGACTCAAAACACAAGATAGACTAAAGCAATGGGACGTTGGCAATGATATCAACTTAAACCTGCTTAGGTGCTCTCTTTGTAAGTCTCAACCCGACTCTCATGACCATCTATTTTTTGAATGTCCGTTTTCGTCTAGAGTTTGGAGCACTGTTCTAAATGTTGCCGAATTACCGAGCATCTCACCTATTTGGGACGATATAGTTCACTGGATTTTGCCTTTGTCTTTAAAAGACAATGTGGCAAGCATTGTAGGGCGTCTGATAGTGGCTGCTTCAACCTACTTCATTTGGCAAGAGCGCAACAATCGAGTTCACGCGAAACCGAGTAAGGATGAAGATCAAGTGGCTAAAGTTATTGTCGAGATGGTTCGTTCTAAGCTAGCTTCTATCAAATTCAAAAAGAAGGTTAGAGTGGATCACATGAAGATGACTTGGAAGATTGCTTGACATGCATGGAGCATAAGTTTACTTTGATATAGTCTTAGTGCTATATGTATTGTTTTTGCTAAGGCTGTTCATTCTTGAGGTTGTTCAAGTATGAGTGTTTTGTTCTTTTCTCATTTCAAGAGTGGTTTCATCACCACTCTTGCATGTACGTAACTCTTATTTGGTTTTTTATATATTTCACCGGGTATAAACCCTTTACCCAAAAAAAAAGGTTAAGAAACTCTTTATATGTAATATCCTCCATTTAAAAAAAAATATATCATAGTTGAATAAAAAAAACTCGTCACGGCTTATGCCTTATCGCGCCTTATGGCGCCTTTTCCCGTCTCATTTCACATCACGATTAAAGTCGACGCCTTGATCTATTTCATAATATGGAGGTCATGCCTTATGCCTTAGCGGCGCCTTAACGCCGCCATAACACGCCTTTTAAAACCATGTTTGTAACCAACTATTTGTCGGATATTAAAACGTAGCTCTAGATGAGCTTAAAGAAAAATTGTTTCGGCCTTCATATACTGAGACCACTACGTGGTGACAAAAACACTTGCTACAAAAAATAGTTCTATTACTCACATTTATTTTGCCACATTTATTAGTGTGTACAACTACAATAAGTGGCACTTATATATGCCACAAATGTTTCCACACTTTTTATTATAAACATTTTTTACAATTTTGCCACACTTTTAGGTGTGGACATTCAAAAAATATTTTCACACTTTTAACAATAAAGATTTGGATAATATCTTCACACTTATATGTGTAAAAAAATTTGTCACGCCCATTATTATCACACATGAAAAAGTGTGGACTCTATAATTTTACACATTTCTTAAATGTGACCATTTGACATTTAAAATGTGAAGAATTCAATTAGTTTTTATAATGACTGTTCTATTGTCATATTTATTAGGGGTGTTCAAAAAACCCAAGAAACCAACAAACCGAGCCGACCCGCTCAATTCGAAACAGAAAAAACCAAAACCAAAATAAACCGTAATCGAAAAAACCCGCTTATCGCGGTTCGGTTTCGGTTTCGGTTTTTATTTTTAAGTATCCGCAGTTAACCAAAACGAACTGTGTATAATACACATGAAGGTTTTTAGGAAAATATTAAATGATTGCCATTTATTGATTTTATTATTGCATTGCTTTTATTGTATAACGACTTTTTAATCACAGCGTAAACATTTACTAAACATATATGTTTGAAAATTGATTAATTTGATCTTTGCATATGTAAACATTGAATAAATACTTATGTTAATATGATAGTATGTTTATTTGAATGCAAGTATTATGATGGAACAACTTTAATACGACTTTAATCTTTTTAATGCTATTTAATTTTACTAGAATGACCTTTTATGTTTTAGATCATGTAATTGTTTATGGGGACAAACTTGATTAAACATTTAAAATGTTTAACCTTGACTCGAATCGCGGGTAACCGCTTATTTCGGGAACCCGCAAGTTCGGTTACCCGCCTAGTATGATTCGGTTTCGGTTAGTAAAGTGAATTACCCGCCTCGCAATGAATAGTTAAAAATCTTCCAACTAACCGAACCAAATTGCCCCGTGAACACCCTTAATATTTATCATGCTATTGAATTCACATATAGTCAACAAACATAATAATCTAATCCACTGTTCTATTGTGGAATTCAGAAAAGAAAACGAAAAAAAGAAGGAATAAAGAGGATACCATGACAATGAGTAAAGTGGGGTTAAAGGTGGAGTTGTAAGTTTTAAAAATTCTTCAAACGTTAGAATTCAAGAAAAAGAAAAATATATTTGTTAATATTTACATCCATTGAAAAAATTAGTTGTAGTAACTCTTGTGTTACCATGTCAAGCATTTTAAGGTTAATCGTTTATGTTTCCTACAATTGTTTGTGTTTGTGTTTGTGTTGTATCAGTCAACAAGTTTCACATTGGTTAGGGATATATATATGAAAAAGGGTTTATAAAGCTTATTACATATTAAACATGTAAATTTAAAATCAAGGTTGTTGTATGGTAGCTATAAAAAAGCTTAACACTTGTGATACAAGGCCTTTGTTGTATATTTTTATAAGAAAAAAATCAACAGCCTTTAAAAGCTTTTTTCTTAAAAAGAAATCAATAGGCTTTTCTAAAAAGAAATCAAAATTGTATAAAGTCATTTTTCTTGATCACAAAAAGATTTTGTTCAAGCACCCTATTGAAGTTGCTATTAACACTTGTATATGTGATTATTGACACACAACTTCAAGCATCTAAAAATAACACTAAAGATGATAAATGCAAAAATTATAGAACCTTCCTTGAGTATAAAAATCAACCAAAGCTATTCGCAAATTGCAAAGTGACGCTTTGAAATCGATAATGTTGTTTTAGACAAAAGGTTTGAACTAATTGTTAGTTTTTAAAGTGAAGTTAGATGGAAATAAATGGTCATGAAGTATTCTTCATGTGTTTATGCTGTAAAGAATATTCATTTTTTTCAAAATTTTCTTAGAATGATACTTGGATTTATAAGCATAGCATTGACCATTGTAAGTTGTTGAAACTAAATATTGTTCTTCAAGCATTTAAACTTCTTAAGATTTAGTTATGAGATGATATGATATTAACTGGTTAAAGGGTCTACATTACCAATCTAACTATTGAGTATCACAAGGAAATAAAAATATTCTTTCTTATTATAGAATGAACAATTAAAAAAAAAAAAAAAAAAAAAAAAAAAAAAAAAAAGGAAATTTGTCATCGATATATGATTTCATCTAAAACAAGTCTCTTAACGAGCATTCTAAACAACTGAATTCATAGTCCTAGCCTATACATGCAAGCAATATTTTGAGCTCAACCACGGGTACCCGATTGAGTCGATACATTCTCGATAAACTTATCAAAGTCAATGTCCGGAATCCCATTTTCGTCAAGAAATGTATAGGTGCCCAACTCGTTAAGGTCATGATTTGTCAACTTAATATTACACCAACAAAGGTTGTTTTTTTCTCATCATATCCCACAATATGTTCCTTTTCAGCATTATCGATCAAGTTGTCTAAAACCATGGTCGAGTCAACTAGGCGAGTTAACTCAAATGGTTTGACTAGCCTTTCTAGTCCAAGCATAAAGTCCAAGACGATTCACAAAGGGACACTAAAAATCCATTGTAATGTTTTAGACAACATATTTAAATGGGTAAAAAATGTTTAAGATGTGAAGTGAGCTTAAATGTCAAATACAGCAGTCAAGAAGTATTTTACATGTGATTTAACTTGTGTAAGTTATCCTTTTTTTTTTTAAAAAAAAGTTCTAAATACTTTTTATGTGACTTATGCCATTGGGCTCAATTATTCTAGAATTTTTATCGGGTTTATTACGCCAAAATGTTACAAACTTTGTTTAAAAAATCATTGTACATATTGCATTGTAAATTTTAGCGATGTATATAGTTGGCATTTTATAGCAGGGAAAATAATGGTATGACAAAGTTTGTAACAAAAGCTTTGAACAAATGGTTAAATTCTAAAGTGAAGTTAGACGGAAATAAATGGTCATGAAAGGATTTTTCTTGTATATATTTTACTTATATGAAACTTTTTAAAAAATTAAAGACGAAATGTATTTTAGTACTGAGAACAACTCAATTGGTCTTTGGTTTAAAGCTTTGTCGCTAGCGCCTTAATAACCAATGTGACCGCCCGACAAGTACCAAAATTCATTTTTATCTAAACTAACCTTTTGTAATATGATTCAACATATATACTCACGTATGTTTACAACTTCATCCAATGTGGGACAGTTTGCTCTCCCGTAAAATTAAAGTACGTAGCTTTTGTTTCAAGCGAGGGATCACTACAACAAATGTATTATTTGCTAGTTTTTTTTTTTTTTTTTTTTTTTTTTTTTTTTTTTTTTTTTTATATATTGTTCACACTTGTGAATATGTTGTAAAGTTATAACGCTTATAAGACTATGATTATCATCTTAGTAGAATCATGTGAAATGAATTAAGTTTTGTTGGAATTTAACCATACAAAAGGTATATCTTGCAATATTCTTTTTAAGATCCGAAATTTATCAATGGGTACTTGTACAAAATATTGACTTCGATCCAACACATCACTTTTGTATAACTGGAAGACATCCCACATAAACATATCTGGATTTGAAGTTGCGAGTGCTAGGACTACAGTAGCGATCCATGTAGGATGTGTTCCGGTTGTTATCAAGAGTCACCATATATATTAGCTAGTTGAACACTAACGCATAAAACCATACATAGTAAACAAAAACCACAATAGATAACAATATAGATAAAGTCATAGAACTAGTGATACAAACTTGATAGAGACATGAAACTAGCTGCCGGTTTACATGTAAGTTGTAGCAACTAAATATTGTTCTTCAAGGATTTAAACTTCTTAAGATTTAGTTATCAGATGTTATCATAATAACTGGTTTAAGGATCTTCACTACCAATATAACTATAAGCAACTAATGAAAATAAAAAAATTCTTCCTTATCACAAAATGAAGGATAGAAAATAAGAAAATTTGTCATTTATAATAAATGATTTCACAAAAGCAACAAGTCTCGAACCCATGACTTGCCTGTTAACGAGTATTAATTCTAAATAACCGAATTCATAGTCCTAGCCTATATATGAAAGCCTTATTTTGAACTTAACCACGGGGTTTCATTACCCGATTGAGTGGATGCATTCTCAATCAACTTATCAAAGTCAATGTCCGGATTCCCATTTTCGTCAAGAAATGTATAAGTGCCCAACTCGTTAAGGTCATGATTTGTCTACTTGATATTGACACCAACAAAGGTTGTTTTTTTCTCATCATATCCCACCATATGTTCCTTTTCAGCATCATCGGTCAAGTTGTCTAAAACCATGGTTGAGTCAACTCGGTCAAGTTGGAAATATTCTCATTGTTGATATGAATTATAAAACTTTCACCATTCACAGTTATCTTCGTGTATGATTGCCATATTTGGTATAATAACCAAAGGCTGAAAGCCACAAACAATGCAAGTGCGAAATGCACCTTTAGTTTTTGACGATTTTGATTGTGGTTAAGTTGAAGTGGTAACTTATCATAAGCAACCACTTATCAATCCGGCCTTCCTGCATAACTCAAACTTCAGGATATAAATGGAATATAAACACATGATCATGTAGTTCAAATATCCCTAAATTACACTAAAAGTTAGAACAATGACTATAAAAAATGCATGTGAAAATTATGGAAACGTTACCTCTAGTATAAGTCTTAGGCTATTTGCAAACGGACATTCCAAAACTGATTGTGATATTTTAGACAATTTATATTAAGCAAATAAATGGTCAAGAAGTTCTTTTTTTTAAGATTTATGTAGTACAAATTATTATTGATATAATATTTGACTTTTTAAACAAGCCTTTAACCGTTGTAATCTGTAACTGTTGTTCTTACTTTGGTTATATGTGTTACTTTGATGTAGCTTTAGATGGACTAAGACTAGAAGGTGGCGGTAAAGGAGATCGGGTTTTGGATTCGTAAGCTGTTAAAAATCCTCGTTATGCAAGAAAAAGAAAAATACATATGTCAATATTTTACATCCATTGAAACGAATAATCAGTAGCAGTAGCAGGGGGACATTCAATACCAGTACCACCATGTCAACCATTGTGAGGCTAAGAGTTTGGGTTTCGTACAATTGTTTGTGTATGTTCTGTTACTCTTATATTATATTGATTAGTTGTCAAGTTAGACGCTTTAACTGATAGTATAGTAAGACCCAACTTTAAGATTTTATGTGAGCATTTCATGTTGGAATGTGTAGTCTCATTTAACGAAGTGTGTGTTTTAATGTTGTCCCATATCGGATAGGGTTAAGAATGAAAGCGACTAAATAAGCCTTTTTACACCTCATTTGGGTGTAGGTGTTGTTGACGGTTTTTGTGGTGTAGCTATGAAGACGGTTAACTAATATAGCATATACAATACCAAAATCATCAACGACTTCCTTTTTTTTTTTCAAAAAATCGATGCGAAATGTATGTTTAGTTTTTCAAACCATCCTCAAACTCGTGTTTTTTAATTTTGAAAAATCAAAACGAAATGTATATCTATTTTTTGATGATTTTGATTGTGTGTTCACAAAGTTGAATTGGTAATTCAGCTCAATGACTCATCATGATCAGACACTTATCGATCGAGACAACTTGCATTATTTATAAATCGCTCGATGTCTTATTGAAAATAACCCAAGCTTCATGACAAAGATATAACATATAGACGTAATTCAAACACATGACCAAGTAGTTCCAACATCCCAAAATTACACCAAAAAGTTCCAAGAATAACGATGAAAAACGCTGAAACAAAAGAGACGTTACCTTAGTTATGAAGTTGAATCGGAACTATTCGAAACCTACACTCCAAAATCTGATTGTGATGTTTAAGGCAAAATATTTATAATGAATGAAGAAAATTTTGAACTGTGAAGTAAGCTTAGATGGCAAATAAATGGTCAGTAAGTATTTTTCATGTGATATATGTTGTACATAGTTATTTTTCAATACTTTTAAAATGATACTATTTGACTTTATATTATGTGAACCAACATTTTGTTGAACACTTGAATGAAGCTTTAGACGGGTTAAAAAAGGATTGTTTTGAGCTTCATCTACTAAGACCATGACTAGCAGGGCCGTCTCACGAATAGGCAAAATTTTTGAGGGCCCTGTACTAAATTATATAATGAGGCCTTTCGTTAAGCAATATAATATATAAAGTGTCACCGTTTATAATTAGTTATCTAAACGTTCAAACCTATTACTCTTTTAAGATATTTTCCCATCTAAATTCTTTTTTTTTCGTGAAAAATATGTCTACACATGCATATAATTATTAACGAGACAAATTTTGAGGTCCTAAAAATTCTGGGGCCCTGAGCGGTCGCTCACCTTGCACACCCTCAAAGACGGCCCTCTAGTTGATAAAAATTTCTGAGAAATGAAGTTGATAAATGATCGAATGATAGAGTCTTATCATGCTACCGTTTTCACATATTATGATAGCTAGTCATCAAATATCGTCATATAAAGAAAGAAAAAAAAAAGAATAAAATGAGACGAATACCATGAAAAATTAATAAAGTGGTGGTAAAGGAGAAGTCTTCGTTGTGCAAGAAAAAGAAAAAAGATATATTTGTTGAAAATTTGTAGCTAAGAGTTTATGTTTTGTACTTGTTTTAATTTTGTCCCACATTGGTCATTGATTAAACCGAGAGTGGCTTTATAAGTCTCACTATAGTTGATATCATTAAAGTTGTATTTTTAAAGTTATGTATATGTTAGTTATGAAAAACATTACTTTGTAAATACACATATCTTGTGACATGGCTTTTTATTTTTGAGAAAAAAATTAAATACCTTAAACAAATTTTTATTAATTTTATTAAAAAAAAAAAGAGAGAAAAGTTTTGTATGTAGCTATGAAAAATTAATATTTTGTAACATCTACGATACAAAAACACTGATATGCACTTTTGAAAAAAAAGAAGATATTAAATATGATTAAAAATATAAATCTTCAAAGAAACAAAATACTTTATGAATTCGGTTTTTATTATTTGTTTAAATAATAATGCAAAGAAAACATTGCATTCACCACAAAGTACATACAAAATAGAATTAGAAAATTTAGGGTCTTGCGTTCATTCGCAATGAGTACTTTCTAAATCTGTAAAGACCATACTTCGTTAAATTTTCACAAGAACAATACCCTTTTTTTAAGTAGAAAAACCAAAGATTTACTACAAATCATTCATGGGTTTTTGTTTTTTGTTGTTGTATGATTCCCACATGATACCATGAATTACACGCTATTAACACTTGGTAAATGCGATTTATAATCTTTATGGACTTTGTGTACATTACATAAAGCCAATATATGATTTAAAGATAATGAAATAATCAATTATTTAATTTATTTATACTAGTCAATAAGACATGTGCGATTCTAAATTCTAAATTGACATCGATACTCAATTACTCATTGTCATAGCTAGCCTATGCAAACATTTATATAAACTCAACCATAGGTTTCATGACTTTTATTACCGATTGGTTCAATTCATTTTCGATTAACGTATCACGGTCAATGTCCGTAAACCCATTTTCATAAAGAAATGTATAGACGCCATTTTCTAACTCATTAAGGTCATAATTTGTCGAATTCCTCTTAGTTGATACTTCTTGTGATATAAATTTCTATCCCTTGACACCATCAAATGTCGTTTCTTTATCATCATATTCCTCGATATGTTTATTTTGAGCATCATCGGTCAAGTTTTTTAGAACAATGCGGTGAGTTAGCTCCAATGGCATGAGACTTGCCCTTTTAGTCCAAGCATGTTGTGTAAGCTGTAATTGTTGTATACTTGGATGTAGATCTAGATGGGATAAAAAAAATGTTGCTTTAGGCTTCATATACTAAGACCATTAAAAAAAATTGGTTGCAGTAACAGGAGGACATTCAATCCCACTGTGTCAAACATTTTGAGGCTAAGACTTTACCTGTCATATAATTGTTTGTGTATGTTTTCATAGCTCTTGTGTGATATCAGTAGTTAGGTTTCACGATTTCATTTATAGTATGATACAACCTCAATATTTTGTGTAATTGCTTCTTGTTGGTACTTGTGGTCTTATTTACCAAAGCTTGTGTTTTAATGTTGTCCCACATCGAATAGGGTTAAGAATGAAAGCGGCTTTATAAGCCTCTTTACAATTTGTTTGTGTTTTGCTTTTTTTTTGTTGTTGTTGTTGTTAAATCTTTGTGTTTTATGGATGAATAAGATAGGATTTGGCTGCAAAATGGAGATGAAGTAATATCTGTGTTGTTGGCTGCAAAATGGAGATGAAGTAATATTAGTTAGGTTGTATGATATGCTAAGAGCTTGAGTACCTTGCGCGGTCAGCCAAATGGACCAGGAAAACGTCACCCGACTGCGCCAAAACCATACCGGGCCTCGCGTTTTTGCGTCCTGAGCCGTCACGACCAGCCCAAATGATCTCGGAAAACCCGACCCTGACGGCGCGAAGTGGGTACCTGTGCTCATGTTATCCCGTATTTTGTTTGTGTTTTCCTTTTTTTTTGTTGTTGTTGTTAAATCTTTGTGTTTTATGGATGAATAAGATAGGATTTGGCTGCAAAATGGAGATGAAGTAATATCTGTGTTGTTGGCTGTGAAGGAAGGAGAAGAAACAAAATTGTAGCAAAATGGAGATTTGGCTGCAAATGATAGAAGCGAGGGATATAAGCCCAACAATAAAAAAAACGTAAGGTCAAAGGGTGAACGACGACATCAGAAAATGGTGTTATAGGAGAGAGTAAGTTTTTGGTATTGTGGTGAATTCTGCTGTTATGGAAAAAAATGTTGATCTGACAACATTTTTTCTCACGATATCAACGAGACGGCACGAAGATATCTAATGCTCTAAAGTTTTTTGTTGTGTAGTTAATAAAAAACATTGTTTTAGGCTTCATATACTAAAGAGAAGTGATTTGCACACTCCCAAAAATGATTGGGACACTCACATTTTAAGTGTTTGGCAATGTTTTAAAAACCGGTTTTTTTATCGACCCGGTTTAGTTACCGGTTCACCGGGTCACCGGTTCAACCGGTTGAACCGCCGGGTCGAACCGGTTTTATACATATATATACTTTTTCTTGTATTTAATAATTTAATATTGCATGATCTAATAATTTATCCGTTTTTATTCATACATTCGATTAAACTGATGAATAAGATTGAGACTATACCAATAAGTTTTGCTTTTTAAGTCTACATCTATAAAAATATTGCCAAAATTTTCAAGGTGATTCTAAATTATAAAATGGTTTATAGTAAAACTATATTAATTGGTGATTCTAAGATCATATATAACTATAATTTACTATTTTACAAAATTTTAACAAACATTAGTTATCATCATTTTAACTTTTCAATTAAACTTAGAAAAGTTAATGGGAAAAAAAATTATTTTGTTAATTTTTTTTATAAAAAGTCATGACCCGGCCGGGTTTATTAAACCGGGTCAACCCGGGTCAACGAAAAATCGGCGGGTCAATCCGGTTCTCAACCATGCAAAAACCCGGTCTTATCCGGCCCGGTCTTCGAGCCGGTTCCCGGTTCAACCGGTTGAACCGGCCGGGTCAACCCGGGTTTTAAAACATTGGTGTTTGGACATTTATACCCTCACATTATTTTTAGTTGTGTTTATACTGTAAGGGTATAAATGTTCAAACACTCAAAATTTGAGTGTCCAAATCATTTTTAAAAATGCGCAAATCACCACCCTATACTAAAACATTGTCAAGTTGTTTACAAAAACTCATTGTCCAAGAAACAAAAAAATGTTTTCTTTTAAACTTTTACATCCATTAAAACGAATTATCATGTTGTTTAAGCATTTTGTGGCTAAGAATTTATGTTTTGTAATTGTTCGTGTAAGTTTCAACAACTCCTATGTTATAGCATTAGTTGTCAAGTTTCACGATTTAAGTGAAAGTAAGATCTAGGCTGAAGATTTTGCATCACCTCTTAATGTTAAAACTTGTTCAATTAACAAAGTTTATGTTTTAATGTTGTCCCATATTGGTTTGATATAAAACTTAAAGTGGCTTTATAACTCTCATTACACTCCTACACTACAGGGTGTATTAAAGATTTTTGTATATTAGCAATGAAAAAAGTTACTCACATTTGAATATCAAAAATCCCATTTTGGTCAAGAAATGTATAGGTGCCCAACTCGTTAACGTCATGATTTCCTAGCTCTTGTGTTATATAACTTATCAGTTGTCAAGTTTCACAATTTCATTGATATGGTCATGATTTCATAGCTCTTGTGTTAGAGCACAAGGTATGCAAGATACCTATAACACGTTATTGGTATGCCACCTCAGCGCTACATAATACACGTTATTAGCAATGAAAAAAGTTACTCACATTTGAATATCCAAAATCCCATTTTGGTCAAGAAATGTATAGGTGCCCAACTCGTTAACGTCATGATTTCCTAGCTCTTGTGTTATATAACTTATCAGTTGTCAAGTTTCACAATTTCATTGATATGGTCATGATTTCATAGCTCTTGTGTTAGAGCACAAGGTATGCAAGATACCTATAACACGTTATTGGTATGCCACCTCAGCGCTACATAATACACTTTCAAATAACACACCAATAACTCAAACACTCCTACACTACAGGGTGTATTAAAGATTTTTGTATATTAGCAATGAAAAAAGTTACTCACATTTGAATATCCAAAATCCCATTTTGGTCAAGAAATGTATAGGTGCCCAACTCGTTAACGTCATGATTTCCTAGCTCTTGTGTTATATAACTTATCAGTTGTCAAGTTTCACAATTTCATTGATATGGTCATGATTTCATAGCTCTTGTGTTAGAGCACAAGGTATACAGGGTGTATTAAAGATTTTTGTATATTAGCAATGAAAAAAGTTACTCACATTTGAATATCCAAAATCCCATTTTGGTCAAGAAATGTATAGGTGCCCAACTCGTTAACGTCATGATTTCCTAGCTCTTGTGTTATATAACTTATCAGTTGTCAAGTTTCACAATTTCATTGATATGGTCATGATTTCATAGCTCTTGTGTTAGAGCACAAGGTATGCAAGATACCTATAACACGTTATTGGTATGCCACCTCAGCGCTACATAATACACTTTCAAATAACACACCAATAACTCAAACACTCCTACACTACAGGGTGTATTAAAGATTTTTGTATATTAGCAATGAAAAAAGTTACTCACATTTGAATATCCAAAATCCCATTTTGGTCAAGAAATGTATAGGTGCCCAACTCGTTAACGTCATGATTTCCTAGCTCTTGTGTTATATAACTTATCAGTTGTCAAGTTTCACAATTTCATTGATATGGTCATGATTTCATAGCTCTTGTGTTAGAGCACAAGGTATGCAAGATACCTATAACACGTTATTGGTATGCCACCTCAGCGCTACATAATACACTTTCAAATAACACACCAATAACTCAAACACTCCTACACTACAGGGTGTATTAAAGATTTTTGTATATTAGCAATGAAAAAAGTTACTCACATTTGAACATTAAAAAATTACAAAAATCTTTGAATATCCAAAATCCCATTTTGGTCAAGAAATGTATAGGTGCCCAACTCGTTAACGTCATGATTTCCTAGCTCTTGTGTTATATAACTTATCAGTTGTCAAGTTTCACAATTTCATTGATATGGTCATGATTTCATAGCTCTTGTGTTAGAGCACAAGGTATGCAAGATACCTATAACACGTTATTGGTATGCCACCTCAGCGCCACATAATACACTTTCAAATAACACACCAATAACTCAAACACTCCTCCCTCATAACACACCACTAACACATGTTATTGAGTCCCACTTTTTTCATATATCAAATTGGCAGAAAAAAATAAACAAAATACCTATAACATTGATATGGTCATGATTTCATAGCTCTTGTGTTAGAGCACAAGGTATGCAAGTTACCTATAACACGTTATTGGTATGCCACCTCAGCGCCACATCATACACTTTCAAATAACACACCAATAACTCAAACACTCCTCCCTCATAACACACCACTAACACATGTTATTGAGTCCCACTTTTTTCATATATCAAATTGGCAGAAAAAAATAAACAAAATATAAAAATATCATAAACTTTATAAAATAACTAAAAAATCAAATACCCAATTTGTAAAAATTGTTTCTACGAGTTTTCCTAGGTGTAAATTTCCTGCTGCTATAGAAAAAGTAAAACTTTGACTTTTTTATCCAAACATTTAATGCTTGTGATAATACTCTATTTATTAAGTTTTGTGATTTCCAAAAATATAATATAAAAACACAAAGTAAAATAACAACTATTCATCATCTTCATTGTTCATCCCTTCTCCATCGCCACCTGCAAAAGAAAAACAACAAAAAAGAAACGAAAATATACACGATTTAAACACGAATGGCGTGAGCCACTCTACTGGCGAATTTCCTTTTGGCTCACGAATGGCGTGTAGCCCGGTATGCATGTTGGCGCGCCATCGGTTCAAGTAAGGTGCGGTTGGCGTGTTATTAAACACGATACCGTGTGCTCTTATATATACTTATATCAGTTGTCAAGTTTCACAATTTCATTGATAGTATGATATCGTCTCAATATTTTGTGTCATTACTTTTTGTTAATTGATAGTATGATATCGTCTCAATATTTTGTGTTATTACTTGTGACATCCATCTTAAGGAGCAAATATATCATTTGTGTATTTACTTTTTTAATTACATAAAAAAATACATCAAATACTATAAAAGTTTTTCTTAACGAGAAATAAAATATTTTTTTAATAATGAAATCATATCTTAAAAATGAAATCAAATACCATCAAATAATTTTTCCAGAAATTAAATATTTTATATAGTCATTGTTCATTATTTGTTTAAAAAGAACTCAAATATTTTATATTGAGTTAATTTAAAAAAGAAATCAAACACCATAAAAAATTTTTTCCTTAACGATAAAATTAAATATTTTAGAAAGTCATTGTTCTTTATTTGTTCGATTTACGAAGACCATTGAAACAATTTAGTTTCAGGAGGATTTGCAATCCCACTCAGTCAAGCATTTTGAGACTAAGAGTTTATTTATCGAACAATTGTTTGTGTATGTTTTCATAGCTCTTTTGTTATATTAGTTGGAAGATCCCTAGCTCGCATTTGATTCAAGATATTGGTCCAGCCGGACCAACGATATGTTAGTTTCACGATTTTATTGTTAATGGGATACCGCCTCAATATTTTGTGTCATTGCTTCTTGTTATGTACTTGTGGTCTCATTTAACAAAGTTTATGTTTTAGGGCCCGTTTGGTTTATTGGGTTAGCTTGGGTTTAGGTTAAAAAAATGGACCCCACTTCATTTTCAACCATTTGGTATGACATGGGTTTGGCTTTAATCATAAATATGAGGGAGTGAGGTAAAGTTGGGTGGTATGTAAGGTTTTATGACAAAACATGGACCCCACATTATTTTCTCTCTATATCTCTTCTCTCACTTTTTATTTAAATAATTTATAAATAATATTTTAAAATATAAAATAATTTTAAACATTTTTCTCTCTCTTACATCAAATCCAAATCCAAATTCAAATCTAAATCCAAATCCAAATCCTAAACCCACCTACAAACCAAACAAGCCCTTAATGTTGCCCCACATCGAATAGGGCTAAGAGCGAAAGCGGTTTTATAAGCCTCTTTACACTTCATTTTCTCTGTAGGTTTGGTTGAGGGTTTTTGGTGGTGTAGCTATGAAAAAGGTTAATGAGCATTTACAATACCATAACTTTCAGCAAAGGTTTTGGTGGTGTAGCTATGTTTAGCTTTTGAAATCATCCTCAAACTCGTTTTTAAAATTTTGAAAAAGGTTTTGGTGGTGTAGCTATGAAAAAGGTTGATTAGCTGATAAGGATTTAAAAGGTACACTTTTGAGGGGTCATTTAAGCCCTTAATTGATCACTTTTGTAGCTGTTACTACTTAATTTCGTTCCTTTTTACTTTTTAGGTCTTTTGAAGGCAAATTGCTGGAATGACACTTATTCGGACGAAAAGGCGCGAATATACAAAGAAAATGGCCAAAGTCAAGAATCGAGACACTCAAGCTGCTGGAATTGAAGGGGACGGCGTCACTGCTTAAATGTGACGCCGTCGCGACACATCTTGAGACGACTCAGAGAGCAAATTGCTATTTTACAAGTGACGGCATCAGGTTTAAAAGAGTAGGGTGTCGCAACTCAGACGGCCTAGATTTGAATCCAGACGGCGTCAGAGATTGAAGCCGACGGCGTCACGAGCATAAGGTGACGTCGTCACTGAGTTGACGTGGCCGAGACGAAACCCTAATGGCGGCGACCCGACGGCGTCACAATTAAAGAGTGACGCCGTCGCATATTGTAACACTATATATAGAATCCGAATTTTTCAGTTTTAAGAGAGGTAGTTTTGTGGAGTAAAAACCTAAACCGAACCAAGGCTGTCTTGTGCAGTATCTTAGGGTTCCATACCTTATTTTACAACAAGATAAGTGTTTTACTTCATTAATTCAATCATGTCTTCAATTGTTTGTGTGTATGCTTGCATGTTCTCCATGTTCGGCTAATTTACTTGTGTGTTTGCTTAGATATATGAAACCTAGTTATTGAATATTGATTGGTTGTCTCTTATCTTAATTGTGATTGACCTAGTATTGCGATAGGTCATTCGTTGTGTTATTAATGCTTGATTAGTCTTTGTTGAACCTTAGTTTATAGTTACTAGTGGAATTGTAGGCTAAATATCCAAAGATAACCTTAGTGTTAAGTTTATGAATCCTAGAGATTTCGTAGTCATTAACCTTAGGTAGCTTCAAAGAGTTAGGGATAAACGCATACCCTACGACCTTAGAAACACAACGCGTTAAGAATAAGGACGTGACAATTCAACCATCAATAGGAGATAACTAGGGAGTAATAACATCTAAGTAAACACATTTTTAATCATCATAAGAGCACACAACAATAGGCATAGATTACACTCACCTTAGTTTAGATAATTAGATAATTAGAATAGTAGAGTAATCGGTAGAAATACCAACCCCCAAATCCAAACCCCGAGATTCATACCTTTCAATTTTCTAAAAAAACATAAAAAAGATAAAAAAAAAATAATCTTCCTCAACCCCAACCTTAGCGTAGTAATTTCTCACTAGCATTCCTATTCCCCAAGAGAACGATATCAATTCCCGAGGCTTACCCTAATACTACACTACAACGATTAGGTTCACTGTCTAGGGTGTTGAAAAACTTGCTCGACGAAAAGGAAGTTCCTTTGACCCTGAACGCGCGTTGTACGCGTATCAAGTTTTTTGGCGCCGCTGCCGGGGAATAGAATAGCTAGTTAGATTTCCACCTCGTTTAGGTTCCCTTGCTTGATTCCTATCCAGTAAGCTTTTTCCCATTTTTAGCTTCCTCGTAGTCTATCCCCCTTCTTCGTGACCTTTGTTAGTAATCCCATCATTTTTCATTATGGAAGGTGATAATCAATCACCACTCATCAACCCACCACCAAATGACCCGCCAAGTGGCCGTACTCTTGGTGAATACTCAAGACCAAGCCACCTAGGCTATAGAAACACCATTGAGCTTCCCGACCAAGCCAAAACTACGGCCCTGCGATCCAACACCATCCGGTTGGTGCAAAACGGATGTGCATTCCATGGACTTTGTTCCGAAGATCCTAATCAGCATCTTAAGGATTTCCTTAAAATCGTCGATTCCATCGACCTCGATGCTACTACTCGGGAGACCACGCATTTGCGTCTCTTCCAATTCTCTCTACGGGACCAAGCTAGTAATTGGATTGAGCGACTTCCCGCCGGCTCCATCTCAAGTTGGGATGATCTCACCTCTCATTTCCTTGTTCAATTTTTCCCACCGGGGAGAACTACTAAGCTTAGGAATGAAATTTTGATGTTCCAACAACGTCAAGGTGAATCTCTCTACGAAGCATGGACTGGATTCAAGGACTTACTCCATAGAGTCCCTCATCACGGCATTGATCTTTGGCTTCAATTCCAACTCTTCTACGATCATGTCAACTTCCCCACTAAGCGATCCATTGACCAAGCGGCCGGTGGAAAACTTAGTGATCTCACCGCGGAAGAATCGTGGGGTATAATAAAGGACCTTGCTCTCTATGACAACGAAAGTTGGAATGACCCCCGTGAGTTGCCCAAAACCGTAAAGGCAATCTCCTTGCCTCCCATTGATTCACAATCTTCCGACCGTAGGATGCTCGAGCTTGAAGATCAAGTTAAATTCCTAATGAGCTCCTACGAAAATCCTAAGTCTTCACAACAAGTGAACAAAATAACTCTACCTTGTGAATTGTGTAGTGGTCCCTACGACACTCGAGATTGCACAAGACTCCCCGAACAAGCTTTTGCGGACTACGCCTCCACACGTACCGACGGAGCGGGAGAGAAGTGGTACACTTTCAAACCCGAACAAAACAACTTAGGAAACTCCTATAACCCCTCGTGGAGGAATCACCCTAACCTTAAGTGGAACCAAAATTCAAACCCCCCCCCCCCCAAAGCTCATCTAGTCCACCTAATAGGTTCAACCCTCCAAACACCAGGAACCCCACTAGTCTTGAGCCAATTGCGTCTAGATTCATGCAATTTCAAGATACTCGGTTGACTAAGCTTGAATCCGATTTCAAGCGACGACAAGACGAGATGACAAACAAGCTTGACGCCCTCTTAAAAGCCTTCAACGACCGGGAAATTGGAGCACTCCCAAGTGATACTATAAAGAACCCAAAAGTGAGTTCGATTTCATCGACTTCATGTTCTTGTTCACCATGGGAGAATGCGCATCCATGCCCCTCACACCCAACGGTCCACTCGGTAAACGCTATCAAAAAGAGTTCCAAGCAATCCAAAATGAGGTACCAAGGCCCCCCACCATTGGTAAAACCTACTCTTGAGAAACCCCGTCAACCAAGAACCCAAACCTAATCTAGAGGAGGATTACAAGGAACTCCATCAAGAAAAACCGGTTCTTGAAGTCTTAGCTCATGCACCTTAATATAATGCTTTAAAAGAAAAAATATGAGCTAGAACTTAAACTTGGAAAACATGGGTCTGCTTTTGTGCAAAATAATTTACCTAAGAAGTTAGATGATCCTGGGCTATTCACTCTTCCGTGTAGGCTTGGAATTTCCAAACCTCTCGATGCTCTAGCCGACTTAGGATCATGCATCAATCTTGTTCCGTTGTCCCTCCATAGAAGCCTTAACTTAGGTAAGATAAAACCAACGGAAACCATCTTAGGTCTAGCGGACGGTAGTATTGCATATCCGGTAAGGATAATAAAAGACGTGGTAGTGCACGTAGGAGAATTGACTCTTGTAGGAAGAGAATTCTTAGCTATCGCTAGTGCCATCATTGATTGTAAGATGTCCAAAATAGTGATAGGAGAAGGGAGTGCTAGGTCAATTTACGATGTCAAAAAGCATACTTACTACAAAGAAGAGGAAATCCCACATGAGATTAGGTTGGATAGAACACAATCTAGATATGGACCTTGGATTAATAAAGACATCATAGGTCCCCAACGACCTTTCTATCTAGATGAAGCCTTTGCTAGTCAAGCAACCTTCCATGAAAAAGAATTGGCTAGGGACATGGAAGTGAACCCGTTCGAGGACGCCTTAGTATTTAGGAAGATGACCGAGTTCCTAGGAAGCTTGCCCGTCAACCTTGTCATGAATAAGTGGAAAGTTGAGAGCAATAAGCCTAAGCATAAGTGGAATTGGGATAGACCGTCTAGTGATGGTAATGGAGAGTGGCACATTAGGATAACGATCTATGACCCCGATGGAGAGAAGTTTGAAAAGGCATACCGAACCAAGCGTACCACTAGGAACTTAAATGATAAGTTTGATCCTTATGACATTCTAAAGGATAGGCTTGCTTATATCGGTACGTAGGGGCACGGCTTCGAGTCTAGCTACAAGACTCATAAATAAAGAAAAACGCTTCGTGGGAGGCAACCTATGCTTAATTGTCTGTTCGTGTGTCGTATATCTTTTATTGATTGTTTATTCTCATGTTTAAATTTTTAAAAATGCTTTATTTTGTCTTTAACCTCGTCTTAATTACATATAAAGGTATTTTACATAAGGGATAAGTGTAGGGAGGATTACACACGTATTCAAAAAGAACGTGAACATGAGAATTACGATTATTTAAAAGATATACATGTGTGTTTGTTCGAGTCAAATGCTTGTATCGAGTCATAATGGATGTTTTGCAGGAAATTTTTCCAGATTCTAAAGATAAAAAATTTCCAGAAATTTTTTCCAGAAAATCGCAGACCAGTTTCTGTCAGGATAACCTGACAGCGTCAGGGTCGCAACCTGACGGCGTCAGGAAGAGTAGAAACAGCTTACTACTTTTTCTCGTTTTCTGAGCTACTTATAAATTTTTGGAATTTTCCAGGTCTTAATTTTCCAGAAAATCTGTAAACATCCATTCTACAAGCATTATATCCTAGTTTAGTAGAGTCATATATATATTGTTACCTTCGATTTTACGCGAAGGTTTCGTTTGTTTTCTTCAAGTGTGAATGTTTAATTTATCAATAAGAAGATACATAAGATTGGAAGGAGCTTTTAACGCAAACACTCTTCTTGAAGAAAGATTTAACCACTACTTCACACGGATCCTACCGAGCTAATCAGGGGAGTACTAGTTTCTTTCATTTTTAATTACCTTCCATTATCATAACTTTGATACTTTCGGGGAACATTGGGGACAATGTTCAGTTTAAGTGTAGGGAGGAAAAATAAAACGGGAACTTTGAAACTATGCTTATCCTTGACTATTTGCCTTGTCCAATTTCATTTGTGTAATAAACCATGAGAAATATCGGTTAGGATAATTTTGGCACCAAATTTTAAATTTTTCATGACATGTAGGAGTGGGCCATTAGTCTTAATAAAGCGTCTCATGGATAGGAAGTTATATGACTAGCACAAAAACCCTTTACCACTTAAATTCCACCCAAAATTTGAGGATCGCCCTTAGATTTGTAGGAATTAAAGCATTCTACTTTAATGCTTAGAGTGTGTACTGGTAGTATAATAGATTCTAGAACTTGTTTTTTGATGCATTCCGAGATCGCCAGTGAGACAACACTTGTGTAGTTAGGAATAACTAAATGATAAGAGGCATTATGATAACCCTTGTTTGATACCCGTAATATAATTACTTCTTCCACATCGGTTGAGTAATTCCCCCACACCCTTGCGTTGTACTCATCTTTAGTACACGATACCCCTAGTTAACCCCTAAGAGCCTATCCTTTTCGCGGTTCTCGTGATGTTTCGGTTTTCCGGAATATCAATGAAGAGCATTATTTACAATCCACCCCCAAATGTACACCCAAATCGCCTTAGCCTACCTTGTATGCACCCACTTTTAGTGCATTATTGTTATCATACTAAACCTTTAGTTCAATTATCTAGTTGCTTGCATAAGTTGCTAAGTCGAGTCATATCCTTTGTACACAGTTTTGGGACGATTGGGACTCATGGGAAAAGTTAAATTTTATGAAATGACGGGAATGGAACGTTAAATTCAAATTCCCTTTATTTGCGTAATAATGTACTCCAAAGTGTTTTGATCTTTTCAATTCGGGTAAAATTAGTGTTAGAGTAATAAAAACTCAAGTGTAGGGATGTGCCTATAAATCCCTATTCTTTTGATGTTATCGTAGAGGATGGTAGAGTAAAAGTGTATGAAAAAAAAATCGAAAAAAATAGTGTGATGAAAAAAAAACGGGCTACCATCCTATATCTATCTTTAAATTTATGTTTGTTTGTTTCAATTTATCTAAAGTTTAGAGTGTCGAGTCTTGGCTTGGCAACGCCATTCTTCTCATGCTTAAAACATAAAGATTTTTGACTTGCCGCCACTAAATCGCCTATCCCACCAAACCCTTTGTTTCACCACCTTAAGCCTAACATTACAACCCTTTTAAAGATCTCTTGGATAGTTTTTCCTAGGTGCTTATGCCAAAGCGATGGAGGTTTGATCTAGTCTCAAGCCTATGGTAATCTATGTACTAGGACCGGTTAATGAGTGTTTATCTTCCATTTCCAACTTGATATATTTCATATACACCCGAGAGATGAGAGTATCCAAACACCACTTGTGAGGTGCTAGTATGTAATTTTCGTGCTTGTTATGACTTTTGCGGGGCTTATATGTGTTGTGAATCGTTCTAAACTAATGCTTCATGACCCCTAACTAATAAATTAATTGGTCAAAAGCACATTTGCTTGAGGACAAGCAAATACAAAGTGTAGGTATATTTGATAAGGATTTAAAAGGTACATTTTTGAGGGGTCATATAAGCCCTTAATTGATCACTTTTGTATCCGTTACTACTTAATTTCGTTCCCTTTTACTTTTTAGGTCTCTTGAAGGCAAATTGCTGGAATGACACTTATTCGGACGAAAAGGCGCGAATATACAAAGAAAATGACCAAAGTTAATAATCGAGACACTCAAGCTGCTAGAATTGAAGGGGACGTCGTCACTGCTTAAATGCGACGCCGTCACGACACATCTTGAGACGAATCGGAGAGCAAATTGCTATTTTACAAGTGACGGCATCAGGTTTAAAAGAGTAGGGCGTCGCAACTCAGACGGCCTAGATTTGGATCCAGATGGCGTCAGAGATTGAAGCCGACGGCGTCACGAGCATAAGGTGACGCCGTCACAGAGTTGACGTGGCCAAGACGAAACCCTAATGGCTGCGACCCGACGGCGTCACAATTAAAGAGTGATGCCGTCGCATATTGTAACACTATATATAGAATCCGAATTTTTCAGTTTTAAAAGAGGTAGTTTTGTGGAGTAAAAACTTAAACCGAACAAGGCTGTCTTGTGCAGTATCTTAGGGTTCCATACCCTATTTTACAACAAGATAAGTGTTTTATTTCATTAATTCAGTCATGTCTTCAATTGTTTGTGTGTATGCTTGCATGTTCTCCATGTCCGGCTAATTTACTTGTGTGTTTGCTTAGATATATGAAACCTAGTTATTGAATATTGATTGGTTGTCTCTTATCTTAATTGTGATTGACCTAATATTGCGATAGGTCATTCGTTGTGTTATTAATGCTTGATTAGTCTTTGTTGAACCTTAGCTTATAGTTACTAGTGGAATTGTAGGCTAAATATCCAAAGATAACCTTAGTGTTAAGTTTATGAATCCTAGAGATTTCGTAGTCATTAACCTTAGGTAGCTTCAAAGAGTTAGGGATAAACGCATACCCTACGACGTTAGAAACACAACGCGTTAAGAATAAGGACGTGACAATTCAACCATCAATAGGAGATAACTAGGGAGTAATAACATCTAAGTAAACACATTTTTAATCATCATAAGAGCACACAACAATAGACATAGACTACACTCACCTTAGTTTAGATAATTAGATAATTAGAATAGTAGAGTAATCGGTAGAAATACCAACCCCCAAATCCAAACCACGAGATTCGTACCTTTCAATTTTCTAAAAAAACATAAAAAAGATAAAAAAAAATAATCTTCCTCAACCCCAACCTTAGCGTAGTAATTTCTCACTAGCATTCATATTCCCCTAGAGAACGATATCAATTCCCGAGGCTTACCCTAATACTACACTACAACGATTAGGTTCACTGCCTAGGGTGTTGAAAAACTTGCTCGACAAAAAGGAAGTTCCTTTGACCCCGAACGCTCGTTGTACGCGTATCATTAGCATTTACAATACCATCACTTTCAGCAAAGGTTTTGGTGGTGTAGCTATGTTTAGATTTTGAAATCATCCTCAAACTCGTTTTTAAAAATTTGAAAAAGGTTTTGGTGGTGTAGCTATGAAAAAGGTTGATTATTGTAGGTTTGGTTGAGGGTTTTTGGAAAGCATTTACAATACCATCACTTTCAGCAAAGGTTTTGGTGGTGTAGCTATGTTTAGCTTTTGAAATCATCCTCAAACTTGTTTTTAAAATTTTGAAAAAGTTTTTGGTGGTGTAGCTATGAAAAAGGTTGATTATTGTAGCATATACAACACCTTCCCTTTCAGCAGAACTCATTTTTGTTTCGAAAATATCAACGTGAAATGTATGTTTAGCTTTTGAAATCATCCTCAAACTCGCTTTTTTAATTTTGAAAAATCAAAAATGTATGTCTAATTTTTGATGTGTTTGATTGCGTGTTCACATAGTTGAATTGGTAACTCAACTCCACATGATCAACCGCTTACTGATCAAGACTTCCTGCATGATTTCATAAATTACTCGATGTCTTATTAAACATAACTCAAGCTTCATGACAAAGATATAACATATAAGAGGCAATTTAAACACATGATCATGTAGTTCAATCATCCCAAAATTACAACAAAAAGTTTCAAGAATGACAATGAAAAATGCGAAAACTAAAGAGACATTACCTTGGGTATAAAGTTGAACTGGAACTATTTGAATCTGACCCTCCAAAATCTGATTGTGATGTTTTAGACAATATATATTTCCAACGAATGAAGAAAATTTTAAATTGTGAAGTAAGCTTAGATGGCAAATAAACGGTCAATAAGTATTTCAAATGTTGTATATGTTGCCCATATATATGCTTCTTTTAATTCCTTCTTAAAATGATACTAATTGACTTTATATTATGTAAACCAACATTTTGTTGGATACTTAAATGTAGCTCTAGACGGGCTAAAAAGAAGATTATAACGAGCTTCATCTACTAAGACCATTACTAGCTTAAAAACAGGTGAGAAATGAAGTTGATAAATGATTGAATGAAATAATTTTATCATGCTACCGTTTTCACATGTTATGATAGTCATCAAACATCATCAGATATCCATAATTTTATTGTCATATGTTATAAATTCAGAAAGAAAAAAGAGAATAGAATGAGGGGATACCATGAACATAGATGAAGTTGTGGTAAAAGGGTAAAGGATACTGGAGTTTTTAACTTCTTATTACTTTCGTTGTGCAAGAATAAGAAAATTATATTTGTTGAAATTTTACATCCAGGAAAACGAATTATCATATTATTAAAGCATTGTGTATAAGAGTTTGTGTAAGTTTGCATAACTCTTATGTTATATCAGCTGTCAGGTTTCATGATTTAAGTGAAAGTAAGACTCAGGCTCTAGTTTTTGTGTCATTTCTTAATGTAATAATTCTCAGGCTCTAGATTTTGTGTCATTTCTTAATGTAATAATTTGTTCAATTAACAAAGTTTCTGCTCTATCGTTGTCCCACATTGGTTAGAGATATAACTGAAAGTGGCTTTATAACTCTCATTACACTCTACCATTTTGTCTTGTATCTAAAGATTTGTATATGTTATCTATGGAAAAAGTTACTCTAACCTAAACATCAAGAATGTACAAGTTTTTGGACGTGACTTTTTATTTTTTGGAAAAAAAGTTAAATACTTTAAATAAGTCCATACCTTCGTAAAATCTTCACAAGAACAAATACTTAATTTTGCAGCAAAAAGATCAAAGATTCTCTACTCATCAATCTTGATTTTTTTTTTTTTTATTATTTTTTTTGGGGAGAAATCATGCATCTAAACACATTATTGATGATTAAGATTGATTTATATTAAGACGTCTAACATGGATATTGTGTTCCTGAACTGAGAAAAAGTGATTATATCAATAGTTGGGAAGATTTCTCTTGTAGAGTCAAATAGTCTCACAAGTCACAAGTAAGCCAGAAAAATGTTAAAGAAGTGTCAAATAATTAGACAATAAATAGAATACATGTATTTTAGTCTTACAAACAATTACTATACACTTTTATGAGCTACTAGAAGGGTACCCGCGCAATGCGGCGGCGGGTACCCGATGACTATTTTGTGGCGAACAAATGTTTTGAGGTGGTGATGTAATGAGATGGTGGTGACAGCGGCGGCGATAAGTATAGTTATATGTGTTTGCTTACCCGTTTTGTGAATTCGTTTCACAACACTTCGAATGTATATGTGTTAGTTGTAAGTGTTTGTTTGGCTTACCCGTAACTTTCACGCGATATCATTATTCCCGCATAAAATACCCTCGCAATCTCTTACGCGTCAAACACTCCCCCAAAAGTATATGATTTTGACGAATCAAGATTATATTGATTGGAATAAATGAAATAAAGGTTAAAGTTGTAAAAATTTGAATTAAAATAAAATAGACCCACTAAAAATATAAAAACTAAAAACTCATAAAAATATATTAAAATGGATGTTGAATTAAAGAGCATAAAATTTTAGAAAATATGGTGAAATTAGATTATAATATAAATAAGTAGACAAAAAGATATTTTAATTTGAAAATCAAGATGAATTTTTAGTTGAGAAGTGACACATGTCATTTTATAATTGGAGCTCCTTATCTTAATTTTTGGTAGTTAGGAGTTAGGCTTGGAGTTTGTTAGAAGTTAGGCTTGGAGTTTGTTAAGAAGTGACACATGTCATCTTATGATTGGAGCTCATTATCTTAATTTTACATGCATTATAATATATCTTTCCATAATAAGCAAGTAAAAAAGTCTGAATTTTTAAGCCTTCTAATTTTAGAAGGCCTAAATGCATTATAAAGTAGTATAGATTTTCTTGTGTTTTATCCTTCTTGAACCACATTTGACCATTTGTCCATGTAACCAATGAAATAGTTTTTAGCCACTCTAGCATTATAACTCATGCTATTTCATCAACATGAATTAATCCTTAGTTACTGGTCCAATCGAGATGCTAGACCCTATAGCCAAACCGATTCCTAAGCTCACCTAGTTTCCAAAGGAATCTTTTAGCCAATAACATGTATGAGATGATATGGATGAACATTCTTGATCTAATGATCTCACAGCCAATAACGGTGATGGTGGCATATCATCAAAGCTATTTTGCGAATCAAACAAGCACATGAACTCATAGATCATTGGAATATCATAGTGTCACTGTCAAGGTTCGTTTAAGATATCTTGAGGAAAATGATACCATGAATCTCCACCCCTTGAGTTGTTGTGACACTTCTTCATTGCATTGGCCCATTTTATTTTATTTTTAACTTCAAATGCGTGTTGTGAAACTAATAGTGAGTTAACATGTAGTTCTTTCTCATCATAGTTATTCCCATCTTCAAAATTACAATCAACTTGGGTAATTGTGAGCTTATATCAGCAATATGACCTGTTCCACACTACAAATTAAGTGTACAACGCTCAAGGGTGTAAATCTATCATGTTAGAACTTTGGACTTGTGGTCTCATTTAACAAAGTTTGTGTTTTGATGTTATCCCACATTGGTTAGGGATAAAAGTTAAAGCGGGTTTATAAGCCTTGTTACACGTCAAAAGATTTAAAAATTTTTATATGATTATGTAAAGTAGCTATGAAATACATACTCATGTAAGAGACCTTTTTTTTCTTTTTTTTAGTAAACCAAATACCTTTAAAAGGTTTTGATGAAAACTCTTACCACAAATGGATAACGAGAAAATGTACGTAGCATGTTGTCAAACATTTTCTAATCGTCTTTTGCTACTTGCCCCGACAATTTCTAATCGTTTTTGATAATGTGTATAACGTACATTAAATTAAAAACAAATAATGTAAATCTTTATATCTTAGTTTGGTTATATTTCTGTGTAACCAACAATTTGTTGGTGCTGAAAATGTACGTAGTATGCTGTCAACATCGAAACTAATAATGAGTTAACATGCAGATCTTTCTCATCATAGTTTTTCCCATATTTACAATTACGATCGACTTGGTTAATTGTGAGCTTATATCAGTGACATGACATGTTCCGGCACCACAAAACAACTCTACAACGCTCAAGTTGATAAAAAGTCATAAAGCATTTATAGAGGCGGCACCACAACAAATACTAAAGGGTCTAAATCTATCAGGTTGGAACTTGGGGTTTCATTTAACAAAGTTTGTGTTATGATGTTGTCCCACATTGGTTAGAGATAAAAATTAAAGTGGGTTTATAAGTCTTATTACATGTCAATTATTTAAAAATGTGTCAAGCTTTCATTAAAGTTTTCATTACATTACAAATGATTTGACACACTTTTTTTCAAGTAAACAATATTCGGCTATGTTTGGCGACACGTAGCAGTAAGCAGTAGCATTATTTGTTTAAAAAACGTGTTTGGTAACGTAGCTGTAGCTGTAATTATAAAATGTAAAATTACGAAAAAAGGCATATATAAATATATATATACTTATGAATGTTATTTTCAAAGGTAAATTGGTAATATTAAAAAATAAAACACATACTCGAGCTATCTTAATCGTGTATCTTGGTTTATAAACTTATTGAAAATAAAACCTTGTATAACTACTAACTACGTCATCAAAAAAATAATTAAATCACGTAACACACCAAAATATAATTATAAAGTAAACTATGAAATTAATGAAATCAAATTTAAACAATAAAATTTAAAGAGTCTGAACAAAAACACTAACACTACTCAAACTCAGTAAATGGTAGTGGGAGCCTCCTTAAAGAAGCCGCCCCTTTGAAAACCACCTCTGTAAGGATTCTACCTATCATTATCATAAACATATAACCACAACCTTTTTACCCTATTCCTGGTAAACACACAAACATCACCACTAAACAAACAAAAGGTATCAACAACAAAACTCCACTTGTCACCCGACAATACATACATATTCTCATCACAACGAAAATCAAACCTCACCATAAATCCATTCACAGATATTTCAAATTCATCAACATCATCTAAATTTGATAAAAAAATCAGCGGGAAGCACCTATATACAATAAGTAAATAAACATAATTAACAAAAACAAAATATTAATAATAAATGTTAATAATATTATCAAATGTAAAAGATGTTCATGATTAATATTGTTTAGAGAACAAAAAGTTAGAAAGTAGTTACCTCCTTTTAGCCGTTTTATGAATTATGGTAACATCAATTATAGTTCTTAACCATTTAATTTAACTTTTAATAACTTTTTAGTATATATTTTTTCAACTAAATCCTAAAAATAAAAACCACAAATCAAAGTACTTACCTGCTTTTAGCCGTTTTATGGATTATGGTAACATCAATTATAGATCTTACCGTTTCATTTCACTTTTAATTACTTTTTAGTATATATTTGTTCTACTAAATCCTAAAAATAAAAACCATAAGTCATACCCGTCCATCGGACGGGTTTTAGGAAGCATTAAGATTAGAAGCAGTTGAGGTGTTGCTAAATGCTAGCAACAGCGTTGCCAAACAAGCATTAAAACTGGAACGCTTGTCGCTTGTCGCTTAACGCTTTCAAAAAAGTGTTGCCAAACATGACCTTCCTTAAAAAGGTTTTGCTGCTTGTCCAGACATTTTCTAATCGTTTTTGATAATGCGTAAGACGTAAAGTAAGTTAAAAAACAAATATGTAAAGCTTATATCTTAGTTTGGTTATAATTTATGTGACCAACATTTTGTTGGATGCTTGGATATAGCTCAAGATGGGCCAAAAAATTATTATTTTGGGCTTCATCTCCTAATACCACTACGAGCATATAAAATTTTTGTGAGAGGAAATACATGAATGATTGAATTCAAGAATTATCATGCTTATAATCAAAAATTCAGAAGAGGAAAAAAAAAAGGGACTACAATGAGATGGATACCATGAAGACAATGGATAGAGTTGTGGTAAGGTTTTGGAGTTGTAAGTTTTTAAAAGTCTTCTAATGTTGTCATGCAAGGAAAAAAAAAGTATATAATTATTTGACATCCATTGAAACCAATTTGTTGTAGTAAGCCAGTAACTCTTGTCTTGCTATGTCAAACATTTTGAGACTACGTGTTTATATTTTGGATAATTTGTCAAGTTTCACGATTTAATAGATAGTAAGATCCTGCCTCAAGATTTTGTGTCATTGCTTTATATTGGATGGAATGTGTGGTTTCATTGTACAAAGTTTGTGTTTTAATGTTGTCCCACCAGATTGGTTACGGATAAATATGAAAAGGGTTTATAACATTACACCTTAAATGTATAGATGTACAGTAAAGCAGAGGTGGACCTATACATGTGTTAGGTGGGTCCGAGAACCACCTTGGCCGGAAAAATCTTTTAAAAATGATATAAAAGCTTTTTTAGGACCTACCTTAGAAACTAGTCAGAAACCACCTTGAATTTGAAATTTAGAAGAAAAAAGAAAGAAAACAAATAAGAAAAAGAAATCTCGCCGGAGATCTTACATTTACGTCGAAAGTAGTGAAGGAGATAAAAACAGTTGGGTTAAAAGACTTTGGATATAGCAATCTTGTTTTGGATATAGCAATCTGAATAAGTAAGGGAATGCTTGGTTTGGGGTAATGGGGGTAGGGAATGGGAAAGTTAATGATTAAACATGTCTGGTTAGAAGTAAGGAATTCAATCATTGTTTAGTATTAGGTAATGTGACATTACCCAGTTAATTGAGAGGTATGGTAATGATTACCCACCACCAATACCACCAGTAGCCACCACCACCACCACCAGCCATCACCAACAGCCACCACATCTAGTAGCCACCACCACTAGCAGCCTCCAACACCACCAGCCACCACTTTTGAGGTTAATGTATTTTTCTTAAAACCAAGCACTATAAAAGATAATGATAATCTTCATTCTATTTCTTAGCATTCCTTTTGTCTTTCCTTTTTCTATTTCCCATTTTAAACCAAACGTACCCTAAGTTACTTTATTTTGGAAGTATTAATTATAAGTTCGGCTATAGTGTTTTAGTTATTGTTGTTTGATATCATGGGTGGGTGGGTGCCTTCATTTGTTAGACTTTGTGTTACGAAAATATTAATTAATTTTTTACTTTTATTTTTTGAATAGCTTTTATATACTTGTAAACTTAATGTAATCTAGCAGTATGTCATACATGAAGTAGTATGTCATATATGAATTGTCAAAAGACATTAATTTCAAAAGTTGTTAAGTACAAATATGCAACTCAAAACTACTCGTTTCCATTTAAATTTTTTCAATTTTATCATAATGATATATATTACATATCTTTTGCTAAAAACAACATATATATATATATATAGTTAATTATTAGTAGGATTTTTTGTCTTGTAGATGTTCAATAGACATTGTTCGCAACATGATTGTACACAAAACTTTCTCTTATTTTAATTACTTATGATATATTATATCTGACAAGACATAATTTAACCCGATCCATTGACCGGTCAACCCTTTTAGTTTGACGTCCCGATTAAGTAAAGGAACCATCTTAGGTTTACTCCTAGATCCGCCACTGCAGTAAAGGTTCTTGTAAGGTAGCTATAAAAAACTTCAACCCTTATGCAATATCTACAATACAAGGCCCTTCCTAGTATGTTTTTTAGAGAAAAAAAAATCAACAACCTTTTAAAGGTTTTTTATTTTTTTTATTTTTCTTTTAAGAAAAAAAATCAATAGGCTTTAAAAGGATTTTCTAAAAAGAAATCAAAATTCTATAAAGTCATTTTCTGGATCACAAAAAGCTTTTGTTCAAGCACCTATTGAAGTTGCTATCCCCCTATTCGAATCTCAAATCGTAAAAGACGAGGTCGTCCAAAAGGTGAAGTTGCACTGAATACAGGATCTGATATGTTAAATTCACCGAACCTGATAGACGTTCCCATTGAAGTGATGGATATTAGTTTGAATGAAAGTTCCTCGATGGGTGTGGTGGCTGACCCAATAAAGCCACAGGTAAAATGTTAGTCCTTTCGTGGAACTATCAGGGAATTGGGCGATCCTTGACAGTTTCGAACTTAAGAGAGCTTCATCGCTCTCATCGTCCAGATGTAATATTTCTTATGGAAACCAAGAACAAAAAACAAATTTTGGAAAAGATCCTCCGATCTCTACATTATAGTGAGGCTTGCTATGTTGAGCCAGTGGGTCTTGCTGGCGGCTTAGCACTATGGTGGCATTCTACAAAAAAATCTTACCATAGCTAATAGCAGTAGAAACCTAATTATTGCACATGGTGTGTCATTTAGTACATCTCAAGGTTCTAATATGTCTTCGGGGTCTATGTGCTTTGTTTATGCCCCTCACGATCCTGCATCCACGTCACACATTTGGAACTCTATCATTCTACAATCCTCCTCTAATGGCCCATATCTCATTGTTGGAGATTTTAATTTGATTTGTTCTTTTAAAGATAAAGTGGGGGGCTCTTCTATTAATCAGCGCCAAATTGAGGAATTTCACAATTTTGTAGTTTCTGCAGGTATCACTGAAATTCCATATTCAGGCTTAAAATACACGTGGACCAACAACCGAAGTGGAGAAGCCAATATTCGAGAACGTATAGACCGTGCTTTTGGTAACATATAGCTATGTGAGTTATGTCCTTTTCATACCCTGCTTCATAAACCCCTCATTGGTAGTGATCACGCGCCACTCATTTACTCATCTCAAGTGCAAAGAAGTAACAAAAGATCATCCTTTCGTTTTGAGTCAATGTGGACTACTCATGATGATTGTGAAGGAATTATTCTTCGAGTGTGGCCTAATTTATTAGTTGATAAAAAACTTCTCAACCTAAGGCAAAACCTATCATATTGTGCGGACAAACTCAAATATTGAA
The DNA here is from genome assembly GCA_019973895.1 of Chrysanthemum seticuspe. Lineage (NCBI taxonomy): Eukaryota > Viridiplantae > Streptophyta > Magnoliopsida > Asterales > Asteraceae > Chrysanthemum > Chrysanthemum seticuspe. Next base: position 331,252,462 of record BPTQ01000005.1, read on the forward strand.
GCAAAAGAAGTTTTGGTAATAATCAAAAGCTCATTCGATGTCTCACTCGTGAACTTGAAATAATCCAAAGCCTCCCAAACGGGGAAGATAATTTTCTCATACAACAACGACTGTTACAAGAACTCGAAACTACATGGCTTCGAGAAGAAATGTTTTGGCATCAATGGTCTCGGGTAAACTGGTTAAATTATGGAGATTGTATTTCAAAGTTCTTTCATCTATCTGCTATTTATCGTCATCAAAAGAACAAGATTTCGAGTTTGAAAAATGCTCAAGATGATTGGGTGTATGACCAGTTGGAAACTAAATCTCTTGTTCGTGATCATTTTGAATCAATTTTTAAAACAAATGGTTCACATGACTTTCGGGATGTTATCGATGTATTGGATCCAGTTGTCTCTGATGCAATGAATGACATTTTGCAAGCTCCGGTTACAGATGAGGAAATCTATCGAGCTACAAAGAATCTTGGGGGCCTAAAAGCTCCCGGTGAGATGGCTTATCAGGTATTTTTTTATCATAAGTATTGGCACATAGTAGGAGACTCCGTATGCATTGCAATTCGATACTTCTTCGAGACCGGAGTTATGTTGCCGTCTTTAAATAAAACTTTGGTTGTTCTTATTCCCAAGACTCCTGATCCTGAGACACTTGATTAGTTTCGTCCGATAAGTCTTTGCAACATTGTATACAAAATTATATCAAAGATTTTATCAAATCGGTTGAAACCGTTCATGTACAAGATTATTTCGCCACAACAATCAGCGTTTATTCCTGGTCGTCAGATTCAAGATTGTATGGTGGTTGCTAACGAAGCGTTTCACCACATTCATAATAAAAGACAAGGGAGCCAAAACCTAATGGCTTTAAAAATTGACTTAAACAAAGCATTTGATAGAGTGGAATGGGATTTCCTTTTAGCCACTCTTCGAAAATTAGGATTTGGCGATGTTTGGTGCAACTGGATTCAAACATGTCTCATGATTTAGAATTCATGGTGAATTGCGAATCTGTTGGCATTGTTAAACCACAAAGGAGGCTTCGTCAAGGTGACACGATATCTCCTTATTTATTCATCATTCTTGCAGATGTGCTCTCACATCAGATTACAAAGGCAATGGAATTCGGATCTTTATCGGGTATTAAAATGGCGCGTACTTGTCATGTTATTTCACACATATTTTTTGTTGATGACTCTATCTTCTTCTTGAAAGCATCTCAAGCTGAATTCGAAGCTCCTATAAGTATCCTTGATGCATATTCTCACGCGTCTGGTCAAAATGTGAATTATCACAAGTCTTCGGCATTTTTCTCTCCGAATACTCCTTCTTGGCTTCAAAATGATCTTTGTGCATCCCTTCAAGTAAAGAAAATGGGTCTGAATGATAAATACTTGGGCCTCCCATCAGTTTATGGGCCAAAAAAAGGTGATTTCTTTGGATTTTTACTTGAGAAAGTTCTTCAAAAAATGCAAGGATGGAAGCAAAAGCTTCTTTCTCAAGCAAGTCGTGAAGTCCTGATCAAGTCCGTTATTCAAGTTATCTCGGTTTATGCGATGCAATGTTATCTTCTTCCTAAGGGCTTCTTAAATAAACTAATGGCATATGTTCGACGTTTTTTCTGGGGCGGTGATCCACATACACGTTATATTCACTGGAAAAACTGGGAGAAACTATCTGAGGCAAAAGTTGACGGGGGTCTTGGTTTTCGTGATTTAGAAGCATTTAACACAACTCTTCTCGCAAAGCAAGGTTGGAGACTTCTTAAGAATCCAGGTGCGTTTTGGTGAAAAATTCTTAAAGGCCTCTACTTCCCGAACTCTAACTTTCTTGTAGCAAAGCGTGGTTCTCGGCCATCATGGCTTTGGACTAGTTTGCTCCATGGTCGTGACCTTTTACTACAAGGTGTTAGATGGCAGGTCGGTAATGGGAATCACATATCTTTTTGGACTCAAAAATGGGTTCCCTATAACGCAGAATTTTATGTTTGCTCTCCTATTGGCCCCTTTTCAAATTCCAGTAGCGTAGCTGATTTCATCCAAAACGGTAAATGGGATGTTAGGAAGCTGTGTCAGCATGTTTCAAGCACAGAAGTTCAATCCATTATCAAAATTCCTATATCTCAAAGTGGTTCTCCTGATAAGCTTGTGTGGTACTTTGAACGTAAAGGCCAATACACAGTTAAATCTGGTTATAAACAAGCCCTTTTATGGAGGAAAAACGGATTCAAAAGCGGAATCGAGCTCTAATCAATCTTCTAAGTTTTGGACGAAATTGTGGAATATTCCTGTGCAACCAAAAGTTAAGCTATTTTTCTGGAAAGCTGTCTCTAATTCTGTTGCCACAATGGATAATCTCTTCATCAGAAATGCTCGCCTAGTCCTACTTGCCCGATATGCCAATCGTGTGTGGAAACGATCGAGCATTTACTTTTTGAATGTGCCTGGACTCGCCCAATCTGGTTCGGTTCCTCCCTAAGTTTGAGGTCTATACCCTCAGGTACCAACATTTATCTTCGCATACAGAGCTTTATTGATTATTCCCATTCAACTAAAGAGGTATCTCGCATATTGTCTATTGTGGCGACTATTTGCTGGTCAATTTGGAAGGCTCGAAATTCCTTTGTTTACGAACATGTAGCTATTTCTCCCCATTGCACCTTGGCCTATGTTAATGCTCAAATTCTCGAATTCCATAGGTTTGTGGTAAGTAAACAAGCAGCAGGTTGTAACAGCTCAAACTCACAGTCTTCTCCGCGATGGATTCCCCCCCCCCCCCCATGGCTCTTTGGTGAAGATTAGTTGTGATGCTGCCTTTAATAATTCTACAGCTGCTACAGTTATCGTAGGACGTGATTCTTCCGGTTCCATATTACACGTATACGGTACGCCTTGTCATGCTTTATCTCCACTTCATGCCGAAGTCTTAGCAATACACTCAGCGTGTCATCTTGCATCATGTCGTGGCTGGTACCATGCAATTGTTGAATCCGACTCAAAGGTAGCTATTTCCCTTTCATCTACAGAAAATGTCCCACCATGGAGCATTGCTGCTCTTGTTGCTGATATCCGTTTCTGGTCGAAGAACATGCACTTGTCATTCTCGTGGACTAGTCGAGACAACAATCAAGTTGCTCATTGTGCTGCTCGTTTAGCATCTTCTTCCACTTTTCCTTTTAGTTGGGATGTTTGTTTTCCGTTTGAACTTACCTCGCTAGCGAGGAGTGATGTGTACTGTTCTTAACTTTTCTATGTTTCTATGTAAGTATATTTGTTCAAAAAAAAAAAAAAAAAAAAAAAAAAAAAAAAAAAAAACAACAACATATACTTGAGAATGAAGCACCAATACATAAATGCAATATTAAAAAGTGCAAATGGTCTAAAAAATAAAAAAAACTTGCCACCTTTTCATATTGTAATCAACAAACTTTTAATTTTCCGATTAAAACATTAAACTTTGTTACACATCATACTGTAGTCATCATTATCATTTAATCAAAAATAAATTACATAAATCGTCCTTGTGGCTTCAAAAATTTACACCAGTCGTCCTCATTATCATTTAATCAAGAATAAATCACATAATCACCCTTGTGGCTCAAAAAGTTTACACCGGTCGTCTTCAATATCATTTAATCAAAAATAAATTACATAAATCGTCCTTGTGGCTCTGAAAATTTACATCGGTCATCCGTATACGTATAAATTGTATAAATTGTTTAAGACATTCAACTCCAAAGCTTCGAATAGATAGTGGGAAGATCAAAGAACTATAATAGGATAGATTGGCAACAATGGCTTCGAGACCCTCAGAACATTCGCATACAATAAGTAGTAACATCAGGTACACAATAGAAGTGATGGCGTATTTTGGGTATAAGTGGTTAAATTATCTTCATCATCAGCAGTGGGTACAACGAGCTGCAGGTAGTACAAGTCAACAGTGGGATTGTGAGAAAGTGATTGGTACAGTTTAAGGTTTTAAGGTTTTTGTGATTGGATATGGGTTGCAGTGGGGTCCGGAATCATTTTTATTTGGTTAGCTACCAAGTGGAGATGATTTTAGTCCTTGTTGCTCCCATGTTTGACTGTTCTCATTTGGTAGCCTTGAATTCGAGTTTGCTACATTTTAATCCAAAGTGAGCCACATATGGATTTCTTTAGTGGCTGGGTAACATCAGGTTGACATCATGGTTCTACAGGTGCTGGAACTTTGTTCTCATTCGTAACAGTGGTCAAGGTTTCAAAAGTCTTTTGGTTTTGTATATTTGAATCTTATCGGAACAGTTTATTGTGTTTTAAGCAGGTTTCCAATTTTATTTGTAAGTCCTGGTTCTATTTCCTTTGGGTTCCACTCTTGGTTAATTATCTTGTTTGATCAAGGTGGGGCGCCCTATATTGTATTTTGTTTTGGGGTTCTCTATAGTCTATATACGTTGCCTTTCTAAAAAAAAGTGTGGCTTTGGCTGGATTACTAATTGGTCAACAAGTCTCGAATATATGATCTACCATTCAAGAGCATTCTAACTTATAAATTAATATTGATTCTCAATTACTCATTGTCATAGCTAGACTACGCAAAACAGATTTTTTTTAACTCGACCGAAGATTTGATAACTTTCATTCCCCGATTGATTCAATGCATTCTCGAAACATATCACGGTCCATTGTCACCAATCCCATTTTCATCAAGAAATGTATAGGCGCCATTTTCTACCTCGTTAAGGACATGATTTGTCTAATTCCTCCCGTCCCTTAACACCATCAAGTGTCGTTTCTTTTGTTGGAAATGTATATATTTACAAACATGTGAATGTCCGGATTCGAACTCGTGACCACGGGATTGCACACATTAGCGAATGAGAATTAAAGTTAATAATTAATGTTTATGTTTACGATTAATTATTGCACATTAAGTCCGGTTAACGATCGTTAAGTATTTAATGGAAAAATGACTAACGACCGTTAAATGAAAAGAGAAGGACTAGTAATGGAAAATCTTGAAAGAAAAGTTATGGGTTTTCTTGTGGGCTTGTCCTATGGCCGGCCACAATGGGTTGTCCCAACCCAATCCCTAACTTGTTCCCAAAGTATTCCATCTACTATATAAAGAGGGTTAGGTTCTAGGGTTTCATACACTTTGTGCATTGAATTAACCCTAGATCTCTCCTCTCTTCTCTCTAGTCATTATTTCGGCCGAACACCCCCTTGTAAGGGAGTTTGGTTTCGTTTTTCTTAAACGAGGACTTGTGTTAGATCTAGCAATCGCTTGATTCGTTGGTTAATTCGTGTGTACAAGAACGTGGTAGTAAAACACTATTCTTACACCATATTGGTTTGAGTTGTAGAACAGTAAGGGACAACTCTTCAAACCACTTCTTTGTTTTGTTCAAAGGATCTGACATTCGCAAGAGGTACGTTACGCATACTTTCAGTTAGTTATTTATTTGTTATGATCTTTAGTCCTCCGCTGTGTACTCTTGATGTCTTTATGTTTTATTGTATTTTATATATCATAAACCCAACAGTGGCATCACGAGCCTTGTATAACAAGTAATTAATTACTGAAACACATAAATAAAATAAACATGTTGTGTTATTATTTGTATGCGTAGATCTAGGGTTTGCAAAACCTAAACCCTAATTATTAGGGGGGCGTTTATTTTGGTGCCCTAATTAGGGTTTTGTAAACTAAAGTTTTAATTGGATTAGAAACCCTAAGATGCATGCAACTTTATGTGTATATGCGTAACTCTGTTTAATTGCATTAATTGTTAAGTGTAATTTTATGTCCATGATAATTATCTGCATGTTTTATCATGGATCTGCTTTTATTGTATGTTCTACTTGTTTAAGTGATATACACTAATTTATGATAAATCTAAAATTGGGGAAGACCTCAATCATTATTAATTTAATCAATTATGTGCTATGTGGTATATATTTAATTTTGACTTACGCAATCGATGAATCGATGCATGTGGCTCACCTTGTACATAGGTGAAAACGGGTGAAAGTCTTAATTAAATATATGCATATTGACAGATCTAGAATTGGTTACTAATAGGATTTATCAAAAACGTTTGCATGTGGATATTTGATATGCATGACTTATTTTTTGTTATGCATTCATTGTTTATTTGTTTATTTTTACAAATACTTGCTTGTTTGTTATGTGTAACAAGGGTATTTTTACAAGAAAAATAAACTGACCTAAACAATGGTGAAACATGTATTTTTAAGAATAGTAATCATAATCGTTTAACTGATTGATGACTTTGGTACAAATGACTGAACGGCTCACCCATGAGAATGAACTATAAAGGGGTTATTAAAAGAAGTGCGCACAGTCACACTGAAAGGATGTCTAAGGTTGTGCTTTAGCGCGTACCTGGTCCTCTGCCCTCTGTAAGTTCGAATGGAGCTACTTAGTAAGCCATTAAATGTGCAAGCTCATCTTAAGGGCGAATTAGTGTTAATTCCATGCGCCACTTCGGTGGTAATTATCCGAAACACTAAGTGTTTACACTTATGCAAAAGTACGGTATAATGGATGATAATTAACACTAAATTCCTTGATTGGTGAAACCAATACCTCAATTAAAGTTTGATGATGAAAAACTTAAACATTAAAACAAGATATAAATGTTTTAATAAAACCTATGTTACGAAGATGAATGCATGACATCTTTGTACATATTTGATTTGACATCAAAATTATTACCCTTTAATTTAAGTTATATGCCATCCAACGAAACGGAAACACCTAAGATTACTTTTTATTTGCGTGAGATCGTGACTTAGATCGTAATCAAAGGGTAAAATGTCCACGTGACGTGAGAACGGGCATGGATGATTTTGCAGTTTCTTAAGTTGGACAACTTAATTGAGTTAGGCAGTGAGAACTGGCAGCTCAAGGCATAAGATGGGATAAAACATGTTTACATGGCGATTGAAATTGGCTATATGTAAATCCCATAAATCTAGGAATTGCAATTGATATTGGCAATTGAGCAAAAGCTCTACCATTTTGTATAAGGTTCATTACTAGCAGATCAACTGACGTGATGAAATTATGACAATTTGGATCCTAGTTTTCAATAATAATTAATTGGTTATATGAATATGAACCTTGGGTATTTAATTGTTTATTGAAAAGGAAAATTATCGAAAATACTAAAATTGAATTTTGTAATTCTTTTGAATGTATAAATGCAACATTTAACCGTAAACGAGGTTTAGTCTTTGATCAATAAATTTGATCCATTCTGCTTTCAAACAAATGTTTGATCGAGAATAATTTACCGAAAAGACAAACGAAGTCTCTTTTCCATGGGAGAAGCATGAGACTCAATCCTATTCCTTTTCATGAATGAGAAAGGTATAATAGGAACGTTTGAATTGTCTAAATTCTAATGTAACTCATAGCAATGAATTGCACATCTTATTTTCCATAAAGATTTCATTACCCTCATTTGGTGAATGAATCCTTTTGTAACAAACATGAATGTTGGTTAACTGGAAAACATGTATATGAGTTACTAAAATTAGAAGTTAGACTATTTACCACGAAAATTGGTAAAAGGCAAACTATAATTATTTATCTAGTTGTTTTGCTTTAACCTTTAAAGGTGTTACATACCATTATGGGCATGGTAGGCCTGTTAAGGAAGAAATTGCATACCCAATTTTTCGAGTTAATAACATTGATGGATAACCCATCATTCATAGTAGAATACACCTGTTAATACCTTAGTAATGATTACGTATGGTTCTTCAAAGGTGTAGGAAAGTAAAAAGCAAGCAAGTTGTTTTCACTGGTTATGCAACACTTACAATGTTGTCAAATTTAGTGGGAGCATTTGTGTTGCATTACTGAATAAGAAGTTGTTGAAATGATTTCTAATTCAGTGGGAGCTACAAGCCTTATTTGCTGCGTAGTAATCAAAATTATCTCTTGAATATCATGTAGATAATTACTTTCCAATTGTAGGCACTTATGTTTTTAAGGATTGTCATGTGCGTTTCCTTACTAAACAATATAGTCCTACATCTACTTGTTATATCTATGACACAAATCATATTAATCAAATAAACGAACGTGTATCGTGTTGTTTATCTGATACATGATGTTGTTCCATGCACAAGTGGGAGAAATCTTTATTGTGTGCAAGGTACAACACATATAAATATGATTTAAATGGATTCTCTTGATCGCAAGGTAAGAGAGTTACGTTCTAATAGGAATTATACATTTTAATGTGTATGATTGCCCTATTCAGAACATGTGTCAAGATGATAACAAAGACTACTTTAAATATTTATGTCATTCAATATTTAAGTAACACTTGTAATTACAATTTACGTTACGTGAGAACGTGAACTAGATTGTAGCTCAAGGTAAAATATCCATGTGTCGTGAGAACGAGCATGGATGATTTTGCAGTTTCTTAAATTGTACTTTACATAGAATGACATAAATTAAATAAAGTAATCTAATACTACATTGAATTTAAGTATTCGTTTAATTGACTTAAATATATGTAGTAAATATTAACTTGAAATATTAATTGAAACCTGAGGTGGTGTTCATAATTACTTTAATTATAAATGTTTATGATTTTGTAAAGTCACAAAAATGAAGTCTTTTAATACAAGACTTACAATATAAAGTAAGACGTTAACTTGCTATGTTTTAAGACATATGCATGAAGTCAATGAGTTGATTAATGACTTATAACGTATAGTGAGATTATAACTGATATGTCTTTTGACTTGGTCAAAAATACTTGTGTTATAATACATGCAATTGACTTGGTAATTCTATTGTACTATTAAGTTTTACTTTGTTGGTAAATAGATGAGCCAAAGAGTAGATGGTTATCTTAAATATTGTTAGATTATCTTACAATATTAATTCTAATGAAATACCATAGTTTTATGGTATGTTCAGTTAGAAGAATCAAAATCTATTGGCATGTTTGATTCAAGATAACTATAGTTTCTTCCAAAAGTTATCAAGGTTAATAGATTGAGTATAGATTGAATATACTCAATAAGACTCCAACCTAGAAGATTAATAAGACACCATATTTTTTTATGGAATGTGATGAATCACATTAAGTCTTATAATGAAGTTCTGAATTTGTTAAACTACTTGTAAAGTGAGTTGTAACAAACTGATGCCAGGAACTATCAATGTTTTTTGTAATATCCCAAAAGAGAACAATATATTGTTGCTCTACTTGCTAAACTATTTAAAGGTAATCTTTAAATTGTTAAAGGCAAGTGGGAGTTTTGTTTAGATCTTGAAAGATTAAATTATAAAATACATAATCTTCTAAAATACACTAGCAAATATCATGATGAGGCTAAACATGTAAATGATAGACATCAATATGATGGAATTGTCATTCATATATCCGTAAGGATATCTCAGATATTTAATATGCTGAGGATTATGAGTTACAGGATCATGGTAAGCCTGTTAATCATAATGATGAATTTACCAAATGTTGAATTGTGGTAAATCAATCATACTATGAATGTTGAGATGTTGTCCATAAAGATAATCAATTTTAGATACTTGGTTTATCTAAATGAAGATGATTTTCTTCAAAGGATGAAAACCCTAGTGGTTTAAATCTTTGTGTAGAAATCATATGGACAATATTGTACACGTATTTAATGTATGTCTAGTGATAATAATATTAATCATACTTAAGCAATTAACTATGATTGAATATTCTTTCCTAGATACATTAAATAGAAGTATAAAGATTATAATTGTCATACTTAGTTTCATTGATATGCAATTTTGACATTGAATATCAAAACTCTTTATTTTGGAATTACTTTTGCGAGGACGATAAGTAATGCAAAGGAGTTTTATGAATTCAAATAGTCTTTGAATATGTACAGACTGCAAGAATCCATGAATGGATATATGCATGCATCTAGGAGATGATTCTTATGTTTAATATTAAATCCATGTTTGATTTAATAATTAAAATAAGATAGCTCATAAGTATTCCTGAAAGCTAGTGGGAGTATTATTTTCTTAAATCTTATATGTTGTATGGGCAACTACATTCCACCTAAATTAAGTTTTAATTGGGAATGAAACTTTGTTTGTAAGATTTTGAAATAAGACATACAACCTTGGAATATATGTTTATAAACATATGCGGTAAAATAAATGAGTCTAATAAAACATGATAAATACATATCTTTGACAAGATATAATATGAATGAGATCTTAAAGTTTAACTTGAAGATTCATCATGTACATCATGTTGTGTATAAGATTGTTGTGTCATGCTTGATTACAAGATGATTTGACAACATTGAAAGTTGTTAGTGTAATAAATATTTTAAAAGGAATATGTTTGGATTTAGAATCACATTCCACAGTCTGGAGATGCTCCTAGATTCTATGGATGGAAATATGGCAATTATTTCATAATTGTCATTGCCAACAAACTTGAGTTTGGTAGGCACCAACATTACACTATAACTGTTCGAAGTTTACGGATGTTTAAAGAGCATATTGTTGTACACAATGATGCTGGTATAATTGAGATGACACTCAATTCTAGTCATGGTATCCTTGATGATGACCATGTTGACTAGTTATGCTCAATTAGGAGCATAGTTGCATTATACATTAAAGAATAAAGAATACTTTAAAACTTTAAAGTTTTGAAAGATAATTGTCATAAAAGGGTGGTTCAGGTTATCACGCACCTTATGGAATGATATGACAATATCAAGATATGTGTAAACATATACAAGAAATTCACTTATTGAATTCTTGAAATAAGTATTCTCAAAATTCCTATAGATCAAAGTTAATTGAAATTATGCCTTGTCAACAAGTATGATTTTCATGACTTGTGGTAAAATTCATTAACTAGTATTATCATGCATTGATCTATTTAGTATTTGGATAAAGGATGTTAAACAATTATTATTTATAATGAATTAAAGTACGGTATACGTTTAATTTCATTTATAATATTGTGTCCTGTATTTGCATGTTTAAATCCTTGAATAACTTAAGTTATTCTAAATAGTCCGTTGTCAATCAATAACATGGGAATAATATTGAATTAAGACAAATCTGAGTATTAGTTAAAATATACTTGAAAGTATATTGATGCGTAGCATGACTAATTTCAGATGATATTCAATGAATTGAGTATAGGACTTATCCCATCCACATGATGATACTTTATGGATATTTGTCATTAAGTATATCATGGATATTTATCCTCTGACTTGAGATACAAGAGATATGTCATGGATGTAGTGCATTTTTGTGAAGCAATCTAACGCTATACGTAACTGGTAGCTATAAGGGTTGTTTTCAGAAGTGTTGCGAAATCTATGAATCCTGCTTGTAGTCAAAATGGGATTTGTTTCCTTCAAATTTATTTTGAAGTATAATACTACTGGGCCCCTCGTAGGGTTGTTAAGATGTTTGCATGGCCATGCCCAAGGTCTTCTGGAATATGTTCAGAAGAATTGGTAATCTTAATCAATCACATAAAGCGAGAAACAGAATAGTTAATTAAGAAATGAGTGAGATCCATATTCTTATTAACATGGTATTAGAAACAAAAGGATGAATATGATGATGAATCATCAAAACTTGGTTTTTCTCCAGAAAATCATACACGAGTTGTACCGGGGGCATTGGCGTGTTGCTAGATGCTAACCAATGTCATTTCACGTTTTGTAAACATATCCAAGTGGGAGCTGTTGGAAATGTATATATTTACAAACATGTGAATGTCCGGATTCGAACTCGTGACCACGGGATTGCACACATTAGCGAATGAGAATTAAAGTTAATAATTAATGTTTATGTTTACGATTAATTATTGCACATTAAGTCCGGTTAACGATCGTTAAGTATTTAATGGAAAAATGACTAACGACCGTTAAATGAAAAGAGAAGGACTAGTAATGGAAAATCTTGAAAGAAAAGTTATGGGTTTTCTTGTGGGTTTGTCCTATGGCCGGCCACAATGGGTTGTCCCAACCTAATCCCTAACTTGTTCCCAAAGTATTCCATCTACTATATAAAGAGGGTTAGGTTCTAGGGTTTCATACACTTTGTGCATTGAATTAACCCTAGATCTCTCCTCTTCTCTCTCTAGTCATTATTTCGGCCGAACACCCCCTTGTAAGGGAGTTTGGTTTCGTTTTTCTTAAACGAGGACTTGTGTTAGATCTAGCAATCGCTTGATTCGTTGGTTAATTCGTGTGTACAAGAACGTGGTAGTAAGACACTATTCTTACACCATATTGGTTTGAGTTGTAGAACTGTAAGGGACAACTCTTCAAACCACTTCTTTGTTTTGTTCAAAGGATCTGACATTCGCAAGAGGTACGTTACGCATACTTTCAGTTAATTATTTATTTGTTATGATCTTTAGTCTTCCGCTGTGTACTCTTGATGTCTTTATGTTTTATTGTATTTTATATATCATAAACCCAACATCTTTATCATCATATACCTCGATATGTTTATTTTGAGCATCATCGGTCAAGTTGTCTTGAACAACACGGTGAGCTAGCTCCAATGGCTTGACTTGCCCTTTTTGTCCAAGCATGTTGTGCATTTGCTCGTTGTTGAAATGAATTGCTAACCTTTCACCATTCACATTAATATTTGTGTATGATTACCCAAAGGCCGACAACCACAAACAATGCAAACCGCAATGTATGCTTAGTTTTGACAAATTTGAGTGTGTGTTCACAAGGTTGAAGCGGTAACTCATCATAAGCAACAATCCAGAATTCCTGCATGATTTCATAAAAGACATAACTCAAGCTTCATGACTCAGATAAAAGATGAAAACATGATCATTGAGTTCTATCATCCCAAAATTACACTGAATAGTTAAAACAATGATTATGAAGAATGCGAAAACTATAAAAAAAAAAATAACCTTGGGTATTCAAAACCGACACTCCAACCCAGTGTTATGTCTGAACAAAATATTTTGAACTATTGAGGAAATATTGAAAATTTGAAGTGTACTTAATTAATGTCAAATAAACGGTCAAGAAGTATTTTTTTCATGTGACATATCTAGTAAAAATTATCCTTCTTTTTAATTTTCTTAAGATTGTGTGTCATTGCTTCATTTTGAAACATGTGGTCTCATTTAACAAAGTTGGTGTTATGATGTATCCCACATTGGTTGGGAATACAAATGAAAGCGGGTTTATATAGCACATTATACATCATGTTTCAAATGTGCATTATCAGTTTTTATACTTGTGTATCTAAGTATAAAAACTTTTGATGCACACTTTTTTTCACGTCTAAATTGGCAATGGTTTGTCACGGCATATTTTGGATGTGTATTAAAGGGTTTTTATACTTGTGTATCTAAGTATAAATATCTTTTTGGGCACAATTTTTTTTCACGTTCAAATTGGCAATGATGAACTGTTATATTGTCACGGCATATGTGCTGATATGTACCTCATCCTTCAACAACTTGATTTTGTTAATCCCTTGTATATAGTACATTACACTTCATATTTTGAATGGACGTCCATGGTACTGACACAGGGACGACCTAGGAATTTTCGTTGGGCGTTGGACAATTTCTTTTGGAAGGGTCTTGCATATAAGTTTGTTTATCCTAAACAACAAAACTTGGAAGGGTCTTGCATATAAGTTTGTTTATCATAAACAACAAAACCACACCATAAATAATTTTTAGGCTAAACTGAAGTGACAAAAAAATATATTTTGGTGTTACACATACTAAAAACTAACACTTCTTGAAATCAGGTGTAGCCTGTACCACACCCGACTCACATGCGGGTTTGTCCATGTGTTGACATTGTTTTATGAATACAATGGTTTCAAACATTGGGCCAAGTCTTATCTCATTATTCAATCCCTAGCATTCAGTTTTACTATAGAGAAAGATGGGTTACCCTAACAGGTGAGTCTAAGTCAAGTGTTGCTCCAACATCGTATAGCCAATTATGTCGTATGTTTGGTCAGAGGGTAATCGCTTCTTGCCACTCAATTATAATTTCTGGCACAATGCAACAGTCTCCATCTTATGCAGCAACTAATAAAATCATTGACGTTCCGTCAAGATTGATTTCTGAGATGCTTCGAGAAGGAATTATTAAACTCAGTACGAACCCATTATCTTCTCCGATTTTACTAGTTCGCAAAAAGGATGGGTCATGGCGATTTTGTTTCGATTATCGTGCACTAAATGTTATTACCACTCCAGGTCGTTTCCCTATACCTACAGTTGACAAGCAGTTTAGATGATTTGTTTCGTGCCAAATATTTTTCAAAAATAGACTTACGAACACATATTTTGATAGTCATCAAACATCATCTAATTTAATCCATCGTTCTATTGTCATTTACAACAAGTAAAGTGGTGCTAAAGGAGACCAAGTTTTGGATTGTAGGTTTTAAGAAATCTTCAAACATTATAATTCAAGAAAAAGAAAATTATATATTTGTTAAAATTTTACATCCATTGAACCGAATTAGGTGCTCTTGTCTTACCATGTCAACATTTTGCGGCTAAGAGTGTATGTTTCGTAGAGTGATTTGTGTTTGTGTTATATAATACGATAAGTTTCACGTTTTAATTAATAATATGATCCAAGATTTTGAGTCATTACTTCATATTGGATGGAATGTGTGGTTTCATTTTACAAAGTTTATGTGTTAATGATGTCCCACATTAGTTAGGGATAAATGTGAAAGTTGCTTTATAGGTCTCATTACACTCCAATTATCTAGATGTCTAATAAAACCTTTTGATTATGCTTTTAAATTTTGTTATTTTTAAAAGAAAAATTAAATCAAAAGCCTTTAAAGGTTTTTCTAAAAAGAAATCAAATACTTTAAAAGGTTTGTTTTAAAAAAATCAAAATTCTATAAAGTTATTCTTCTTGATGAGAAAAAATTGTTCAAGTACCCGATTTAAAGATGCTATTAGCAGCATCTCAAAATTACACTAAAAATGATAAATGCATAAATTATAGAAAGTTCCTTCGGTATAAAAATCAACCAAATTGACAAATTGTAAAGTCGCGCTTTGAAATCGATTGTGATATTTTAGACAAAAGCTTTGAACAAATGGTTAAATTTTAGGGCAAATCGCATAAAAAAATACTCATCTTATGTCCAATTTTAATTAAAGGTACTATTCTTTTTTTCTCAATTTAAGGTACCCGACTTTTTTTTTGTGTGGCCGATTTAGGTTTTTTTCTAACTTCCGTTAACCATTTCGTTAGTAAATTACATGTTTGGTCCTTGAGTTTGTATAGGCATTTCATGTTTGGTCTATTTTTGTCCGTTTTCATACGCTCGCATACGTTTTCGTCCGTTTTATGTGTTTTCGTCCGTTTTTACACGTTTCGTATGTTTTTGCACGTTTTCATCCGTTTTTGCAGGCTTTCGTCTGTTTTTGCATGTTTTCATCCGTTTTTACACGCTTTCGTCTGTTTTTGCACGTTTCCGTCTGTTTTTGCAAGTTTCTGTCTGTTTTTACACGTTTTCGTCCGTTTTTACATGTTTCCGTCTGTTTTACACGTTTTCTTCCGTTTTTGCACGTTTCCGTCCGTTTTTACACGTTTCCGTCCATTTTTACACGTTTTCGTCCATTTTTGCACGTTTTCGTCCGTTTTTACATATTTTCGCCTGTTTTTACACGTTTTTGTCTGTTTTTACACGTTTTCGTCCGTTTTTGCACATTTCTATCTGTTTTTACACGTTTCCGTCTGTTTTTGCACGTTTGCGTCCGTTTTTGCATGCTTCGGTTAGTTTTCGCACGTTTTTATCCGTTTTTACACTTTTTCGTCCATTTTTACACGTTTTCATTTATTTTCGACGTTTTGTCTGTTTTTGCAAGTTTCCATTCGTTTTTACACATTTTCGTTCGTTTTTGTCTGTTTTTGACGTTTCGTCTGTTTTTACACATTTTTATACATGAGTATAAAAAGTGTAAAAATGAATGGAGAAGTATAAAAACAAACAAAAACGTGCTAAAACGCACGAAAACATGGAAAAATGATGGAAACGTGCAAAAACAGACAATACATCGAAAACATATGAAAATGTGTAAAAACAGACGAAAACGTGTAAAAATGGACAGAAACGTGTAAAAACGTGCAAAAACGAACCGAAACGTGCAAAAACAGACGCAAACGTGCAAAAACAGACGCAAACGTGCAAAAACGGAAGAAAACGTGCAAAAACGGACGAAAACGTATAAAAACATACAAAAACGTGTGAAAACAGACAAAAACGTGTAAAAACAGACAGAAACGTGCAAAAACAGACAGAAACGTGCAAAAACAGACGGAAACGTGTAAAAACGAACGAAAACGTGCAAAAACGGACGAAAACATTTTAAAACATACGAAAACATATAAAAACGGACGAAAACATGCAAAAACAAACGAAAACGTGTAAAAACGGTAGAAAACGTGAAAAAACGAACCAAAACGTGTAAAACAAACGGAAACATGTAAAAATGGTTGAAAACATGTAAAAAGAGAAAGAGACGTGCAAAAACGGATGAAAACGTGTAAAAACGTGCAAAACAGACGAAAACATATGCAAGCGTATGAAAACAGACGAAAATAGACCAAACCTGAAATGCCTATACAAACTCAAGGACCAAACATGTAATTTACTAACGAAATGGTTAACGGAAGTTAGAAAAAAACCTAAATCGGCCCCAAAAAAATATCGGGTACCTTAAATTAAGAAAAAAAAGAATAGTACCTTTAATTGAAATTGAGAAAGAAAAAAAAAGAATAGTACCTTTAAGTAGGGCTGAGCATCGGGCCGATCCCGACCCGGCCCGACCCGAATCCCGACAAGCCGGCAAACACAAACCGACTCCCGACCCCGACAAGCCCGACAAGCCCGACTAACATGATTCGGGACTCGGGATCGGGACGGGATTCGGGATTTTATCGGTTTTGTTTGTTGTTTTTTGGTTTTCGGCCCGTCCCGACCCGATCCCGACAAGCCCGAAACCCGACTAACCGGAAAACACAAACCGACTCCCGACCCCGACAAGCCCGACTAACATGATTCGGGACTCGGGATCGGGACGGGATTCGGGATTCGGTCGGTTTTGCTCACCCCTACCTTTAAGTGAAGTTAGAGGGAATAAATGGTCAATAAATGATTTTTCATGTGATTTATGTTGTAGATAACTTTTTTTTTACTTACATATTATCCATTATATTAATTTTAATGTAATATGAAACCTTTTTCAAAAAATAAAGACGGAACGTATTTTGGTATTAGAGCAATGCCACATTTGTTTAAAGCTTTTTCGTTAGCACCTAAGTAACCAATGTGGTAGCATAGCCAGTACCAAAATTCATTTTTATCTATACTAACCCTTTTTCATATGATTCAACATATATACTCACCTTTGGTTATAACCTCCTTCAATGTGGCATAGTTTGCTCTTCCGTAAAATTGCCATTGCTTTTGTGTAAAGGGAGGGATCACTACAACAAATGTGTTATTTGCTAGCTTCCTTTTTAATGTTCACACTTGCAAACATGTTGTAAAGTTATTACGCTTATAAAACTATTATTTTCACACTTACATACTATGATGCTAATGAATACTTGGTTTAATTTCACTGGTACATATTAGACTAAAATAGTATAAGTCTTCTTAGTAGAATCATGCTAAATGCAATAAGTTTTGTTGGAAATAAAAATATTCTTCCTTGTTATAGAATGAACGATGAAAAATTGTCATTTATAATAAATGATTTTACATATGCAACAAGTCTCGAACCCATCACTTGCTTGTAAATGAGCATTCTAAACAACCAAATTCATAGTCCTAGCCTATATATGCAAGTTTTATTTTGAGCTCAACCATGGGTTTCATTACCCGATTAAGTCGATTCATTCTCGATAAACTTGTCAAAGTCAATGTCCGGAATCCCATTTTCGTCAAGAAATGCATAGGTGCCCAACTCGTTAAGGTCATGATTTTTCGACTTGATATTGACACCAACAAAGGTTGTTTTTTTCTCATCATATCCCACCATATGTTCCTTGTCAGCATTATCGGTCAAGTGTTCTAAAACCATGGTTGAGTCAACGCGTTCAGATAACTCCAATGGCTTGACTCGCCCTTTTAGTCCAAGCATGTTGGGAATTTGCGAGTTGTTGAAATGAATTACGAACCTTTTACCATTCACATTTATCTTCGTGTGTGATTGCCATATTTGGTACACTAACCAAAGGCCAAAAACCACAAACAATGCATAACGAAATGTATGTTTAGTTTTTGATGATATGGATTGTGTGTTCACAAATCTGAATTGGTAACTCGTCATAATCAACCACTTATCGATTCGGACTTCCTGCAACTCAAACTTCATTGTTTTAATGCAATATAAACACATGATTATGTAGTTCAATCATCATAAAATTACACTAAAATTTCGAAAAAATGCAAATGAAAATTATGGAAACTAAAGAAACGTTACCTCTAGTATAAGTCCTTAGCTATTCGCAAACCAATTGTGATGTTTAAGACAAAATATTTTGAACGAATGAAGAATTTTTAAATTGTGAAGTGAACTTAGATGGCATATAAAACGTTCAACAGGTATTTTACATGTGATTTAAGTTGTACAAAATACAAATTGTACTTTTCTAAAAAATTTCTTAAAATACTTTTCATGTGACTTATGCCATTCGGCTCACGTTTTGGGCATTGGGCCAGTTATTCTTTTTATATATTTGGTTTATTACTTTATTAGGCCCAAATGTTAGAAACTTTCTTCAAATTTGTCACATAACTGTTTTACAGAATGCCACTAATATAAATTGTTTATAGAGCAAGAGTTTGTTACTTAAGGTAAGAAAAAAACATTTATCAAAGAGTGTCATTTTCTGAATAATTTCAACTTTGAAACCATGTTGATTTTGATGTCAATAATAAATTTAACACCTTGCCATGCCAATGAATCCTCATGATTTTAAGTCATTTTCTTCACTAAAACTTAAATTATATGTTGTTAGAAAATTCATTACTTGTTTGGTTGTTAATCTTTTTATTGTCATTTTCACTAGTTACCATCAGAACTTGTATGTGATTCAATCACGCAATATGCTCACATGATGTGTCGCATATAACTCGAACCAATCAAAACTTGTATGTGATTCAATCACGCAATATGCTTACATGTTGTGTCGCATATAACTTGAACCAATCAAATAATGACGACGAATATGCTATAAAGCGTGGCTCTCTATCTAATTAGTTCAAGACTATATGACGCAAGCTATGTATACGGATCATTCATGAGGACTTATAACTAAACCTGTTTAGTTCAATAGGCTTTCATGCCTAATGTAATTAAGATCCTCTTATGGTCTATAGTCTATACAATATTAGCGTCCTACCGCGCAAAGCGGCGGTTACAATTAGTTTGTGTTGTTTCTTTTCTTTGGTCTTTTGCTATTTTAGAAGAATTTTGTATGTGATTGGCACGTGTAAAAAGAAAATGAAAATACATCGAGGGAAATTTCAAATTTGTGAAAGTTGAAAGGAGATTTTTAGAAGTTGATAATGAGATTAGATTTGAAGTGTTGAATTTTAAAATGTGGCTTGGAGTGTGAAATATATTCCTTAGTCAATCCAATTGGTTAAATTGTTGTTTATATTGAAATGAATCGAGATTGATAAGGAGTTGGTTAATGATGCTCGAACATGTACTTGTTTTGAGTGTCTATTTATTTTCTGTCAGGCTATATGGATTGATTACTAGTAGAAATATAGTTGGAGCTCTTTTGTGTCTTGAACTTATATTAAATGCGATTAATCTCAATTTTGTAATATTTTTTTTATTTTCTTTATAGTCGTCGACCAAAAGAAGCAATTATTTCTATTTTTGCTATAGCAATTGGAGTTGCTGAATCCGCTATTGGACTCGCTATTGTTTCATCAATTTATGGTAACTGAAAATCAACTCGTATAAATTAATCTAATTTGTTGAATACGTAATATTATTCTATTAAAATAAATTTTAGAATTTTCATAAATCAACTAAAATTAGCATGTGTGCCATGTAAGGTATGATCATTGTCTAGGATATGATTGGGGACACGTATGATTTATAGTCTAGATAATTTGATCCTCACGAAAAGTGTCAAAGTATCAAAAATATATCAAAGAAACTAAGAGATGAAACAATAGTCCCAAAATTAAAGGTCAAAGTTTGGTACCCAAACTAAAAATGTGGACAGTTAAACAAAACAACTTAGAGGGGAGGGACTGGAGTCGGGTAAGGGATCAGTGCCGATCGGGTAGATCGGTAACACCGTTCCTTCCCATTCGGTTAGGCCAAATCGGGTACAAGATCGGGTTGGGAAACCGAATGAAGCCAACGGCTAGAAAGCCTTCCAACCTTCCACACTCCTCACCTTTTCTACTCTTCCTCCGTACAGCATCCACCTTAAAACCATGAGGCACAACATTTGCAGCAGCCACAGTTTGGTCAAATGTTTCATGGTTGTGTTGTTTGTGGGATGATTTGAAGAAGGATCAACCACGTCGTTTTGGGTTCGTGGGTTCTGATGGTTTGAACCCCGAACAGTGACTTGAAGAACTTTGATGTTACCCATTTTCTGTGTTTGTGTATGTGTGTGTTTTTGGTGAGAAATATGAGAGGAAAATGGTGGTGAGTGAAGTAAAATGTGAGTGAAAGAAATTGGGTAGGATTGGGTATCACTCCCACCAATTTGGGTAGTGTTAGGGTAGAACTGGGTAGTTTTGAGTTGGAAGATTTTTATTGGATAGAGGTGACGTGGCAATTTGGTTAGTGTTGGGTATTAGGGTTCCACTCCCTCCTCCCTTATAACTTTAATCATTCACTAATTACTTAATAATATATGTAAAGCCTTCACTCGTCTTGAATTATTAATAGAGGATTGATGTGCCCTAATGATGTTGATCAATTGCTTTACTTTTCATGATGGTTTCTGTGTAATTTTCTAATGTAGGATGATGAAAAAAAAATAGTTCTAAGTTTACACCAACTTATAACTTTGATATAATGTATTGTTTTTTTTCGACGTCGATTTTTCATGCCATATATAACATATCTCACAATGTCTCTTATGAGACTTGAACACACAATCTCTTTGTTGGCAGGCAACTCATATATCACTAGGTTAATTGTCAAATGACTTGAATATCGTGTGTAATAACTAATTCAGTGTCATAAATAAAAAATATAAGTCACAGTAAAAATTGCACAAGTCTTTTATTATATCAATTGTAAAGTTTCACGATTTAAGTGAAAGTAAGATCCAGGCTCCAGATTTTGCGTCATTTCTTAATGTTAAAACATGTTCTATTAAACAAAGTTTGTGTTTTAATGTTGTCCCACATTGGTTTGAGATAAAACTAAAAGTGTCATTATAACTCTCACTACACTCTCAGGCTTCAAGGTGTAACAAAGGTTTTTGTATGTATGTTAGCAATGAGAAAAGTTACTCACACTTAAACATCAAATATACAAAAGCCTCTGTTTGTACTTTTTGAATTTTTTAGAAAAAAAGTTAAATACTGTAAAGAGCGTTTGTACTTTTTGAATTTTTTGGAAAAGAAAAATAAATACTGTAACAAAGGTTTTTGTATGTATGTTAGCAATGAGAAAAGTTACTCACACTTAAACATCAAATATACAAAAGCCTCTGTTTGTACTTTTTGAATTTTTTAGAAAAAAAGTTAAATAATGTAAAGAGCATTTGTACTTTTTGAATTTTTAGGAAAAGAAAAATAAATACTGTAAAGAGCATTCGATACAACTGTATTTTTAGTCCTAACGAGTGTTGGAAAACCCGCGCGATGCAGCGGGATTGCTTAAAGGACTTACTTTGCAACGACATTTAAACCTCAGGGGTTGTTTTTGCCAAGTTGCGAAAGATTATTAATGTTAAAGGACTTACTTTGCAACGACACTTGAACCTCAGGGGCTGTTTTCGCCAAGTTGGCAAAGTTTGCAATTAATGCAAATGTTTTGCAAAAGGCTCCTGCCTTTTAGTATATTATAGTAATTTTTTGGAAAAAAATTAAATACCGTAAAGAGCATTCTAAATAGTCCTAACATGCATTACTTTGAAGTTTGAACTCAACCACGGGTTTGATTACCGGATTGAGTCGATTCATTCTCGATAAACTTATCAAAGTCTATGTCCAGAATCTCATTTCGTCAAAAAATGTATACGTGCATAGTCGATTCATTCTCGATAAACTCATCAAAGTCAATGTCCGGAATCTCATTTTCGTCAAGAAATGTATAGGTGCCCAGTCGATTCATTCTTGATAAACTTATTAATGTCAATGTTTGTAATCCTGTTTTCGTCAAGAAATGTATTGTTGGAATCACTCCTAAACCTTAAATCAAGTGTTAGTTACTTATATGTAATAGGTAGCTTATTATGGCCTTTATGTTTATTTAAGGTCAAGCTTATGTAGAAGGCCCATAAGCTTAGGCCCATGTCCAATAAGAAAAGGGAAGGAGTGGGAGTGTTGCCCTAGCTCCTTGCCTATAAATACTATGTAATAACCCTCACTTGAGGGTTGGTTGTTCAATGCATTTCTCATTCACTCTATACGCTTAACCTTTCTCACTTTATACGTGCGTGTTTGTGTGTGTGTTGTTCATCCGCCTCTCTTCTCTTCTCTATTTCTTTCATTGATGCTTGTGTTGTAAAACTAGTGACCTAACAGTGGTATCAATCGCCTACTAGTTGGGTGAATCGTTATTGCTTTTGAAGTGGGTTTTTGGTCCTACGCGTAAGGCTAACGTGATACTTTGGTTCGCTTAAAAACTCGTTTTTTACACTTTTTAATCCAAGATTCTTGTACTTTCAATGTTTTAAGGTGTTAAAATAACTGTTTTTGGAAAAAAGTTTCAAACTTTATGCGTGGATCATAGTTTTTAAGCTTGTTTTTGTTCGTGGGTGTCGTTCTACGCGTAACCTGTTTAGCCGTTTTGGTTCATCAAGTTTCACACTTTTGTGTTATTTTGGTGATATTGAAGCTATTCCATAACAAAAATCTGGTTTATAAACAACTTTGGGCAAAAGTCATCTTACGAGTAGAACTACGCGTATCAAAACCCTAGTTCTACGCGTAACTTTATCCGTGGTTTGATCTTCAGTTTCGTGGTTTACTCCGTGTTTTCTTGCTTGGATAAGCCTGAAAATACGTCGACTTTGGATATCTTTTGCACTGTGATAGTGTAAAAGATCATTTGGGCAAAACCCTAAACTTACGCATAAGCATAAAGCTTACGCGTAGAAATCCTACGCATAAGATTCATCTTACGCCTAAGCCTAGTCTTACGCATAAGGTAATCCTACGCCTAAGTTTCTACGCCTAACTTTGTGTCTTTAGTGTCTTTTCCCTACTTACGCGTAAGCTAAACCTACGCGTAACTCTTGATTGTTACGCGTAACTTTGGTGTTTTTTACGCTTAAGTGCTACTTGGCTTTATTGTGATTTCTACGCCTAAGGATACTTCATTAACATCGTTTCATTCGACTATAAAGATCCATCAACACAAGTTATCAAAAAAAAAATAATAATAAAAAAAAAATAATTTTTCGAGGAGTCTAAACGTTCAATTTTTACGCGAGATTCAAATTTTGGTTTAACTGTGAAAATTTTGGTCAAAAATTCAAATTTTTGGGCCCAAATTCAAAATTTTCGGGTAAAATTTGGCGTCAAAATTGTCATAACTCAAATTTTTCTTACAACCTTAGAATTGAATTTTATAGTGAATTTCAAATTTTGAGATTCAAAATTTTTCAAAATTATTTTTTGGAGGGAAATTGAAATTCACTATATCGACCCTCTGTGTGCTATATCGACTTCGCACCTTTTCTTCTCTTTGATTCTTCTGCAGGGGAGTGAAATGGATTCTGATCATAAAGATCCAGTTGTGGCATTGAAAGAAGGATACATAGCTCTGGCTCTGGCATTGAAGCGTCAGACATCATCAAATTCCCGATATCCCGCAGTCGTGCAAGGTGAAAGACTTGATGTACATGCAAGGAATGCTCAAATGGACGTTGAGAATGTTGTGATTATTGCAACTGTCGGTAATGCGGACAATGAGGTTGTAGCATTAGAAAAGCAGGATGATAGCAACAGATCTGGAGAAGATATCATACTTAACTACGACACCGAGCCCAACTGCGACGAAGAACAAATGGTTGAGGAAGATATCTTACCCACCTATGACACTGACACAGAACAGATGGTCGAGGTACAATCTACTGTTGATCATATTCTGACTGCAAATGCGACACAACATACTGAGCAACCTGAATTTAGTAATGAAGGAGAGGTTGACCAGTGTGTTGCACAATGTCCAGACAACTATCTCATGTCTGAGCCCTTACTTGCAAACAATTCAACTGAATCGTCAAATCAAACTCTTGAATATGAAATCATTCTTCTCAAAAAGACCATTGCTCAGTTTCATAAAGATTTTTCAAAACTAGAGGCACATTGCATCTCTCTTGAACTTAAATTACAAAACAAATCTTTTTCCTCAGAACACAATGGTCAACATTCAAATGAACAAAGTAATCGTGTGGACACATTAGTAAAAGAAAATGAGCATTTAAAGGCTCAAATTCAAGCAAAGGGGCTTGCACATGTTGCTTTACAAAACAAACTGAGAAGATTAACTGACAAGAGTGTGGATACTAATTTTACAAAACCAACAATCTTAGGGAAATCGTCTCTACAACCTTTCAGAAAACAATCTGTAGTTAGACAACCAACTGCATTTAAATCTGAACGTTCAAAATCTTCAAAACCACGGTTTCCCTCCCAAGTTGTTGAGAATAATCATTTGATAAAAACAGTCACTCCACATTCCTGGCCTAAGAATAATGCTTCTGTTTCTGTTAAACATGTTTCTGTTAAACCTGTTTCTGTTATACCTGTTTCTGTTATACCTTTACATGTGGTTGCTCCTGCCAAATCTAGGATTAGTTCAAACACTGTGTCTAAACCGAGCATTAAAATTAAAAATTCATATGATTCAAATGACGCATACAAGAACTATGATCTAGAAAAGGCTAGGAAAAGGGCACTTCTTCAAAAGGATGGAATCTTAGGTTCACGACCTAGTGTATCACCTTCAAGTGTATTACTGAACACTACCTGTAGTATCAAACCAAAACCTAAGTTACCTCAACAAACAGTTAGAAATAAACCCGTTGATCAAAATGTAAACTGTCAGAAACCTAATAGGTGGATCCATATAGGACACAGACTCTTCCCAAAAGAAGTTTCAACATCCCCTAGATCTAACCTTAGATGGATACCAACGGGTAGGATTTTCAAAACTGTTAGTCTTAGGTGGATTCCTACAGGTAAGTTACTAAGTAGTTGCACCAAAACAAGTGGGATACCAACAACATCCATTCCTGTGGCAGGAAAGGAAATCATCCAAATAGCATGTTCAGGTGTCAAGAAGATAATTGACACTACATCTTTATGCTTCTAACATCTGGAACCCAGTTACACTTGGGGATCCATGTTTTTCTCTTCCTTGCCCCCCTTCTATTTTTCTATGCAGGTACAACAACTATGGCTCCTACTGCAAAACAGCGTAGGACCCGTTTCTCACCGTAAAAAATATCATGATCCATCAGCTGTTCCACCATTGTACTTAATCGTCATGAATTGGAAACATTGCTTGCTCCTCTGGTTAAAGATTCTGCCAAAAGTCGTGCTTCAGATGTATCGAATGTTTCCGCTGAACAACCGATAATACCCTAATTACAGATACACCTGAATCTACAACAACAACCGAATCTTCTATAACAGAAGATCAACCTGCTTCCAACAACAATGACACAGCTGATGATCAACATTATGAACAGAGATGTTTTATCAGCATTTGACTCTCTCGAAATATTTTTGGTACTTCACACTTGTTCGATAAATTGGACATACATGGTTTCGCTGTCTCCTTATACATGGTTTCGTTGTCTTCAATTCATCATCAACATACGTGGTGTATGATTCTGAATCATTGAAAACATCGAGGGGGAGAGAATGTGTAGGTGGTCATGGCTTCCTCGTTCTTCCACTTGCTTCTTTGCAAAAACCCAATGCCTTCTTGAATTTCTTCAATTAGGGGGAAGAAATAAGACGATATGTGGCTCAAACTTCTCACTTTGGAATTATCGTCTCAATTTCATGGGTGATCTTGTGTGATGTTACACACATATGATGTTATGATGCCTCACACACGGTCTTGGTATCGAATTCTTGCATATTCACAGGTGATAAGTATTCCGAAAGACCACAACATTAAGGGGAAAGTCGTTTCATTTCGTCTTTCGTGGTTTGTTTGGTGTGATGCGTCTACATACGTGAGAAGATCTTGTTGATTTCTGGCATGTTACCCTCGAACGGATCTTCCGCAATAAGTCAGATTTTCTTTGTGTGGTTTACTGCTCATCTACAAATTCCGCTGCATACTGAAACCTTCAAAAGTTAGAGGAAATGTAGACTTCATCAAAGTTTCAAATCTGCTAAAGACAGTTGTCAGTTTGGGGGGAAGCTGATACAGAAACTTCTTCACTATGGCTTCTGAGTATAACAGCTTAGAACCCGGTCACAACCTTTTAAACTTTCCTCAACCCCCATCATCAGCTGAACTAAGCCACCAGCTTACTCGTCAACAAATGGAAAGGTTATTTGCTCCTCTGTTCAGTGACGATATTGATGAACATGCTCCAGGTGTATCCGCTATTTCCGCTGCACAACCTGATAATACTCTTATACCTGATACACCTGCTACAACAACTACTGTTGAAGAAGCACCACCAGTTGACTCCACCACAACAGTTGAACAAACCGCTTCCAACAATGATGAACCGGCTGATGATATTCTGAATGAAGTACCCCCACCTGCAGATTTTGATCCAAATGTGTTCTTTAACCCGTTTGCTAATGACACTGCTGCACCTGATGTCGCGGAATCATCAACAAACCATTTGAATCCTCAAAATCTGCACAATGTATACCAACATCAACCCTCTACACATCGATGGACAAAAGACCATCCTCTGGAAAATATTATTGGCAACCCAAATCAACCAGTCGTTACGAGACAACGTCTTCACACAGATGGTGAACATTGCATTTATGCACTCACTGTCTGCCAATCTGAGCCTAAAAACATTAAAGACGCAATGACAAAAGACAACTGGATTGAATCCATGCAAGAAGAACTCAACCAATTCAAACGTCTTGAAGTATGGGAACTGGTTGAAAGACCAACAGGGGTCTACGTCATTGGTCTCAAATGGATTTGGAAAAACAAATTGGATGCTGAAGGGAACGTAATCCGAAACAAGTCACGTCTAGTTGCTAAGGGTTATCGTCAGGAAGAGGGAATAGACTTTGAAGAATCTTTTGCTCCGGTTGCTCGTCTTGAGGCTGTTCGGATATTTCTCGCGTTCGCGGCTCATATGAATATGACGGTCTTTCAGATGGATGTCAAAACTGCGTTTCTCAACGGACAACTGAAAGAAACGGTTTATGTCAGCCAACCCGAAGGATTCATTGATCCCGAGTTCCCGAACCATGTCTATAAACTGAAAAAAGCTCTTTATGGTCTCAAACAAGCTCCTCGGGCATGGTACGATAAGCTATCATCTTTCCTCATTGCTAATAATTTCACCAAAGGTTCGGTTGACCCTACTCTTTTTATACAATATCACGGGGTACATATCTTAATTGTTCAAATTTACGTGGATGACATCATTTTTGGGTCTACACATAAAAAGTTTTCAATCGCTTTTGCAAAACTAATGAAGAAAATTTTTGAAATGTCCATGATGGGTGAACTCACGTTCTTTCTAGGACTGAAAGTTCATCAATCACCCCGTGGTATTTTCTTGAGTCAGTCCAAATATGCCCTTGAATTGTTAAACAAATTTGGAATGAAAACCTGTGACACTTATGCCACACCAATGACTCATATCAAGAAGCTAGATGCTGATTTACATGGGAAATTAGTTGACCCTACCAAATACCGAAGTATTATTGGGTCTCTCATGTATCTAACAGCTAGCAGACCTGGTATTGTATTTGCCGTATATCTTTGCTCCCGTTATTAGTCGCGTCCAACTGAAACCCACCTCTCTGAGGCTAAAAGAATCCTCCGATACATCAAGGGAACCATTAACTTTGGGATCTGGTATCCGAAGGATTCTGGTTTTGAACTAATCGCTTTTTCAGACGCTGACCACGCAGGATGCTTAGATTCGAGGAAAAGTACTTCAGGAGCACTACAATTTCTTGGTGATAAACTGGTGTCCTGGCAATCAAAGAAGCAGAATTGTACATCGCTGTCATCAACCGAGCAGAATATGTAGCCATGTCCGCGTGTTGTGCTCAAGTCATCTGGATGAGAACACAACTCAAAGACTATGGTTACGTATTTGACAGAATCCCGATGTACTGCGACAATCGGAGTGCCATTGCGATCTCGTGCAACTCAGTTCAGCATTCGAAATCAAAGCACATCGATCTTCGCTATCATTTCATCAAGGACCACGTGGAACAGGGTACAGTTGAATTATACTTCGTGGGTACAGAATACCAATTGGCAGATCTTCTCACCAAAGCCTTGCCTCCCGCTAGGTTTAATGAGTTGGTCCACCGGATTGGTATGAGGTGTTTGACTCAAGAGGAATTGGATGACCTCCTAAAACAGTCTTAAAAACCTGTCAAACACCAAAATATCTTTTGTAAATAATTTTTCAAAAACAAAATACAAAATTATAAAATCTGATAAAACAACAAAAATATTCCTCTATCTATATTTCTTTTAACATGGCAAGTACAAATCTTCCGTCAACACTCTAATCTTTCATAATTCAGAATTTTTTCGATCAAGTGTTGAGGGGGAGAAAGTAAATATTTTCCGGTTTCATAAAACCTTGTACCTCCATGTTTTCAAAAATATGTTGTTTCTTCTAAAATGGTGGACACTTTTCTTGTCAATTACTCTCCTCGGACTCAAATGATTTAACCATTTCATTATTTCAAAAGTCGAGGGGGAGTATCGTGAAGTTTCTTGCCTTACAAATGTTTTGTCTTACCTAAACGGAAGTTAAAGGATCTTGGTTGGATCCTCCTTAAGGTTGTAGGACTGAATGTGTCAACTTGGCAAATTAATGTTAACAAAATCATTTACTCCTAAAACAACCAAGATCAAACGGCCCAAATCAAATCTTCGAAATCCGTTCAAGTTTTAATTCGTAATCTATAAGTTCTAAATTGTTTTAATCAAGATGATAAACAAGGATTTCTAAAATTCTTTCAAATCCAACGGTTAAAACTCTTTAAACTGATTTTGGAAAATTGTTCACTCGAACGAACTGGGTGTTTATGCATTTTAGTGTTTGAATTGAAATGAGTTATATTAAAACCTTTCTTAGAGTCTATTAAACTTGTTTCAATCGTCCAAAACCATCCTGAATCTTAAATTTCATTAATTTGAATTCTAGGGTTCTTGCGCTCATCTAGGGTTTTTCTATTATGTGATATGTTATTAGGTGGTCAAAAAGTGTTAGAATAAGTTTATATGCATAATTTGAACCTTTAAAATAGCCCAGAAACATCTAAACTGCAAGAATTTAAGTGTTAGGTTTCTTTTTAGGGTTCATCTCCCACAAATCTTATGATTCTGTGGTGGAAATGTGTTAAATCTTGTTCCATTACACTTATATGACATCTAGGACACTCCAGAAACATTCTTGTTTGATTTGTGTAGCTATATCTCTTACACGTAGATTAAGGGTTTAGGGTTCAAGTAATTTTACGCCTAAGTGTTTCTGTGTGTATCTGATATGTTCTTATGCTTGTTTTGTGATCTATAAGATGCTTGGAATTAACTGCAATCAAGTTTTCATGTTTATAGTTAACAGGTTAATTATTCGTAATGTCAGAATCTTCAGGTGTTCAAACCGTTACGCTTAAAGAATACTTTTATGCGTAAAGGTAACGCCTAAGAGAAATCTTACGCGTAACTCTTACGCATAAGAGGTCTACAGTGGATTACGCGTATCTTGGAAACATATTCGTAAACAAGGCTTGCTACGCATAAGCTTTACTCTTACGAGTAAACTTTACGCGTAACATCTTGCTTATTCCTACGCGTAAGCCTAAAGCCTTTGAACTTGTCTTACGCGTAAGAAACTCTTACGCATAAGCTAGGTCTTACGCTTTAGCTTACTCCTACGCATAAGCTCCTTTCTAACGCATAAGGATCCTTGTTACTCATAACTCACTGTTCACTACATTTTGGCCTGTTACGGATATGTTACTTGTTAAATGTTACTCATAAGTCACAAATACGTGATGTTTCGTATATGCTTACAAAAGTTAATATGTTGTGTGTTAAGTGAAAAATTGGACTTTGTAATTTCATAATTAACATGTTCACGTAACTTATCACTTCAACTTCAATCAATTGGAAAAATGTGACTTAGGACTTGTAACTAACATAAACATGTTACCATCAAACAAGGAATTAGATAATAAATCAGACTAAAAACAAATACATTGTGTTTCCACATGTCTGTCTTTTTGTCTAATGTATTTCAGATCACAAAATGGCTGCAAATCAAGCAAACATCAATGCCCCAGCTGAGCTTTCGATGGCAAACACATTCCCAACTGGTTTCGACAAAACAATTGGCAAGAAAAATCTCCGTGTCATCTTCAGCAACTTCATATGCTCATAATCATCTTGCAGAATTGCTGTGGACATCCTTCTGCAACATCCATTCAAATTCATACTCACAAAGTCATCCTGATGATGAGTATGATTCAATGGATGAGGAAATACTATTTCATAAGTAATTAAAGCAGAAAAGGATGGAATACCATGCTTCAACCTTTTCGGTTAATCAACCCGGTGGGGCAGGAGGGTCAAGTAGTAGTCCTCCACTTATGGAAGATCCATTGCAAACATCTCTTACCCTATCCGATCCGGTTAATCAACCCGGTAAGGATCAAGGTGTCACTGTCACTACTACTGTTGAAATGAAGCAACCACAACAACAACTAAAACTACCGCAAGAAGAAAAGCATGGTGAAGATGTGGAAATATATGACGAAGGAGATTACGATCATGATAAGGATGAAAGAGTCACTGATGATGATAATTTGGTGGCTGAAGAGGAAATGTTGCAAAAAGAGGATGAAGAAACTGCTAGAGCTGAGGAGGAAAAGTTAAAGAAGGAATCAGACAACTACTTAGTTGACAAACCAATACACAAACCTCAACAGTCTTCTGAATCACCTCTTGACACTTTCACTAAACCCAAATCATCATCTCAGTCATCATCTCCATCAACATAAGAAACACCAATGTCAACAACAAAATCCGTTAAGAAGGCAACTCCATCCAATGATTCGACTAATGGTTAAGCAGGTTATGACCACTACACAACAAGCTACACAACCACCACCATCTGATCAACCAAGGGATTCAGAAACCACACCACCAATGGAGAAAACCGTTGATCATTTTACATGCACTGGTGGTGAGGATCACGACATACCTGAACCCTAACCAGAACCTCAATCGAAATTTAGATCAAGTACATTACTGCACTCCTTGTTTTCATACGCTTCAAATCAAAGAGCGTGTTGAAGTTCTCCACCTCGGGGTCGAATCTTACCTAAATTCTACACTTCATCGGAATCAATCAAGAACCTCAGTACAAAATCATTCATAAACAAAAGTTTGGGTTTGTCTACCAAAGTGAAAATCATCATACTTGCTTCATGGCTTTAGATGAAATTCACTAAGTTCTATGACGCCACCCTGGAGATGGTTCGAGATGGACTGACATATCGATTTAAGGACATTGAGTTAGGTATAATTCAGACGAAGAGATGGAATTCAAAGGATCGCAAGGATGTTCGTTGATTTATCACTAGGATTGATGAATGTTTAATTCATCAGGATCAGATGCAACGGTTGGAGAGCTATGTGGGAGGATGACCAAACTTTCCGATTCTGACTTTCCAACGTCCTCAGAAAGTAGCTGATCGTCAGTAATCATTGGGTACTCTCTTGATTGTGATTTTATTTGTTTGATTATATGTCTATGGCTTGTGCACACATAACAGTGTACAACCCGTAATTGTCAAGAAAGGACCCTGTGGTACGCTTCAGTGCCACAATCCTTATAAAAGGAGCAAAAGCTTCTTACTTTTGAGTAAAACCTATCAAACCTTTCATTTTTCAAGGTTTTGCTCAAAAGGACAAGTACTTCCCCGTATGATTTTCAAAACCTCAACCGTTTATATCACTTGTTGAGGGGGAGTACTTGCGTTTAAACTTTGCTCACAAATTGTTCATAGTGGTCATCTTCCCGCAACACTCGAAATGGTCATATTTATTCTCAACTTTTCAAAAATAACATCTTATATGCCATTTTTGAGGGGGAGAAAATTATGTGATAAGAAATATGTTGTGTAAATGCAAATGAATCTTTGTGTAATAGACTTAACCAACGAATTGACGGTACTAAACTGTTAGTAACTCGAAAAGACTTGTCCTGGACGGGTAATAATTTCAAGCTAGTTCACTAGTAATGTAAACGTGTCTCGCAAAGGACTTGTCCAAGTAGAAAGTACCATTCGAGATACTCTTGGTAGACATGAACTCTAACGGGTTTGACAACCTTTCGAGGTTTGTCTACACCTTCAAGGTAGTTATTAGAGCTAGTTGTCACCTAAAAGCTGACAATGTAACTCTTTAACTATGCAACGTAACCGTGTCTCGCGGGGGAGTGTCTATCTTGAGTTGATCAATTCAAAAGTGCGCGCTCTTCCCACACAGTGCAGATTTCCATCAAAACTCTAAAGCACATGTGGAGGGGGAGTATTTCTGCTAAAAGATAAAACTCTCACAGTGGTTCAAACATGTTTTTCATTTACAAACCCTTTGAGAGATTTTCTTAAAAATTGGTTTTATGGCAACATAGGTTAGTCATGGAGTGATAAGGTGACTAAGGTTAGGAATAACCGTCATATGATCCGCCAGAGCTGGAGGGATCTACCCAAGGACATCACAAATAGTTAGTACTTAGAAGTCCTTAGGTATGATTATAAAAAGGAGATAATGAGAATCGGAGAAAGAAGGAGTTGAAGAATTAAAAAGAAATGCAAAGAAAAGGGTGAAAAGAAATAGCCCTCCAAATTATTCAACTTAGGGCAGACACCGGGTTCAATTCATATGCTACTGGTTGTCACTTAGTGACACCAGTATTGAAGATTAAAAGTCGTCACGGACCCAGTGACGCATGCACTAAACCTTCTTAGCCACTCAAGCCTCTCTCAAAAGAATCTTGTTTCATTCTCACAGGGAACCCTACGTAAACTATTGGCTTTCTCTTAGAGATCGCTGGTATTGAAGAAGGAGACCCTCTCCCTACTCCCCGCTCAGGAAAACCAAAATGCACAATTGAGTCTAGAGCCACGAGATTCATCAAAAGATCTCTTAGGTACACTTGACATTTCATCACTTGATGTTCAACAATAAGAACATCAGTGGTACATTATCGAGTCCTTCACAGATCTTAGCAATCTGTCGAGAACATTTATGAGAGGTTCACATCTGTGATCCTCAGTGATTGAATGGAAACTCCTGCCATGGTCAACATCAAACAGCCCTGACAGCAGGTCTCTTCGGTAACTCCCCGTGGATTACGCTTAGTGTGTCTCAAACGGTCTACAGTCGTGAGGTGATGCTTCGGTGTACCTCAGCGACTCATCTGAACTGTAGATGTACTTCGGTACATCGCGTTATCTCACTTGTGGGACTCCAGTTCAGGAACGGCCTTTGTGAGAATTAGAGTTGTGTTTTCACACTATGCTGTTAACACTCTCGAAGTTCAAACTTGTAAGTGCCGGAATCCGCTGATTACTAACCGTTTTAAATGTTTTCTTCTTAAGGAAGGTCCGGAGCGGGATGATCGTGCAGATTCTTCTCATGCTCACTCCAACATCATCACTAATGGAAGTTCTATCCAAAAGCAACACAACAGTCAGAATGATTCTTCGTCAAATAAAAGAATCTACAAAGTTAAAGACTTAAAGAACTTCATCAGTACTGAATTCCAACGTCAAAGAGCGTGTGAGCATGTTGAAGAATGACGTGGAGACACTGTAGCGGCGAAGCAGACCTGAGGCAGACTTGATGCAGACAACAACATATTATCACTTTCATCACAAAGAACAATGATCAAAGAACAAAGTTAAAGATGACGTCAAAGCATAACTGTTCAAAGAAAACTATCTCTCTACACTGGGGAGATTGTTCGAATCAAGGCATTCCTTCTCACAAGAAAGAAGAATGTCAGAAGACGTCAAAGCTACTATTACATCAACGCCTTCACCGTTTTTCATCACCAACACTTGAGGGGGAGATTGTTGGAATCACTCCTAAACCCTAAATCAAGTGTTAGTTACTTATATGTAATAGGTAGCTTATTATGGCCTTTATGTTTGTTTAAGGTCAAGCTTATGTAGAAGGCCCATAAGCTTAGGCCCATGTCCAATAAGAAAAGGGAAGGAATGGGAGTGTTGCCCTAGCTCCTTGCCTATAAATACTATGTAATAACCCTCACTTGAGGGTTGGTTGTTCAATGCATTTCTCATTCACTCTATACGCTTAACCTTTCTCACTTTATACGTGCGTGTTTGTGTGTGTGTTGTTCATCCGCCTCTATTCTCTTCTCTATTTCTTTCATTGATGCTTGTGTTGTAAAACTAGTGACCTAACATGTATAAGTGCCCAACTCGTTAAGGTCACGATTTGTCGACATGATATATTAACCCCAACAAAGGTTGTATTTTTCTCATCATATCCCACCATATGTTCCTTTCCAGCATTATTGGTCAAGTTGTCTAAAACCATAGTTGAGTCAACTCGACGAGTTAGCTCCAGTGGTTTGACTCGCCCTTTTAGTCCAAGCATGTTAGGAATTTGCGAGTCGTTAAGATGAATTACACAACTTTAACCATTTACACTCTTCTTCTTGTATGATTTCCAGATTTAGTACACTAACCAAAAGCCAAAAACCACAAACAATGGATAACGAAATGTGTGTTTAGTTTTTTAGGATATAGATTGTGTGGTCAAAAATTTGGATTGGTAACTCGTCATAATCACCACTTATCGATTCAAACTTCCTGCATAACTCAAACTTCATAGTTTAAATGCAATATAAACACCTGATCATGTGGTTCAGACATCATAAATTTACACAAACAGTTCTAAAAATGCAATTGGAAAATATGGAAAAAGTTCTAATGAAGCATGTTTAAATTGTGGAGTGAACTTAGATGGCATATAAAACATTCAAAAAGTATTCTTAAAAAGCCGTTCTTCTTAGTTGTTAAAAGCTTGGAGGATTTTGTGACATCAAAAACCTTTGTGCTCCATGTACTAGCAAAGTTTGTGTTTTGATATCGTCCCACATTGCCTAGAGATACATATGAAAGTGGGTTTTTAATGCTCATTACAACTCATATGTGTAAATTTGTGTTAGAATTCCTTGTGAGATGGCTATAAAAAAATTTGTGCTTAGGTTGGACGTAGTAATACCTTGCGGTCGATCGTCTTTTTGTGAGAATTTGATCGCAGCCCTTTTCTTTTTTATGATGGTCGTGAACTCGATCGATTAGTGAGAATTTGATCGCAGCCCTTTTCTTTTTTATGATGGTCGTGAACTCGATCGATTAGAAAGTAAACTGTTCATTGTGCATTTAAGGTTAACCCGTTGTACATTTAAGATTAAACCTTACTGGGGCACCCAATTGTCTGAAAGTCGCTGGAGAAAGAAAGCTGACGTGGTAGAGAAAATGGGAGGGATTGGGATCCCTTAATGTGTCCAGCCTTATAACATACTTGATTACCATACACGTTTTTTATTTATAACATAAAGGATTCATATATACATTTTTTATTTCTTGTCTTTAAAAAGACTTCAAAATCAATTAAAAACTCTTGTTCAATAAAATCAAATACTCTTTTTTTTTGGGTAAAAGGGATCAAGACCCCGGTAAAACATATTAATCTCAAAAAATCCAATCAGTACAATGGAATGTGGCTGATGTACCACATTAACCTCAAGCACCAGCTTAAACCTCTAACTAGCCGAAAGACACGCCAATCGACTAACAAATAATAATACATACTGATCTGTGCTAAACCGTCAAGTCTAACAGACTTAAAACAGCTTAAACACAAATGCAATGAAGATCAGAGAATATAGTGAATTCCCGGGTCGTTATGTCCCACGGAGACTCAATGGTGTGTTAAACACTTGATCAGACGATAGAATGACCACTAATGATAGCGATCAGAAAGGATTAGATTGAATATTACACTACTGAAAAAGTTTATAAAATAAAGCGACTTAAATGCAAATTAAGAAAATTAAAAAGATAAAAGATATTAAATAAACGCTATCACTATTTTTAAAGTGATGAACGTTTAAAACCTAAAACGTACGTTTAAATTAAAAACTACGTTAACGTACAAAATAAAACGTGAAATCTAAGAAATAAAAATCCTAAAAATATGAAAATGACATTTTTACAAACCTAATGATAAAAGAAAATATATAGAAAAAAGAAAATTATTTTTACAACTATTTATCTAATTATTATTAATTAAAAACTATTTATTAAGTATTTAAAATGCACTAAAATACAAGAAAATACAAAATTAACCTAGAAAAATGAAATTATAACTTAGAAAAGTCTAAAATATGTTAAAACTTATTTTAAAACTGAAAATGTATTTTTTAGACTTTTTATGTATTTATTATTAATTAATTACTATTTAAAACTAATTAAAATGCTAAAAAATACTATTAAAACCAAGAAAATTATGGAAAAATACTTTTTAGGCTATTTATATTTATCTTAATCTAGGAAAATTGAAAACATATTTTTTAAAGCTTTTTCTGATTTATTAGTATTAAGTGGTATTTAAAATTGCTTAAAAACTAAATAAAATGCAGAAAAATAGCAAACCAACTTGGAAAAATCTGAAAATTTCAGGAAAAGTCTAAAATAATATTAGGAATATAAGAAAAATGGAAAAACAGGTGCTTATGTGTATAAAAATGGAACTGATGTGGAAGTGCTTATTGAAATAAGCACTTGATTAAGCAAATGGAATCCAAAGACTACCAAACTGAGACAGGAACTCTAATATGCTAAAGTAACCAGAATGCAATGAGAAACAACAAGCTAAAGCCTCTTGATTACAAGCTAGATCAGATTGATGACATGAGATTAATAAGCTAAACAGATTCCTGTGGGCTACTTGCAGCCACCAAATAAGCAACCAAATAAGCTAGTCAGCAAAAACTAATTATGGAGATCTAAAGTAGACCTAGGTAAGACCTTGCAACCCAAAAATCAGGCCTTGAGAAGCTCTGATGAACCCTGTGCACCTTGCACAAAATCTGAGAAACTCAGTGTCAACTGAGATCAGTGGAGCAGGGCATTTAGGAGTTTATTGAGAAGCATTTTGTAGCTTATACAAAAATTGTAAAATTCTGATAAAATGATGATAAGAAAGGACACCAGCTGAACCTTTTGAAATGCCAAATCTCACTGAGATTGGCTCAGAAATAAGATCATGAAAAATCCTCCTTATTGAGCTCAAAACCACTTTTTTAGCTTTTGACTTTTTGAGCAAACATGAAATGTTGACTATTTCCAACTTTGATTCAAATCTTTGAACTGAAAATGATATCTTGTGATAGAATAAGCACAATGCAAGCAAACTTAATGACTTTTGAACACAAAATGAGATTATGCTACTCAAAAGTCTCAACAGTGGACAAGTTAGACAGATTCAAAGGAAACTTTGACTTTCAGTGCTTGCAAACCCAAATTATCAACTAGTATGTACTCAAATAAGCTTAATAGACATGGACTAATAGAAATCAACCACTGCTTGTACCTAAATGACAGTTAAACCACTTGAGCCAAACACCCTTTATACTACTGTTTTGAAAATGAAACTGAGCTAAACCTTGACCAAACTTGTATCAGTGATCAAACTACGTTTATATAACCTAATTACAGCTTATTGAACAGATTTGAACCAGATTTAACTATAATTGAAGGTAATGCAAAGAAGCTCAAAAATTCACTTACTAGGGTCCTAGCCACTATGGCTTGAATCCATGAACTAAGGTACCACTAATCTATCCAAAATCAACCCAATAAACTGTAATTCACCCCAAATCCATGCCTGCATCAACCCATCTCCATTTCCAACATCATTTCCACTTTTGGCCATTCTTTTGACTTTTGTTGACTATGAGACAAATTGGTTTGAAAATGCAATGTAAGCTTACCCACAACTATATAGAGCTTATATCAACTTATGTGAGCTTGGGAAGAAGCTATTTAAGGCTTGAATACATGAATTTGAAACTGAAATACTCAACAGTGGACACAAAGCATGAACTTTAACCAAACTTTTGAAATTGATTCTTAAAAACAGTTTACAAAGATGAAATAACTTAAGTTTATATCAAAGGAACAAAAGATTACAGATTCTTGGCTAAATTAATACATTAATAGAAAAAACGACATTAAAGAAAAATAAGATAAAACTAGCTACTCCTTCCAGCCTTTCTCTTCCACTTTTTATACATCAAAACAGCTTCCCCACTTGCTCTGAACTATTCCCACCTTCTTTTTAGACCCTTGGATGATTTAGAGTCAATATTGGCCGTTTGATCATTTTGGCGCCAAAATTGGTTTAAGCCAGGTGGAGGGGTTGAGTGAAGGGGTGAAGAGGCATTTAATGTTTCTTGGAGTTGTGATGAGGTGGGGGGACAAGGAGAGTGATATGGTGAGGATGGGGGTGGATTTGTTGAGTTTTGCAGGCAAGCAGTTGAGAAGGAAGACTAAAAGGGCGCCAAGTGGGGTGTTTGTTTGACTGCCATTTGACCAAGGCAGTATTAATAAGCCATGGGTCCAAAATGTAATATGACAGGGGGTCCAAAAGGATAGGCAGGCCAAAAAGGGTTTAAGGGCTTTAATTATTACAAGGACTAGATGTGCAAATTCTGAAAATCAAGGACCAATCCTGTCAATTATGCAAAGTTACTTCAAGGGACCAAAACTGACAAGCTTCCATAGAACAAGGACCAAACTTGACAATTTCAAAATTCCAAGGGCCATTTATGACATTTTTTAAACTTGAGGGACCAAAGTTGTAAATTTGCAAATTTTACATTTCAAGGGTTTGTTTTGACAACTTTTGAATCCCATGGACCTTAAATGTCATTTTTCTTTATTTAGATATACCAGGGACTGTTTTTGACAACTATTGAAACTTGGGGGACTAAAACTGCCAATTTTGCAAACTTGATACGTTTTTCATCTGATTTTGATATTTTTGCATTTAAAACACATAAAACACTGATTTGTGATATTTTGATCATTTTGATGTGTTTCTGAGTGTTTTCAGATGATTTTGCAGTTTATTTTGTACAAAAATGATGAGTATTTAGACACTCATCAATCCCCCACACTAAGATATTGCTAGTCCCTAGCAATGATTTGAGAAAACTTGATGGATTTGAAAAACTCTTTACCAAAAGCCATCACTTCTGGAGTAGCCAAATGTTTCAGTTCCAGTAAGAACCTTGGTACACTGATAACCAAATGATTTTGAGCAAATCATAAGCTGTAAACGGATTTGATTTGTCTTTACCAGAAGCCGTACCCTTCTGGACTAGCCAACTCTTAGATAAATTATCAGAATTATCTTTGGTGAGCTGAATACCAATTATGGATTTTCCACTGCCTTTACCACAAGCCATAATCTTGCGGGCTAGCCAACTCTTCACTTTTTAGGATATGGTGAGCTGAATACCATACAATTTTGGGCAAATTGCAAGCCGTCAACGGATTTGAGATATCTTTACCAAGAGTCGTTTGCTCCTGGATTAGCCAATCCTTTTATCTTACAGACATGGCGGACTGATAACCAAATGAGTAAGTGTAGAACACTTACTCCAAAAAACATTTTTGGCCAAAAACGGGGGAATTGGGTAGATAATATATGAAATTCGTGAGAATTCCCCCCCACACTTAGAAATGAATATTACCCTCAATATTCAAAGTACCGGCGGTTATGCCGAAACAAAGAACGTAAAAGGGAAATACTACGGCCATTATTATGAAAGATTTTTTTTTTTTTTTTTTAGATATATATATATATATAACATGTGGGGCATTACCCCCACACTTAGGTGGTAGAAAGGGGGTAAGAAGACAGAAATATGGGTGAAAACCCATATAGTGTGTGCTACTGTTTTTGGTTTCCGAGTCGCTAGCTTGACTCGACCCCGTATTCATTGGTTCATGGGGAAACAAAGTGGAAGAAACAATCTCAATCGGACTTTCGTTCAAGATGTTTGGATAAACATTGAAGTACGTGAAAGTTCCACACCGATGAGATATAGAAAGAAAGACCCGGCTCACAAATGATAAACGAAAATGCCGGGGTCAAAGATAGTGTCCTCACTCCCGAAGGAGTGAAGAAGAGAGGAAGACACATCATAAGTGAGGAATGGAAGGAAGATGTTTATAACAATTAGGATCCATTCGTCATCCTCAAATGTAGACACATCGGGAGGAAGGGTGAAGGTAGTATCATCAATAAGCAAACTCTTATGATAGAGTACACCTTCCTCCGAGCCAATATCATCCTCAAGATCAAAATGGAAATGATCATATTCCGGAGGAGATATGTCATGAGAGAGTTCACCGGAGAACTCTTCATGAAGAGAATCATTGGAAAAAGCCTCAAGCTCGGGCTTGTCCAATGTAGAGTCACTATCCACAACGGGGATAGGAGATGAAGCTGACTTAGCACAGAATGATTCGATTTTAGAAACGAGGAGATTTATATTGAACAATTGTTCACGAAGTATCTCGTCCTCAATTTCCAGATCATCAGAATCTCTCATTTCCTCTAAGCTAACTAGCTCAGAAGGTAGCTCCTCGACATAATCGATGTCTCCATAGGATAAAGAATCGTCAAACGAAGTACAATCGTTATCAGAATCGGAGAACATCTCGACATGATCATATGGAATGTCAAGAGGAGGAGAAGAATCATCATTAAGAGGCTCATCACACATATTACCGGAGATAACCTCGGACTCACTTGGGATTGGAACAAGGCTCTCAACACTAGATGATTCCATTTCTGGAATAGTGCTAAGAGGCTCGTCCCCCATTATGAGAGAGTCTTTGGAAACAATAATAGGTAAGATAGGTGTGATAGCAATAGACTGAGGGTGTTGAGAAATAAGATCGTTCAATTGAGTAACACTCTCCTCGTCGTAATCATAGTATTCCTTCATTTGAATACTATCCTCATCATCATCGTCATCATATCTGATTCTTATATTCATCTGCTGAAGCTTACACACCATTCTTTTCATTTGTAGTTTCTTTCGAATGCGTATTTCTTCAGAACTTTGAGGAAGATTACACTCCTCGTAATCATTGAGATGCTGTGAAGGCTCGGAAGTCTGATGACTGATGGAATACTGCGAGGGTTGGAAATTGTCAAAACCGGGAGAATTGAAATTGTGAAAATTTTGATTCATCGGTTGACATTCAAAAGTCGCATGAGGACCCTCGCAATTCTCATAACAGAGATAATTGGGAAAATAACTTTCACCAAAGTTCT
The DNA here is from genome assembly GCA_019973895.1 of Chrysanthemum seticuspe. Lineage (NCBI taxonomy): Eukaryota > Viridiplantae > Streptophyta > Magnoliopsida > Asterales > Asteraceae > Chrysanthemum > Chrysanthemum seticuspe. Next base: position 331,294,333 of record BPTQ01000005.1, read on the forward strand.
GATTGTAACATGGTTCCGGCTCATAGACAAGCGGGACCCGTGGTGGACAATCAAAACCGTAATGAGAATCATTCCCACAAAACTCGCATGAGTAGGATTCGAATTGGGGCTGTGGAGGTAGGTAGGAAAAATCGGGTGTTTCATTGTTTGAAATGGGATCGAGATTACCGACAAACTTGTCTCCGAAACCCACATTGGTACATCGCCGACAATTTCCACCGTTAAATGGACCTCCACACCAGGAACATGTCAAATACCATGACATAGAGAATTAAACAGATAAGAGGGATAAGAGATGAAGAATTAAACGGTTATAGAGGATAAGGAATGGAGAATTAAACAGGTTTGAGGATAAAGAAATGTAGAATTAAACAGATTGGAGGATAAAGGATGGATATTTTTGGATTTTTGAAAAACATGATATAAAAACAAAGAATGAAAATATTTTTGGTGTTGATAACACTTCAGGAAAAGTGTTAATGAACTTTTTGGATTTATGATAACTTTACAAAAAACTTTTTACAAAAGATGGAATATGTGCAAGAATGGATCTGAAAAAGGTTAACACACGCTAAAGCCTCCCCGGCAGCGGCGCCAAAATTTGATCTGTGCTAAACCGTCAAGTCTAACAGACTTAAAACAGCTTAAACACAAATGCAATGAAGATCAGAGAATATAGTGAATTCCCGGGTCGTTATGTCCCACGGAGACTCAATGGTGTGTTAAACACTTGATCAGACGATAGAATGACCACTAATGATAGCGATCAGAAAGGATTAGATTGAATATTACACTACTGAAAAAGTTTATAAAATAAAGCGACTTAAATGCAAATTAAGAAAATTAAAAAGATAAAAGATATTAAATAAACGCTATCACTATTTTTAAAGTGATGAACGTTTAAAACCTAAAACGTACGTTTAAATTAAAAACTACGTTAACGTACAAAATAAAACGTGAAATCTAAGAAATAAAAATCCTAAAAATATGAAAATGACATTTTTACAAACCTAATGATAAAAGAAAATATATAGAAAAAAGAAAATTATTTTTACAACTATTTATCTAATTATTATTAATTAAAAACTATTTATTAAGTATTTAAAATGCACTAAAATACAAGAAAATACAAAATTAACCTAGAAAAATGAAATTATAACTTAGAAAAGTCTAAAATATGTTAAAACTTATTTTAAAACTGAAAATGTATTTTTTAGACTTTTTATGTATTTATTATTAATTAATTACTATTTAAAACTAATTAAAATGCTAAAAAATACTATTAAAACCAAGAAAATTATGGAAAAATACTTTTTAGGCTATTTATATTTATCTTAATCTAGGAAAATTGAAAACATATTTTTTAAAGCTTTTTCTGATTTATTAGTATTAAGTGGTATTTAAAATTGCTTAAAAACTAAATAAAATGCAGAAAAATAGCAAACCAACTTGGAAAAATCTGAAAATTTCAGGAAAAGTCTAAAATAATATTAGGAATATAAGAAAAATGGAAAAACAGGTGCTTATGTGTATAAAAATGGAACTGATGTGGAAGTGCTTATTGAAATAAGCACTTGATTAAGCAAATGGAATCCAAAGACTACCAAACTGAGACAGGAACTCTAATATGCTAAAGTAACCAGAATGCAATGAGAAACAACAAGCTAAAGCCTCTTGATTACAAGCTAGATCAGATTGATGACATGAGATTAATAAGCTAAACAGATTCCTGTGGGCTACTTGCAGCCACCAAATAAGCAACCAAATAAGCTAGTCAGCAAAAACTAATTATGGAGATCTAAAGTAGACCTAGGTAAGACCTTGCAACCCAAAAATCAGGCCTTGAGAAGCTCTGATGAACCCTGTGCACCTTGCACAAAATCTGAGAAACTCAGTGTCAACTGAGATCAGTGGAGCAGGGCATTTAGGAGTTTATTGAGAAGCATTTTGTAGCTTATACAAAAATTGTAAAATTCTGATAAAATGATGATAAGAAAGGACACCAGCTGAACCTTTTGAAATGCCAAATCTCACTGAGATTGGCTCAGAAATAAGATCATGAAAAATCCTCCTTATTGAGCTCAAAACCACTTTTTTAGCTTTTGACTTTTTGAGCAAACATGAAATGTTGACTATTTCCAACTTTGATTCAAATCTTTGAACTGAAAATGATATCTTGTGATAGAATAAGCACAATGCAAGCAAACTTAATGACTTTTGAACACAAAATGAGATTATGCTACTCAAAAGTCTCAACAGTGGACAAGTTAGACAGATTCAAAGGAAACTTTGACTTTCAGTGCTTGCAAACCCAAATTATCAACTAGTATGTACTCAAATAAGCTTAATAGACATGGACTAATAGAAATCAACCACTGCTTGTACCTAAATGACAGTTAAACCACTTGAGCCAAACACCCTTTATACTACTGTTTTGAAAATGAAACTGAGCTAAACCTTGACCAAACTTGTATCAGTGATCAAACTACATTTATATAACCTAATTACAGCTTATTGAACAGATTTGAACCAGATTTAACTATAATTGAAGGTAATGCAAAGAAGCTCAAAAATTCACTTACTAGGGTCCTAGCCACTATGGCTTGAATCCATGAACTAAGGTACCACTAATCTATCCAAAATCAACCCAATAAACTGTAATTCACCCCAAATCCATGCCTGCATCAACCCATCTCCATTTCCAACATCATTTCCACTTTTGGCCATTCTTTTGACTTTTGTTGACTATGAGACAAATTGGTTTGAAAATGCAATGTAAGCTTACCCACAACTATATAGAGCTTATATCAACTTATGTGAGCTTGGGAAGAAGCTATTTAAGGCTTGAATACATGAATTTGAAACTGAAATACTCAACAGTGGACACAAAGCATGAACTTTAACCAAACTTTTGAAATTGATTCTTAAAAACAGTTTACAAATATGAAATAACTTAAGTTTATATCAAAGGAACAAAAGATTACAGATTCTTGGCTAAATTAATACATTAATAGAAAAAACGACATTAAAGAAAAATAAGATAAAACTAGCTACTCCTTCCAGCCTTTCTCTTCCACTTTTTATACATCAAAACAGCTTCCCCACTTGCTCTGAACTATTCCCACCTTCTTTTTAGACCCTTGGATGATTTAGAGTCAATATTGGCCGTTTGATCATTTTGGCGCCAAAATTGGTTTAAGCCAGGTGGAGGGGTTGAGTGAAGGGGTGAAGAGGCATTTAATGTTTCTTGGAGTTGTGATGAGGTGGGGGGACAAGGAGAGTGATATGGTGAGGAGGGGGGTGGATTTGTTGAGTTTTGCAGGCAAGCAGTTGAGAAGGAAGACTAAAAGGGCGCCAAGTGGGGTGTTTGTTTGACTGCCATTTGACCAAGGCAGTATTAATAAGCCAGGGGTCCAAAATGTAATATGACAGGGGGTCCAAAAGGATAGGCAGGCCAAAAAGGGTTTAAGGGCTTTAATTATTACAAGGACTAGATGTGCAAATTCTGAAAATCAAGGACCAATCCTGTCAATTATGCAAAGTTACTTCAAGGGACCAAAACTGACAAGCTTCCATAGAACAAGGACCAAACTTGAAAATTTCAAAATTCCAAGGGCCATTTATGACATTTTTTAAACTTGAGGGACCAAAGTTGTAAATTTGCAAATTTTACATTTCAAGGGTTTGTTTTGACAACTTTTGAATCCCATGGACCTTAAATGTCATTTTTCTTTATTTAGATATACCAGGGACTGTTTTTGACAACTATTGAAACTTGGGGGACTAAAACTGCCAATTTTGCAAACTTGATACGTTTTTCATCTGATTTTGATATTTTTGCATTTAAAACACATAAAACACTGATTTGTGATATTTTGATCATTTTGATGTGTTTCTGAGTGTTTTCAGATGATTTTGCAGTTTATTTTGTACAAAAATGATGAGTATTTAGACACTCATCACATACCCAATAACACCAATGGGGGAAAACCACCGAAACGTACACGCACAAAACATGAAAAACAAAAACTAACAAATGACAGACTCTGAAATCTGCCAACGCTTCATAAGCGCTAAACCATCCCTCGATCTTTTGAAATAAGCGACTATTCCTCTCTTGCCATATAAAATACGGGGACGCAGCTACAACTAATTTAGCAATAATAAAACGAGACGTCTTCCTCTTAGCAAAGGGAGTAATAGAATTAACCACAGCCTCCATCGAATCCGCAATATTAGGCAACCCAGCCAAGACTTTAACACGTGACCAAACCAATTTTGAAAATTGACATTCAAAAAAGAGATGTTCATGTGAATCCGGTTGAGAATCACATAACGGGCAATTCGTACCTAAACCATGAGAGACATCCCAAATGCGCAATGAATCTTGGGTTTTCAACTTTTTCTTAATAATAAGCCATAGATTGAACGCATGGTGTGGAATGCAATTAGCAAACCACACAATGTTAACCCAATTAACCGTGATATCTCTAGGACGAATAGCTTGGAAAACCTCTTGTACTGAGAACGGTTTAGACCTACCCTCCCTATCACGCCATTCCAACTGATCTCTAGACCAGACCAATGTAGGACCAGTAACCGAATTCATATTCGGATACTTTGAAAGTAAATCATGAGGCCAGATCAGATTTCCCCCATGAAAAACTCCATTAACCTTCGACGAAGTGGCAAGACCAGCTCTATATATATCTCTAGAAGAAACAATCTCGTAAAGGGGACTAAGAGAACAACAACGATCAAACCAAATCAACACATTCGCACCATCACCAACTCGGTACCAAATAAAATTACGAATCAACGGACGAAGTTGAAGAATTTTCCTCCAACTCCATGTCATGTTACCGCAACAAGGAGATCCCAAAAGTTCCTATCTTTAATTTTATAAGTATGGATCCACTTAACCCAAAGCGAATCTTTTAACGATAAAAGCTTCCAAATATGGGACATCATAAGAGCTTTATTAAAAATATCAAGACTTCTTATACCAAGGCCTCCCTTTTTTTTAGGAAGACAAACAATATCCCAAGCAACCTTCGCACTCCCACGTTTCAATTTCCCATGAGACCATAGAAACCCACGCGTGAGATGCTCAATATCAAGAAGGACACGGGTAGGAAGAATAAACATCGAAGCCCAATACCCATGAAGAGAAGAAACAACGGATTGAATCAATTGAAGTCTACCCGCTATAGAAAGCGATTTGTTCTTCCAATCATTTATACGACGCTCCACCTTCTCAATTAACTCCTTGCCAATCTCCAAAATCCAATTTAGAAGAAACAAGAGGAACTCCAAGATATTTGACAGAAAGGTGACCCTCTTCAAATGGTAAAATCTGAAGAATAGCAAGCTTAGTATAATTAAGAACATTACAAAAATAAGTCGTACTCTTAGGTAAGCTCGAAACCAGTACCGAAGCAAGCTTGAACTCATCAAGAGACTCCATAATAATCCTTGCTAAATGAGTATCTCCATACGCAAATAAAAACAAGTCATCGACAAAGCATAAATTGACCAACTCCATCTTCGAACAATATCAATGGTAAGTAAACAAATACGAAGCCTGAAACCGTCTCCGTAAAATAAGAGTAAGGATCTCCATTACAAGAGTGAATAGGTAAGGGGATAGCGGATCTCCTTGACGAAGGCCCCGTTTACCCTTAAAATATCCGTGAAGAGAACCATTAATACTTATGGAGAACGACATAGTCGAAACACACTCCATGATCCACCCAACCATCCCCTCATGGAAACCAAAACAAATAAGAATTCGTTTCAAGAAATTCCAATCAACCGTGTCATAAGCCTTTTGAATATAAACTTTAAAACCACATCGAGGTTCACCTCGATCCAAATGATAATTATGCATAAGCTCCTGCGTTAATAAGATGTTATCCTCAATGCTCCGACCCGGAACAAAAGCCGATTGATTAGGGCTGATAAGAGACTTTAAACTCTGCTTGATGCTATTAGCAATGATCTTAATAATGCATTTAAATAGAACATTACAGCAGGAGATAGGGCGATAATCATTGATACGAGCTGGATTGATATTTTTCGGGATTAAAACTATAACCGTGTGGTTCAGATCCTTTAGAAGGTTTCCGTTAGTAAAAAAATCACCAACAGCCTTTACAATATCATCCCCAACAATATCCCAAGCCTCCTTGAAAAACTCAGCCGTAAAACCATCAGGACCTGGAGACTTGTCGTTGCCCATAAAAAACATAGCCTCTTTTACCTCACGAGCATTAACACCACGGATCATATCAAGAGCAGAGGCCTCGTCCAATTTAGTAACAAATAAGTCATGAGTATCCAAAGCTTGTGTTGTACCAGATTGGCCAAGAAAAACTTCGTAGTGATCAATAAAAGCTTTCGGAACCTGTTCATTTTCAAACAAAACACCTTCCAAGTTAGTGACAACATTAATACAACTTCTACTAACCCTACTCTTCACCGCCTTGTGAAAATAAGCCGAGTTAGCATCTGCATCTTTAAACCAAATAATTTTAGCCTTTTGTCTTCGGAAACGCTCTTGCAAGACCAAAGCATTATTATAAGCACTAATGATAAGGTTTTAAAATGTACCTTTTTGAGGGGTCGTTTAAGCCCTTATTTGATCACTTTTGTATCCGTTATTACTTAATATCGTTCCTTTTCACTTTTTAGGTCTCTTGAAGGCAAATTGATGGAATGGCACTTATTTGGACGAAAAGGCGCGGATATACGAAGAAAATGCCTAAAGTCAAGAATCGAGACACTCAAGCGGTTGAAATACAAGGGGACGGCATCAGGTGTTAATTGCGACGCCGTCAGAGCACTTCTGTGACAGGACAGTAGCCAAATGGCTTATTTTCAAGTGACGGTGTCAGGCTTTAAAAGAGTAGGCCGTCGCAACTCAGACGGCCTAGATTTGATCCAGACGGCGTCAGAGACTGAAGGGGACGGCGTCACAAGCATAAGGTGACGCCGTCGCAAGACTAACGTGGCCAAGACGAAACCCTAATGACGGCGACCCGACGGCGTCACAAATCATAAGGTGACGCCGTCGCGATTGTAATCTTATATATAGAATCCGAATTTTTCAGTTTTCGGTGTGTAGTCTTTTGGAGTAAAAAACCTAAACCGAACCAAGGCTGTCTTGTACAGTATTTTAGGGTTCCAAACCCTATCTTACCACAAGATAAGTGCTTTACTTCATTAATTCAATTATGTCTTCAATTATTTGTGTGTATGCTTGCATGTTCTCCATGTCCGGCTAATTTACTTGTGTGTTTGCTTAGGGAATATGAAACTTGATTATTGATTATTGATTGGTTGTCTCTTATCTTAATTGTTAATGATCTAGTAATGCGATAGGTCATTCGTTGTGTAGTTAATGCTTGATTAATCTTTGTGAACCTTAGACTATGACACCTAGAGTAGTTGTAGGCTGAACCATCCAAAGAGTACCTTAGAGTTACAGTTTATAATTCCTAGAGATTTTGTCGACGAGACCCTTTGGTAGTTTCAAAGAGTTAGGGATAAACGCATACCCTACGACTTTAGACACACAACGCGATTAAGAATAAGGACGTGACAATTCAACCATCAATAGGAGATAATTAAGGAGTAATAAAACCTAAGTAAACACATCTTTAAACTATCATACGAGCACACAATAATTAGACATAGACTACATACACCTTAGATTAGATAATTAGATAAGTAGAGTAATCGGTAGAAATACCAACCCCTAAATCCAAACCCCGAGATTCGTACCTTTCTAATTCCTAAAAAAACATAAAAAGATAAAAAATAATCTTCCTCAACCCCAACCTTAGCGTAGTAACTTCTTACTAGCATTCCTATTCCCCTAGAGAACGATATCAATACCCGTGGCTTACCCTAATACTACACTACAACGATTAGGTTCACTGCCTAGGGTGTTATAAAACTTGCTCGAAGAAAAGGAAGTTCCTTTGACCCCGAACGACGAGTGTAGCATTATCAAGTTTTTGGCGCCACTTCCGGGGAATAGAATAGCTAGTTAGTAGTCCACCTCATTTAGGTTTCTTTGCGTGATTCCTATCAAGTAAATTGTTTCTCATTTTTTAGCTTCCTTGTAGTCTATCCCCCTTCTTTGTGTTTTTGTTCGTAAAACCATTTTCATTTGTCGCTATGGCAAGTGAAGTTGCATTTAAATCATTAACAAATGAGGAACAATTGAATTTTTCAAGTTGGGTTGGTTTTTATTGTTCTAATGAATTTGTGAGTGATCTTAGAGATATCCAAAAGGAGACGGGTGTAAGGTTGGATGGATTTGATATATTTTGTGTTTGTGTGGCTTCTTTTCAACAATCGTTGTCAGGATCAACTCCTTTTAGCGAGACCATCTAGAGAATTTTTAATAAAGCATCCTATGCATAAACCATCAATTGAATGGTCTTAGGCACCATGATCAAAAAGACCTAGTTTTTAAGAACATGGAACCTAAACCCGAACAAGATTGTGAGATGGTTGAAGCGAAAAATACTTAGTTGCATGTGTGGGATAGATTTCAAAACATATGACACACGTGAGGAATCCTTTAGGCAAGTAGAACATAGTGGTCAAGTTTTCGAGAACAATTCTTATGAATCGGACCAAGAACTTGAAATGGCCAAAGAAGGATTTGAGATGCTTAGGAGTGTATTTGGGTCAGATCATACTAAAACACATGAACATTTAGGAGATCTAGATATAATGGAGAATGAGGAGGAAACTTCAAACCCACAAGCTCTACCATCACTTGAAGAACACGCATCGCCTATAACTTACCCGGAAGAAGTAGAAGAAACTATAGGAACCCCGATTGATATAGAACCTTTGGACCAAACGCCACTAGAGAATGTAGGTTTAGATGCTTGTTGTCATGACCTCTCTCTTAGTCCTAGGGAAGTTCCTAATTTTGATAAAACGGAGCCTCAACCAAAAACCTTACCCAATTTTCCGTCTTTAGATGTGAGTCTTGGAATTGAATTAGGCCCCAATCAACCCATCAAAATAAATAAACCGGGTAGTTGCTTGATAAAGGTGGTAGACTCTAGGCCATGTAGAGTGGAAGCTAATATAGGAGTAACCCATGACCTTACACACTTATATCACCCATTCATGGTTGATAACAAGAAACATTATGGGTTTAAACCGGGTTTATTAGGTCAAGATGGATACTTAACTAAGAATCTTTTGAAGTTGATGGAAGATGATCCATTTTTAGGAGAGAGATTTGATTCACCTGCTACACGAATAGAATTAGGTAAGGTTATAATGAATGGAGCACACTCCTTTGAGCATATAAATCACCCATTGTTGGATATTAGTTTTCACATACACATCAAACCATAACAACAAGGTGGCGTATAAGTAGAATTCTAGAGAGAGAAAGTTAGAGGTTTAGGGAACTTTAGTGAGAGAAAGAAAATTCTTATTATGAGCTCCAACTCTCTACCTTGGGAGGTAGAGAGTATTTATAGTCTTACATAAATCGCCACACATCGGGCTGTGGATCAGGCATACAGTGGGTAAAGACCCGTCCGTCCTCCACGGTGTTACTTAACTAAATACTACTTAACATAAAAGAACTACGACTACGAGCTTTCTAACGATTACATATACTTGAGGTGACCGACTCTTTAATACCTGGAATTTATAATTCCTAACAATCTCCCCCTAAGGGAGGTCACCTCAATCATGTACCAAAATTACATTGAATACAAATAGATATTACATTAAAAATTGTTCTTGCATTCTTGATGTAGTCCTTTGCTTCTAAGCTCGTAGTCATTGATTCTTCACATTGCATGTTTGGTTATTCCAAGAGGAGGTCTTTTACTGATCCACGTGATAATAATTTTTAGCCATCTTTTGAGATCATCAGCAATCAAAAATCTCTGACACATCCTTTGTGGTGTTGGTATTATGTGATGTTGTGACTTTAGGACCGACATGCTCACATTCTGGATCATGATATCTTCTCATCAGAGTAGCGGAAGCATTTGTTGAATCATGATATTGGCAGCAGCGTAGCAGAAGCATGGAGTGAAAATGTCAGAGTCATTGATGCACTAATCATGATTTCTTTTGAGATGAATGTGTTAAGTGAGCATGCGGCTATGGACTGACCGATTCATTCTGATCAGCTGCAAACGTCGGGTGTACCTGCATACAACAGTTAGTAATAAATCGCACGAAAGTGTCTTTGATCATTTTCGTTGAATTGAGGTACACGGCCCACGGTTCCCCGTTGATCAGTACATGTACTGCCTGTGATCAGGTATAATTCCGAAGAATTTCCTTGACAGGGTTTCGCAGCTGCTCTAGCTATTCTCAAACTGGAACATCTCAAAGAAGATAACACGGAGTGAGTGAACCAGCGAATTTTAAGTCCACTGATTGATGAAAAGAGATTTGAAAAACAATCGTGTATTGCTCAATAGAAATTGTTTTTGCAATACAACGAAGGTTTTATTGAAAATCAATTATCAATCATAAAAACACCTTTTGGTTTGAAAAAAGAGTACACGGTCGATGTGCTAAAGAAAAGAGTTGTTAAGCACAAAGACCGGTTTTTCAAAGGTATCCGTCAATCCATAACCTGAACCAGGATTGATTCAAGATATTGAATCGCCCCATTGTTTCTGTTCAGTTGTCACATGGTTGATCCATATAATAGATCTCACATGCCACCTACCAGGAGCTTGTTTGATGTTGGCTCCAGAAGGCTTTCCATCTTCATTGTGAATATGTATACACATTACTCAGATGTTCTGGCAATACCACAAGGATAATGCGTAGGACTCAAGATATAATCTCTCTTTCCACATTGTGTGAAATAGAGAGTCTTCATTGAAAGTGTCCTAATGAGATTTATTGATGATCTCGTGGCTCTAGACTCAATTTGTGCATATTTGGATCCTGTGCCGGAGACTAGGGAGAGGGTCTCCTTCTTCAATATCAGCAATCTCTAAGAGAAAGTCGATAGATAATGTCGGTTCCCCGTGAGAATGAAACAAGTCCTTTTAAGAGGAACTTGAGTGGTTTGGAAAGTTGAAGTGCAGTGCGTCACTGGGTCCATGACGTCTTGTCTTCAATACCGATGTTACCATCAGTAGCATATGAAGTGAACCCGGTTTCTGCCCTAAGGTTGAATAAATGGTGGGCTATTTGTTTTCACCCTTTTCTCATTCAATTCTTTTTAATTCTTCAACCCCTTCAGTGCTTACCGAGACTTCATAGCAAGAACCTTGTTGGGTTTGTTCCAGTACTTGCTCTATTTCAGTCCGCACTCTTCCCATATCTCACTTTTCTCCTTTTATCATCATACCTAAGGACTTCTACACTAACTAGTGGATTGTCCCTGGGTAGATCCCTCCGGTTCTGGCGGATCATGGGAACACATACCTAACCTTATCATCCTTATATCACCGTACATAAAGTAAAGTTGGTCGGTCAATTTGGTATTGTTCATCTGCCATTGGAACCAATTGAAAACCATTTGAAAATCAATCCAGATACTTGTGATATATTATCAAAACATTTTGTGCCTGAATTGTTTTTGATAGTTTTAGAACAGGTGCTCCCCCTCAACATGTGCATCAAATGTTTGAAATCATTTTGCACACGGAGGCAAGAGGAAGAATTTACTTCTTTGATTACCATTTTCTAAAAGATATCAACATCACTTCCCTGATCAAATCAAGAAGATAAAGCATTTCCGGGAAGGATGAGGTTTCCATAAATTTGCTCCCCCTCAATATGTGCCTCGAGATTAGAAAAGAGTTTTGCACATACTAGAGGGAACCTGCACATTGGGATAAATGATCACGTTTCAAATCATAGGTTTAAGATAGATGCTCCCCCTCAACATGTGCATTGAAAATTTGAAATCGTTTGTCACATGTGGGAAGGACAGCATGTACATCCTTATAAAACCATTTACCGAATTATCAGTTTAAATCCAATTTAAATCACACATTCTCCCCCGATCACAATTATCAAATCATTTGAGATTTGTGATCTCTTATAGATTTAAATTGATTTTGAAAGCTTTTAAGGAGAATTGTGACTTGATTATGAAAGCGTTTGAACTGATAAGGATCGGATTTTAAGACTTTAAACTCCATTGATAAAACATGCATGTATATCTTTTGAAAACAATTTAATGCCAAATAACTTATTAATTTAATTGAAATCATTCTCCCCCTCAATCAATGACATAGGTTGTTGATTGAGAGATAGAGATTTTGCAAATAAGTCCTGATGATTATCAAAAATAGAGACCGAGTTATTTTTCAAAGCAGTTAGTTTTCAGCAGATAAATGTTTATAGAATCAGAGCATGGAATTTGAAAGTATGGTAAAGCATAGCTCTGTTCATTCTTTGAAAAGCGGGTTACTGCCTGAAATGACAATAAACCATAGTTTCTCTTTCTCCCAAAAATATTTTTTGATTTTTTGAATTTTTGATTTTTTTTTATATATATATATAAAAATTCGAACAACATCTAAAGTCCCGTGTCATTCTTTGAATGACAACATCAAGACCGTAGATATTATCGAATCGAGAGAAACATGACACAATGACAATATTTTTTGAAGATTTTTCGAATTTTTCAAATTTTTATGGATTTTGAAAGTTTTATATTTTTCTATTTGATTTTTGAGGGTTTTATAATTTTGTATTTTGATTTTTCGAATAGATATATACAAGAGATAGAAGAAGAAAGACCTTTACTCCTGGTCTTCCTCCTGAAGACGTTTGAGTGTTTCTGGTTGAAGGCTTTTCAAGCCAAGACGTGGAAGAATAAACTCAAAACGTTCTCTTGGAAGAGCTTTGGTGAAGATGTCTGCTAACTGGTATTCAGTCCTCACAAAATAGAGTTCCACCACACCTTTTTCAACTTGTTCCCTGATGAAATGATGTCGAATGTCGATATGCTTTGCTCTTGAGTGTTGAACATTGTTGCCTGAGAGAGCAATAGCACTTTTATTATCACAGTACAGAGGGATTTTGTTGAATACAAAGCCATAGTCAGATAATTGAGATCTCATCCATAAGATTTGAGCACAACAGGATGACATGGCTATGTATTCAGCCTCTGTAGAGGAAATAGAAGTACTCATTTGCTTCTTTGAAGACCAGCTCACAAGCTTATCACCCAAAAACTGAACACCTCCAGACGTACTTCGACGTGTATCTTGACAACCTGCATGATCAGCATCTGCATAGGCCGTTAGTGACATACCGGTGTCCTTCGGGTACCAAAGACCCATATTGATGGTTCCTTGGAGATACCGAAAGACCCGTTTAACCGCTTCAAGGTGCTTTTTAGTAGGCTTAGCCTGGTATCTAGCACACATGCAAACAGAAAACAAGATGTCTGGTCTACTAGCAGTGAGGTACATCAGGGATCCAATCATACTACGATATTTCGTTTGGTCTACCATGATCCCTGAGTGGTCCTCATCTAGTTTGGTTCGTTCAATCATGGGTGTGTCAACAGGGTCACTTGAATCAAATCCAAATTTCATTAAAATCTCATTTGCATATTTAGATTGATTTATGAAAATGCCTCCGGGACTTTGTGAAATTTGTAATCCCAAGAAAAATGACATTTGTCCCATCATTGACATTTGAAATTTAGAACCCATTTCATTTGAAAAATGGTCACACTCATTGGGGTCAGTCGAGGCAAATATGATATCATCAACATAAATTTGAACGTGAATTAAATGTTTGCCTGACTTCCTTGTGAACAATGTTGGATCGACTACTCCTTTGCTGAATCCGGTAGATAGAAGAAACTTTGATAGCGTATCATACCATGCCCTTGGAGCTTGCTTTAAACCGTAAAGAACCTTCTTCAAACGATAAACGTGGGTAGGATGCTATGGATTCACAAAGCCTTCGGGTTGGCTGACATAGACGACTTCTTTAAGATCTCCGTTCAGAAATGCCGTCTTTACGTCCATCTGATAGACTACCATGTTCTTACAAGCAGCATTAGCCAAAAAGATTCTGATTGCCTCGATTCGAGCAACAGGAGCAAATGATTCCTCAAAGTTAATACCCTCCTCTTGACGGTATCCTTTAGCAACCAATCGAGCCTTGTTCTTTAACACATCACCATGCTCATCAAGTTTCACTTTGAAGATCCACTTTAGAGCAATGATCATAGCACAATCTGGAGCAGGTACTAATTCCCATACATCAAGTCGATCAAACTCATGAATTTCTTCTTGCATGGCATTGAACCAGCTGTCTTCATCCATGGCGGTTTTAACATCATTTGGTTCGATCTTAGAGAGTACGGAGTTAAAGAAGCACCATAAGGCATCGGTTGCAAGTTGTTTCCGTGTGGATACTGGACGAGAGAGGTTTCCAATGATGTTGTCCAATGGATGATCATGAGTCCATTTTCTGAGGTGTTCATGTGGTTGTGGTTGAAGAACTGAAGTTGCAGAGTCAATTTCTCCTGATGAAGATGGTTCTGATGATGATTCAGGAGAAAATACGTTCTCAAAGGGGGCATCTTCGGGAGTAGCAAAGGGATTAACTTCATCATTGATACCAGACATAGTTCCATGATGTACCCTCGAAGTTTGATGATTTGTTGATGAGACAGAGTGATCAGCAGCAGGCGCTTCTTGACTTAATGATATTGAGTTTGAAGGATTGACGTCATTCACAGGAATATGAGCAGCCTCTGAAGTAGGAATTGTCAGTTCATTAGCACTTGGCTCATAATGTTCATCAAACATGGGATCAAACAATTTCTTTAAATCATCTTCAGATGGAGGTACATATGGAGTTTCTGGAGAAGAATTTGGTATAAGGGATGAACTAATGGGACTGTCTTGAAGTGCGGGTCCTGAACTGGAGTGTCCAGGAGCCATAGGACCACTGCGATAGAAACTCTCTCTGACTATCTTTATCAACCCATATGTAGACAATTTGAAGTGACCACTGATAAAGAAAACCTGATATACCAAACTTGAAACTGAAGAAGAATTCCATGCATTTGCATCTTAAGCTCGCCTTTGTGAATTTTAACTTCAATCTCAAATAAGTGATAATTGATTAACTCCGAAGTAATCAGCTTGTGTCAAATGCCCAACACGTGAATCAACGTACCACCGGATGTACGTCGATCCACTGAATGAACCGGAACAAATGATTTCTCGACATTAATGCATTCTTCCTAAAGGTATACATGTAGAGACTGATCTGGAAGATTCACCACAAATGTCTTCAAGCGAATGAGGTAGTCATTTTCCTTAATGTTCATGTGGTTGATTTATAGCGTGCACAATGAGAGGAACAATAATCCGTAAAGATTTGGCAAAGGAATACCAAAGAGCGGATCATTATCCATGAACAACAATCCGTGAAGATTTGGCACAGGAATACCAAAGAGCGGATCATTATTCAATAGTGCAACTTACAATATCATGATAGTCATTATAAATGCCTTGTGAAATAACTGGAGATAAGGTTTCTTGAGAATTCCAAGAAGTACTTCTTAGATGGTGAACCAGTTGAGTCAATAGAAACCGGAGCATGAGCTTCAGAAGCTGGATGATCAACATTCGTCGGAGGTTGAAAGTACTCATCAAACCTATCTTTGAAAAAAAATGAATCCCAAACATTGATTCCCATTTATCCTTAGTAAGTGAAGCATTAGGCGTTGGAGGAGAGTCATCAAAAATCAAAACAATGAATCCCAGTTATCCTTAGTATATTCACTCTTCATCAAAAAGAATATACACTCATCATCATCAAAAATTAAGTCGTATAACCATTATTCAAACATCCATCATCATGTAGTATATTCACTCTTTTCCCCCTCAAAAATTGCATCAGAAGTTGCCATTTTTGATTTAACAAGTGAATAAGAGTATACACCAATGAACGTAGATCCACTTGATGACTGAATGAGCGTGGAAAAACATGAAGCTTGTTGATGAAGAATGTAGATGAGAATGGCCATTTGCGAGAGAATTTCTCATTAGCTGAAGATAAAGCGCACAGAAGAGCGTACACTTTTCTTTTCTATGAGGAACGGGGCCTGAAGTGTTATCTGCAGACACCATAATGATGAAGTACGAGGCCTGAACTGATTTGAACAGACGTCATTGTTAAGAGCCCAGTCATATGTTTAGAGCCGCCCGAATCCAAATACCAAGGGACGATTTGTACGACCTGCTTTGGACAACAGACGAAGACAGAGAATTGGAAACATTGGATCCCCACGTGCTGATGGGTTCCTTTTGGTTAGCACAAACAATCTTTGAATCAGCAGAAACCCTAGATGCAATGACATTATTCCTAGGAGCTGAACTAGTAGAAGCATCGGACTTAGTCAAATGACATTTTGTGCTTAATGGGATTATTCTACCAGTTGGCTTCCAAACCTTAACAGGCACTATTCTAGGCATAGTGGATCTAGCTGAGGGGTAAGGTTTGCCATTTGTAAATATTCGACCTGTGGGCTTCCACTGAAATCCTACATTTGTAAACACATTCCCTGTAGGTTTCCAGGATTGCTTAATCTGTTTTGCTCTCCAAACTTTCTTAACTGGGTTATGAATCTTAGACCTCAGAAATAACACATCACATTTATCATGATTACCAGAAAATAAACATTTTTTACATGTTTTGCAGACAGCATGAGGCCTCGAATTAATTTCAGTAAGCTTAGAGCTAATACTAGAACTAACACGATTCTTTTTGTTCAAATCAAACTTCTTGTCCCTATGGTGTTCTTTCACTTCCTTATTATTAACACTTTTAGTTTGCGTAATCCTATCCTTCTTTGCATTGCTTCTAGGTTTTGACCCGCAAACTTTAGTGTCAATCTTAACATCTGTAGAAGTAACGATGGGAACATAACATGGCTTCACTATTTTCTGCATTCCTGGTCTAGAAGTGCTGGGATCTGAAATTCTAGGAGGCACATCAAAGGTTGCTTGCTTGAATTTCGACATGGAACAAGGCATATCAAGGGTCACATGCTTGGCTTTAGGCATAGAACAAGGCACAACTATTCTATCTCGCCTATTGTTAGATTTCGGACTTGTGACAATTACATACTCTAAGAGTTCCTGAGATCGTTTGGCATCCATGCAGGCATAGGCTATAGTACTATCAAAAGGTTTTTCTAATCTTTCATCTTCTACAATCTCACGGAGACCCTTCAAACTTTCCTTAAGGTATGAGAGATATGCTTTATGTGCAAGTTCATTATTCCTAATGGGCGGAGGAATATATAACATATCGATAGCATATTTATCACAATCAGAAACCTTAGGAACAGAGTATTTGCAATTGGGGATTGGCAACTTTCCTTTCACCTCACGCTTCAGATTCTCAATATCGTTAAGTAAAGAAGTTATCTTTTTAATTTGTTTATCATGATTAACTTTAAATGAATCACATAACTCTTTGTTTTGATCATTAACCTTAGAAATTTCAGCTTTAAAACAATCATTTTCCTTTTGCAAGTTATCAATTATGTTTTGAAGTTGGAAATTCTGAGAATCTAAAGGTGGCGGCATATGGGAACCAGTCACATCCTTCTTTTCACCTTTCAGTTGTGAAATTCGGGCTTTCAATCTTTTGATCATGTGGCAATGAGCTCGAATTTGTTCATCACGTTTGCTAATTTCAAAAACTGCATCAAACTCAGGAGCATCAGAGGATGTCTTGATATTTGAGGTTTTAACATTTTCTTTGAGATGTTGATGTTTTAATTGCAAAGCAAGATGTTCAACTTCTAATTTAGAATAATGTTTGACCAAGTTATCATGATCATCCTGTTCTATTTTCTCATGCAATTTTGAATTTGTTGTTTCAAGCTCAATGACACGATCATGGGAGACTTTCAGAGCAACAGATAATTCATGAAATTGAGAAGCATTAATGGAACAATTTGTAGCAGTGAAAAACACATCTTGAGCAATGCATTCAGAAATCAGATTCTCATTCAGTGTATGCAAGTTCTTCCTCTCAATCTCATTATATTTTAATTCTCTCTCATAATCACTAACCTCAACAATCATTGCATCAAATTCCTTTTCCATTTCTTTAATGTCTGAATTCATTCCTTTTTTAAGACTCTCAAAATGATCTTTTAGTTGTTTAAAGAAAGGCATGACTTCAGTTAAATAACATTCTTTAGTTTGCTCAAAACCCCTTTCTCCTTCAGTAATACCAGTGGGTGTGATCCTTTTCTTGCAAGTTTTCTCAAAATCAACAAATAGTTGAAAGATAACATATTGACTAATTAAGGTCTTGCTTTTAGTGGCAATTGTTCTAGGAACAAGATGCATTGGTGTATTCGGAGGATACACAGTCGCTCTAGGCATTTTCCTAAGGGGAGGGTTCATTACAACAAGATTCTCTGCTTTTTGCTTATCTAAATCCTTTTTCCAGAACACTTGTTCAGGGGTTAATAGAGTCTGAGGCTTAAACTTGTTCAAGGAGATCCAATTTTCTTTAGTGTAATTATGGGGTTTAATCGTTATGTTATTCTTTTTACACTCAGGATCATTTAGCTTCTTATCCATTATCTCCCTAGATGCAATATCTAGTTTTCTATCTTCCTCAGTGCACTTAATGCAACTAGGTGTCTGTCTAGGTTTAAGAATCTCATTTCCATCATAGATTACATTTTGAGCTGCTTTTGCTTTCTTACCATACTCAGGATTGGGTTTATCTATAATGGGAACACTGTGCTTATCGCTTAAGACTCTGTGCTTAGTGATCATGTGAGCAGTCTGAATGGTATTCCCTTGTACGTACAACTTATTTTCAAGCTTGTTTTTCAAAGTTTTTAGATTGGAAAAATCATTCAAAAGTTTTGATTCCTTAGCCTTGAATTCTTTCTTAAGCATTTTAACATTTTCTTGAAGTTCGTGTTTTTGCTTAGCAGTTTTAGAAAGCTTTTCTTGTAAGGAGTTTAACTCTTGTTTTAATACTTCTTCTCTAAAATTACTTTTTCTAATGATTGTACGTATTTGGACATCCATTTCCTGCTCACGGGTTGTCAACTCAAACTTAGCACGCTGTTCATAAATAGCAACTTGATCCTTATAGGTATTGAGTTCAGTGGTCAAGGAATCATCAGGCACAAATGCAGTGTACTCATGCAATTCATAATCATCATTTTGAGAAGAAGATGCATACCTAGGTACTGCAGAAACTTTCATACAACTTTCCTCTGCATTAACATGCACAGGTTGTGGCCGGTGCATCTCTATCTTGGGTACATCCGAAGCTTCCATGGAGCGTTCCTTTGCATTAGCTTGCACTGGTTGTGACTAGTGCACCTCTCTCTCTTGTGAACATGAGCATGAAGATTCTATTTTAGCATTGTCCGACTCATCATTATTTGTTTTCTCTAACATTCTGCATTCAGCAACACCCGATTCTTCCACAGATACATTACCCAACTTATCACAACAATCTCTCAACTGTACCTGACACTCATTCACTTTTTCATCCTTTTGTGCAGTTTCCTCAATGTACTTTTTTACATTATCCATGAGTTGGATAAATGTCTCAATGAATTCCTGAATTTCCATTCCAGTATGTTTTTTGAAGGAAATTCCAGTCAAGTGTTGATCGTAATCTGCTGAATATTCCCCACTGATGAATGGCTGAAATTGTTTGTAGATTACTTGAAGAGCTGCACTAGAACCATCTTTTTGAACTTCTTCATTGGTAAGTTGTAGCTTTAAATGCTCTAAGTTCAACAGCAAGCTTCTTGTCAATGTAGGTAAGTCCTGGCGAAAAAGAGCACTACATGTTCGATCCCCAGCTATGGATAACAACTGTATGAGGTGTAGATGAAGTAGTTGATAGGGCTCAATGCTGCATTCCATTTGCATGGCATTCTGTAGCAGGTGCAATTCATTCTCATTGTACTTAGAACATGAAGATCTCACATCCTCGTTGTTTAATTCAAACATCTTTAATCGTTCAGTGTAGCATCCATTATCATTATTATCCACAGCATCATACAATTTAAGCACTTCTGAAATCACTGGGTCAGTAGAGTAAGACATGATGTGGTAGAATGCACGGGATTTTACAAGTCTATGATTTAAACCGAGAAATAGAATCTTTCGCGGGATTTTACTAAAATCAAGACTAAACCGTTAAGCAATGACCAATGGAATGTGTTAAGACGACTAATAGATCGACACAATGATAGACAATTGTGTGTTAGGTCTTATGATTGTTTGTGGGATAAGCAGAGATGTTGTTTGGTTGTGATTCGGATTGGTTTATGCCCGTTTTTCTTGAGAAATTTAGGTCTAAAAACTTAAAAACCTCAATAACTTCTGTTCGGAGCGGATTTAGACCTCGAATATTTCATTCGGCGTGCCATTCTCCTCGTTCTCACGGTCGTTTTGATGGGTAGAACGCTGAAAACGGAGTTACGGTTCAAAAGTTATGGCCGTTTGAAGTTTTGACGGGAAAAAATCAACCAAGTCGCTACGAATTCTTGAACCAAGTCGCTAACAACTAATTCGCTATACCACCAAGTCGCTAAATAGCAACTCGCTAAGCCTTAAGTCGCTAGCAAAATTTTGGCAGCAATTCGCTAATCAAGTCGCTAAAGATTCAAGTCGCTAAATAGCAACTCGCTACTGACCAAGTCGCTAACACCGAGTCGCTACCCGTAGTGGAGAGTCCACTACTTGTACTGTAAGTCGCTAGCTCCCAAAACTGCAACTCGCTACAGAATTGTAAAGCAAGTCACTACGAAGAAACAAATCCGTATGTCAAGTCGCTAGCAAGAAAAACAACATAAACATCACTTTTCAATCCAAAAACAACCCAACCAAGATGATTCAAGCTTACCAAATGAAAACATAAACACCTATGATGATTCTAAACATAAAAGTACAAACAAAATCCAAGCTTTAACACAAGAAATCAACCAAATGATGCACAAACCACTAAACTTTTTCAAACTCAAAAAACCACCTAAAAACCACTAGAAATCCAAAGATGTGCACGATATGATCTAACCATGGCGCTCTGATACCAATTGTTGGATATTAGTTTTCACATACACATCAAACCATAACAACAAGGTGGCGTATAAGTAGAATTCTAGAGAGAGAAAGTTAGAGGTTTAGGGAACTTTAGTGAGAGAAAGAAAATTCTTATTATGAGCTCCAACTCTCTACCTTGGGAGGTAGAGAGTATTTATAGTCTTACATAAACCGCCACACATCGGGCTGTGGATCAGGCATACAGTGGGTAAAGACCCGTCCGTCCTCCACGGTGTTACTTAACTAAATACTACTTAACATAAAAGAACTACGACTACGAGCTTTCTAACGATTACATATACTTGAGGTGACCGACTCTTTAATACCTGGAATTTCTAATTCCTAACACCCATCACCCCCTCCTCACGTAGCAAATTTCCACCCTAAGGGTGTGTATCGCTACTATCACCCGCACTTAAGCTTAAGTGTAGGAAAAACCACCCCTTTATCAGTTAAATAAGGGTAGAGTCAGGCTCTTGACTCGAACAAAAACAAGCGCTTCTTGGGAGGCAACCCATGTGTATTTGTTTTTCATTTTTATTTGTGTCGTATATCTTTTATTGATTGTTTATTCTCATGTTTGAATTTGTAAAAATGCTTTATTTTATTTTTAACCTCGTCTTAATTGCATATAAAGGTATTTTACATAAAGGATAAGTGTAGGTGTGACAACCCGTACTTTCAGGTCATTTCTTGACACAATTTATGCCTCATTATTTCAACATTTATTGTAAACTTGGTTTACTTGTTCCAAATTCGCGTAACCTTTATGGTTTAGCGGCGAATTCATGATCATAACATCACGTACATTTCATATGGACTAAGATTAGTCTACATTTCATTGACATCATTTGCATCATGATAATTCATTCATGACATTTTATTTCACATTCATCGCGTAATTTTTATATTCAATAAACGTTATCGCGTGAGTTATTATTTTTAATATTTAATCCGTTACTTTCAAAAATGATCCCGATGTATTTTTAAACTTACATTTAGTTCATAAAAACTATATTTTTAGTTTTCCTAGTGTTTCAAATTTATTTGGTACATAAATCGTTAAAGTTTAAGTATTACGTTGTGTTTCTTAAAAATTATACGATAATTATTTTTATCACTCAGATTTCACAAAGAATGTATTTTTACAATTTTTATTATCTCATTACATCTTACTTTGATCTATTAAACATCTCTTTTACTCAAAAATCTACCATTTACATTACTTACATTTTCTACACTTACTTGTACATTTTATCAAATTTCTACTCAATTATATACAAGTATATATAAAAAAAAAAAATGATATTTTGAGGACAAACACCCCTAAAATCCGGTCCATAGGGATAGCATTTATGTGTTGGTGATTTTTTCTTCCTTGATTACTTAAATCTACACTCCAACTTCATATCTCATTCTTCACTTCATTTCTCAATAATTTCACATAGTTAGAAAAAGTTCTCTCTTCCTTGTTTCCTTGCTTCTCAAAACCGGTCACACAAGAGGGTCTTCAAAGGGATCAAAATTTTCAAGTTCAAGTGTATAAACAATCTAGTGTATACTCTATATAAGGTTTTGAAATAAAAACCAAGAGTATTTAGGATTTACCTTGTTACTTTCACCTCATCATTTTTACTTGTAAGCATGTTTCTTCCATTTTCATGTTTCCTTTTTCATTTCATATGTATCTTTTCATTTTTGGAGCAACATGCATGATATGTGATTTATACCATTTTTTTTTCATGATTTTTGAATATATATACATATTTGGTCATCCTATAAATATTCCCTTGGTATTCTTTGGTTTTGATGGTGATTAGGAACCCATGACACCCTAAGAAGGTGTATGGTAGGATTAGATTAGCTTTGGAGTTGATTTGAAGGGATTAGAATAGGTTTTGTCCGAGAAAAACTATTTTCGATAACTATAAATTATGTTCTGTCCTTGTTTCATTTTTCTGGAAAAACCGACAGTAAGCACGACATTTTGGCCTTGATATTTAGAAAATATACTTTAAAACGAATCCGTGGCCGCTTGAACGGATAAAAACGGACTTATAACGAAGAAGTTATGGATTTTTAAAGTTTGACGACGAAACGTATATTTTTCAGAAAATTCAGCTTGCTGTTTTTACTTTGTCCGAGTCAAAAACGAGCCTTAAGCTTCACAAATTATTTCGACTAGTCAAAAATATATTAGTTTACTTCGATACGAAGCTAAGGACGTATTATACGTAGAAAACGGATTTGAAACGACAAAGATATGCACGTTTTCATAAAGTTGCCGTAACTATTATTTTCTGAAAAACTATATTATTTTTACGTTACAAGTGTTTCATTAGCTGTAACGACCATGTTTGCGGCTGTTTTTAACGAGGTTGTGAAACTTTTTGGAACGAATTGTCTTTTAATAAAATCAAGTTCACCGGCCATATTTTTCAAAACGACAAGCCGTTTGTATAGCGGAGTTGTAGTAAATTAATTACGGATGTTCAAACTTGGCCGAAACTCATTTTCTGCACAACAATTAGCCAAAATCACTATCTTTAACCCTTATTATCTTTATGTTCGAGACCTTTTGGACGAAAACTCCTGAACTGAAACTTCTAGATATCGATACAAACTTTCCAAAACAGTCGAGTTCGTTCTCTAACGATCGACGTACACCATTTTACGACTAGTTTTCCAAAGCCATTTTTGTTAATTTCATGAAATTTCCGACGACATTGTTTTGCGACGAAAAGTGGTAATTTCACCAAAAATCATTATAAAACCATTGTAGGATGACATTTTGACGTAAAAACTTGTAAAGTGTTTTTTTGATTGGTCAAGACGTCAAAAGAGTATTTTCGACGAAAAATATTATTTTCAAAACTCGTAAATGGTATAAATAACATACGAAATGCATGCATAACATTACATTGCAACTCATTACATATCATATCCTTCACAATAGGTCAAGATTAACGTATCACATTACATCTCGGTGTACTCACTTTTGTCTTCGCATCATTCCACCAAGTGAGTTCCATAGCCCCTACTTTTACTTGTTTTCATAACTGTTTTGGGGGAGATACATGCTCAACTATTATTTTTATAACTATCATGATTATTTGAAACTACATGCTTAACTGAACTTAATGTTTAGTCATATCCTATATCATAAATCATTGAGCTGAATGTCTTGGGATTATCATTGAGCTGAATGTCTTGGGATTACCCTTGGGCTGAATGTCTTGGGAACTTCATTGGGCTGAATGTCTTGGGATTATCATTGGGCTGAATGTCTTGGGAACATCATTGAACTGAATGTCTTGGGATTTTCATCGAACTGAATGTCTTGGTATAATTATGTCAAGTAAACATTGATACATTAAGTCATGCACTATTATGTGAATTCATTTGACATCATGCGCTTGAACATAAACTATATACATTTTGGCAATGGGTTGTGAATACACAGGTTGCAAGTTTTGTATGGGCGGAACTTGGAACTGAGTGGATTTACGATGCCTTTGCTGCATAAACGATTTTGAAAGGCTTTACATTTCAATTCAAACTCTATGAACTCACTCAACCTTTGTGTTGACACTTTTAGCATGTTTTATCTCAGGTATCTAAGGCATTCACTTCATGGCATGCATTTGGACACATCATGGGGTCGTGGTGACGACGCGTCTCACTTGGGTTTTACGCACTTTAAAACATCGTTTGAATTGTAACAAACTTATTTCCGCACAAGTTGATTTTCATTTGGGACCTACTTTGTAAACTCTGGTTGTTTTATTAAATCAAACGATGTTCTTTTCAAACGACACTTTAGGTCGTTCAATATAACTGTAATTGTGGTGCTATGACAGTCTATCCCCAGGAATTCCATTCCACTGCAAAACAGGTAATTTGGGGGTGTGACAGTAGGGAGGATTACACACGTTTTCAAAAGAAACGTAAACATGAGAATTTCAATTAAATAAAAGATATATATGTGTGTTTGTTCGAGTCAAATGCTTGTATCGAGTCGTAATGGATGTTTTGCAGAAATTTTTCCAGATTCTAAAGATGTAAATTTTCCAGAATTTTTTTCAGAAAATCGTAGACCATTTTTTGTCAGGATAACCTGACGGCGTCAGGATCGCAACCTGACGGCGTCAGGAAGGAGTAAAAACAACAGATTACTTTTTTTCTCGTTTTCTGAACTACTTATAAATTTTTGGAATTTTCCAGGTCTTAATTTTCCAGAAATTCTGTAAACATCCATTCCACAAGCATTATATCCTAGTTTAGTAGAGTCTTATATATATTATTACCGCCGATTTTACGCGAAGGTTTCGTTTGTTTTCTTCAAGTGCGCATGTTTTATTTATCAAGAAGAAGAAACAAAAGATTGGAAGGAGCTTTTCACGCATACATTTTTCTTGGAAAGGATTTAACCACTACTTTACACGGATCCTACCGAGCTAATCAGGGGAGTATTAGTTTCTTTCGTTTTTCACTACCTTCTATTATCATAACTTTGATACTTTCAGGGAACATTGGGGACAATGTTCAGTTTAAGTGTAGGGAGGGAAAATAAAACGGGAACTTTGAAACTATGATTATCCTTGACTATTTGCTTTGTCCAATTGTATTTGTGTAATAAACCATGAGAAAATGTCGGTTAGGGTAATTTTGGCACCAAATTAAAAATTTTTCATGACATATAGGAGTGGGCCATTAGTCTTAACAAAAGCGTCTCACGGATAGGAAGTTGCATGACTAGCACAAAAACCCTTTACCACCTAAATTCCACCCAAAATGTGAGGATCACCCTTAGATTAGTAGGAATTAAAGCATTCATCTTTAATGATTAGAGTGTGAACCGGTAGTATATTAGATTCTAGAACTTGTTTTGTGATGCATCCCGAGATCGTTAGTAAGACTACACTTGTGTAGTTAGGAATAACTAAATGATAAGAGGCATTAGGATAACCCTTGTTTGATACCCGTAATATAATTACTTCTTCCACACCGGTTGAGTAATTCCCCCACACCTTTGCGTTGTACTCATCTTTAGTACACGATACCCCTAGTTAACCCCTCAGAGCCTATCCTTTTCGCGGTTCTCGTGATGTTTCGGTTTTCCGGAATATCAATGAAGAGCATTGTTTACACCCCACCCCCAAATGTACACCCAAATCGTCTTAGCCTACCTTGTATGCACTCACTTTTAGTGCATTATTGTTATCACCCTAAACCCTTAGTTCAATTATCTAGTTGCTTGCATGAGTTGCTAAGTCGAGTCATATCCTTTGTATACAGTTTTGGGATGATTGCGACCCATGGGAAAAGTTAGAATTTATGAAATGACTGGAAGGGAACATTAAATTCCCTTATTTGCGTAATAACGTACCCCAAGTGTTTTGATCTTTTCAATTCGGGTCAAATTAGTGTTAGAGTAATAAAAACTCAAGTGTAGGGATGCGCCTATAAATCCCTATCATTTTGATGTTACCGTAGAGGATGGTAGAGTAAAAGTGTATGAAAAAAAAATAGAAAAAGAGAAAAGAAAAAATAGAGTGTTCAAAAAAAAAAAAAAAAAAAAAAAAAAAAAAAAAAAAAAAAAACATACGGGATACCATCCTACATCTATCTGTAAATTTATGTTTGTTTATTTCAGTTAGCTAGAGTTTAGAGTGTCGAGTCTTGGCTTAGCAACGCCATTCTTCATATGCTTGTAACATAAAGATTTTTGATTTGCCACCACTAAATAGCCTATCCCACCAAACCCTTTGTTTCCCTACCGTAAGCCTAACATTACAACCCTTTAAAGACCTCTTTGATAGTCTTTCCTAGGTGCTTACGCCAAAGCGATGGAGGTTTGATCTATTTTCAAGCCTATGGTAATCGACGTACTAGGACCGGTTAATGAGTGTTTATCTTCCATTTCCAACTTGTTATATTTCATATACACCCGAGAGATGTGAGTACCCAAACACCCCATGTGAGGTGCTAGTATGTAATTTCCGTTCTTGTTATGACTTTTGCGAGGCTTATATGTGTTGTGGATTGTTCTAAACCAATGCTTCATGACCCCTAACTTATAAATTAATTGGCTAAAAGTACATTTGCTTGAGGACAAGCAAATACCAAGTGTAAGGATATTTGATAAGGTTTTAAAATGTACCTTTTTGAGGGGTCGTTTAAGCCCTTATTTGATCACTTTTGTATCCGTTATTACTTAATATCGTTCATTTTCACTTTGTAGGTCTCTTGAAGGCAAATTGCTGGAATGGCACTTATTTGGACGAAAAGGCGCGGATATACGAAGAAAATGGCTAAAGTCAAGAATCGAGACACTCAAGCTGCTGAAATACAAGGGGACGGCGTCAGGTGTTAATTGCGACGCCGTCAGAGCACTTCTGTGACGGGACAGTAGCCAAATTGCTTATTTTCAAGTGACGGTGTCAGGCTTTAAAAGAGTAGGCCGTCGCAACTCAGACGGCCTAGATTTGATCCAGACGGCGTCAGAGACTGAAGGGGACGGCGTCACAAGCATAAGGTGACGCCGTCGCAAGACTAACGTGGCCAAGACGAAACCCTAATGACGGCGACCCGACGGCTTCACAAATCATAAGGTGACGCCGTCGCGATTGTAATCTTATATATAGAATCCGAATTTTTCAGTTTTCGGTATGTAGTCTTTTGGAGTAAAAAACCTAAACCTAACCAAGGCTGTCTTGTACAGTATTTTAGGGTTCCAAACCCTATCTTACCACAAGATAAGTGCTTTACTTCATTAATTCAATTATGTCTTCAATTATTTGTGTGTATGCTTGCATGTTCTCCATGTCCGGCTAATTTACTTGTGTGTTTGCTTAGGGAATATGAAACTTGATTATTGATTGGTTGTCTCTTATCTTAATTGTTAATGATCTAGTAATGCGATAGGTCATTCGTTGTATAGTTAATGCTTGATTAATCTTTGTGAACCTTAGACTATGACACCTAGAGTAGTTGTAGGCTGAACCATCCAAAGAGTACCTTAGAGTTAGAGTTTATAATTCCTAGAGATTTTGTAGACGAGACCCTTTGGTAGTTTCAAAGAGTTAGGGATAAACGCATACCCTACGACTTTAGACACACAACGTGATTAAGAATAAGGACGTGACAATTCAACCATCAATAGGAGATAATTAAGGAGTAATAAAACCTAAGTAAACACATCTTTAAACTATCATACGAGCACACAATAATTAGACATAGACTACATACACCTTATATTAGATAATTAGATAAGTAGAGTAATCGGTAGAAATACCAACCCCCAAATCCAAACCCCGAGATTCGTACCTTTCTAATTCCTAAAAAAACATAAAAAGATAAAAAATAATCTTCCTCAACCCCAACCTTAGCGTAGTAACTTCTTACTAGCATTCCTATTCCCCTAGAGAACGATATCAATACCCGTGGCTTACCCTAATACTACACTACAACGATTAGGTTCACTGCCTAGGGTGTTATAAAACTTGCTAGAAGAAAAGGAAGTTCCTTTGACCCCGAACGACGCGTGTAGCGTTATCAACTAACATAGGCAATCTCTTCATCACGTAGGTCCAAATTAGTTGGATCACGATCCAAATCAGCTTGCACTCTATCTAATTCCACACGAAGAGAGTCCATGTTAATCGCGTCGACCAACAACCCTAGTTACTAGCACGGATAACTTCGATCGTTGATGAAGACACAAACACACCAGCAGTTTATGTCGACAGAAAAGTAAAGAAAGATGCACAAAGTATTACACTTAATCGTTAGTTAGATTAAGCTCATACAAACCCCTCCCCCCTCACCTCCTTTTATACAGATGAGGGGGGGAATAAAACCGACTCTAACATGGTCTCCTAAGTCGGTGGTAAAAACAGGAAAAAGGAAAAACGGGTTGGGCTTGGGACACAAGCCAACCCAACGACCCTTAACTCTATTCGACTAGACTCTTGCTAATATATGGACTAAAACATAACAATTTCCACCTTAGGATTTATATTAGCCTACACCGACGCTCAGCAACTCCAAGCAGTGCTGAAACTTTAGTCCAGGTACCACTTTCGTCAAGGCATCCGCAGCATTGTGTTCAGTACCCACCTTCAGAACTTCAACCGTCTTTGCTTCCAAGACCTCTCTGATAAAATGATAACGCACATTGATGTGCTTAGTCCTTTCATAAAAAACATGATTCCTCGATAAATGAATCGCGCCCTGATTATCACAATTAACTGCCACAGTGTTAAGTTCCACGTCCAACTCTTCCAAGAGTCCCCTTAGCCAAATAGCTTCCTTCACAGCCTCCGTAAGGGCCATATACTCCGCCTCTGTAGTTGAAAGAGCCACCACGTGTTGTAGCGTTGCCTTCCAGCTTACAACACATCCCTGTACTAAAAATGCGTAACCTGTGATCGACCTACCTTTATCCAGATCCTTTGCGTAGTCTGAATCAACAAAACCTCTTACATCCACATGGTTGCCACGATCTGTCCCATACACCAAACCCACGTTTGCAGTACCCCGCAAATATTTCAAAATCTACTTCACTGTTTCCCAATGATTTTTACCCGGATTCACCAAATATCTGCTAACAACACTTCCTGCATACGCTATGTCTGGCCTCGTGCACACCATCAAGTACATTAAGCTCCCAACCGCATTTGAATACGGCACCTTACTCATCCTTTCAACATCACAATCCCTAACCGGACAATCTTTCAACGACAGCTTGAATTGCCCACCCAATGGCATCTGAATCGATTTCCCATTGTCTATTCTATAATTATTTAAAATCTTAGAAACATACCCGGATTGTGACACCCTCAGAATCTTGCGACTCTGATCCCTGATGATCTCCATACCAAGAATCTTCTTTGCTTCCCCGAGCTCTTTCATGTCAAACTCCTTTTTAAGCAAAGACTTGATAGACCCAGTCTCAGCCTTGCTTTTACAAGCAATCAGCATATCGTCTACATATAACAGTAGATAGATATACTCACCTGGTGCATAACTCCTGTAATACACGCAGATGTCGTAACTGCTACGCTTAAACCCGTTGCTCAGCATATACTCATCAAACCTCCTATACCATTGCCTAGGTGACTGCTTCAATCCATAAAGGGATTTCTTTAACAAACATACCTTGTTACCTTGTTCATAACCCGGTGGTTGTCTCATGTAGATCACTTCTTCAAGATTACCATGTAAAAATGCCGTCTTTACATCAAGCTGCTCCAGCTCATAATCTCTACACGCAGTCAATGCAAGTATAACCCGAATAGATGTGTGTCGAACTACCAGCGAAAATACTTCATTATAGTCAATACCTGCCCTCTGTGTAAATCCACAAGCCACCAACCTCGCCTTGTACCTAGGCTTTTGAACACCTTCAATCCATTCCTTTATCTTGAACAGCCATTTGCAGCTCACTAGCTTTTGCCCAGCTGGATGATCTACTAACTCATAGGTCTTATTCTTCCTCAGAGAATCCATCTCTTCATCCATAGCAGCTTTCCACTTAGAACTGTCTTCACAAACAACTGCCTCCTGGTATGTTAATGGTTCATGAGTATCTTCTTCCTCAGCTGCAGCAAACGCGTAAGCAGCCATATTACTTTCATCCCGAAACCTCAAAGGTTTCGTTCTTGTCCTTGGCTCTCTATCCCGAACCAACTGATAATCTGTGAGATCCGGTGTTTGATCATGATCCTGATCCCCTGCATCTTCATCATCGCCATCTTCCTGATCATCTGTCTGATCTTCCTCAAGCGAACGATTATTTAACCTTTGCAGTTCCACCTCAACCTGTAATTCCTCAACAGACTTATCAGTACCTGCACCAGAATCCTTCAACGTGTCTTTGTACATGACACTTTCATTGAAGACCACGTCCCTGCTAGTGACTATCTTAGGTGATTCATTATCAAGCCTGCATAGCTTGTACCCCTTCACACCTTCAGGATACCCCAAAAGAACGCATTTTACTGCTCTCGGCTCGAGCTTACCTTGTTTAATGTGTGAATATGCGACACAGCCGAAAATCCTCAACATCCCATAATCACTTGGATGTCCCGACCACATCTCCATAGGAGTCTTTTTCTCAATCGCTGTCGATGGTGACCTATTTATAAGATATGCGGCCGTACATGTCGCTTCCGCCGAGAAGGTCTTGGGCAATCCAAACTGAATTAATAAACAGCGTACCTTATCCATGAGAGTTCTATTCATCCGTTCTGCTAATCCATTCTGCTGCGGCATCCCGGCAACTGTCAAATGTCTAGCAATCCCACTCTCAGTGCACAGTTGTTCAAACTCCCGGTTACATAACTCAAGACCATTATCTGTCCTAAGCTTCTTAACCGTCCTCCCAGTCTGATTCTCTACTAACTGCTTCCACTCTTTGAACTTTCCAAATGCTTCGTGTTTGAACCTGAGAATATAAACCCATAACCTCCTGGAATAATCATCAACAATAGATAAGAAATACCTCTTACCTCCCAATGATTCCACCTGAGACGGACCCCATAAGTCTTAATGAACATAGTCTATCACTCCCTGAGTAGTGTGCCTTCCTACACCGAAACTGACTCGATGTGACTTTCCCTGAACACAATTCTCACAAAAATCGAGCTTACCTAGACTCTTCTTGCCAAACAACTCTTGCTTTTCCAGCACCTGTAGTCCCGCCTCACTGATATGTCCCAGTCTTTTGTGCCAAACCTGGGCAAGACTGTCTTTTTCTTCAACACTAGCATTAAGCTCACCCGCCACTACATGGCCATCCAAAGAGTATACGCAATTTTCCCTTCGGGTTCCAGATAAAACAACCCTGGAACCATTAATCACCTTGATTTTTCCTGACTGCAATTTTACGGTATATCCCTCTTTTTCAAGAGTTCCCAGCGATATCAAGTTTCTTTTCAATTCAGGAATATACCTGACATTGTGTAATACAAAACTTGACCCATCTTTCAGTTGTACCCTTACCTTGCCAATACCTCTGATCTTGCACTCCCTGTTGTCACCCAACAGTACCCTGCCCCCATCGCATTCCAGAAAATCAAAAAATAAATCTAACCTTGGT
Source organism: Chrysanthemum seticuspe (assembly GCA_019973895.1). Taxonomy (NCBI): domain Eukaryota; kingdom Viridiplantae; phylum Streptophyta; class Magnoliopsida; order Asterales; family Asteraceae; genus Chrysanthemum; species Chrysanthemum seticuspe. The sequence continues at coordinate 331,326,547 of BPTQ01000005.1, forward strand.
GTCATATGGTATGAACCTCCTGAATCCATGATCCAATCTAGCAGAGCCTCTGCACTCATAACCGTCATCACCTCAGAACCGTCATAAATCGAACCACTGGAGCTTGGCTGATCATCTTTCTTGACAAAACCATTTGACTTCTTGCGATTATTTTTTGGACAGTTTCTCTTCAAGTGCTCCTCAGACTGGCAAATATAACACTTGAGTCTTCCACCTCGAGACTTTGATCTTGACTTTCCCCTAGACTGATGCGAATTCCTGCGATCAGTTCTTCCCCTCACATATAACCCTTCACCATCATCCCCATTCGCCTTAGACCTATCTTTGATTTCCTTTGAATTTAGTGTTGGCATCACGTCCTCCAAAGTCAAATCTTCCCGTCCATAAAGCAAGGTATCCACAAAGTGTTCGTATGATGCTGGTAAAGAGGTGAGTAATAATAAATCAAGATCTTCATCCTCGAATTTTACCTCAATATTTGCTAAATCAACAACGATTTTGTTGAACTCATCTATATGCTCGGAAATCGTTCGTCCAGCCGGCATGTAGAATGTGTACAACTTCTTCTTCAGGTAAAACTTGTTGGCCAAGGACTTTGTCATGTACAAAGTCTCGAGCTTGGTCCAAACCCCCGCTGCAGTCGTCTCCCCGGTAACCTCTCTCAGAACCTTGTTACCTAAACACAAAATCATGGCACTGTGAGCTTTCTTGTTTAGCTCAGCTTTTGCTGTAGCATCCATAGTCACGGGTAAAACCTCCAGAGCTGCTTCACATCCATGTTGGATTAATAAAGCACGCATCTTAACTCTCCATAACCCGAAAGCACCAGTTCCATCGAATTTCTCGATCTCAAACTTGGCTCCTGTCATTCTTTAATCCCTTTATTAATTTGCTAAACCTTGTGAAAAACCTCACAATCACAAACCAACAAAGCCCCTTGTGCAATACCCTCTTAATTAATTACCCTTTTGTTTTATAAATAATAAAACAAACAAAAAAAATGGATATCTATAATTAATACTCCACCAATAAACCTATCCTTCTCCTGTTGACTTTTGAAACAAAAAAAAACTATCCTCTCCTTCTTCTATGTTTAGTATACGCCGACAAAGAAAAACAAGGAAAACCAGATCCAAAAAAACATCAACAGAAAAAACCCTTGTCGATCAAATACCAACAAACCCTTATCTATCGATCGAACCACTACTGCTTCTTCTCGATCGAACCTAGATAACCAGCGAACCCCGTGAACCGAGCTCTGATACCACTTGTTGATCGCGTCGACCAACAACCCTAGTTACTAGCACGGATAACTTCGATCGTTGATGAAGACACACACACACCAGCAGTTTATGTCGACAGAAAAGTAAAGAAAGATGCACAAGGTATTACACTTAATCGTTAGTTAGATTAAGCTTGAAAGAATGACATACAAACCCCTCCCCCACACCTCCTTTTATAGAGATGAGGGGGGAATAAAACCGACTCTAACATGGTCTCCTAAGTCGGTGGTAAAAACAGGAAAAAGGAAAAATGGGTTGGCATTGGGACACAACCCAACCCAACGACCCTTAACTCTATTCGACTATACTCTTGCTAATATAAGGACTAAAACATAACAGTCCACATTCTGATGTAAGTTGCCATGATCAAAAAGGAGCTTACGAAGCGGCTTCTCAAGACTTTTAAGCTTTTTAACAACTTCATACATAGCAAAACCAGAAACATGCACCAACCAACCTTCTTTAACCACCTCTTTAAACCTAACATGCTGAGAAAGAATGTTAGAGAATTTAAAAGGCTTAGGCTTCGTTTTAAAACTAACCAGCAATTTCAGTATAGCTGGAAAGTGATCCGACGTTCTATAAGGATGAAAAACAGCATGTGTTCCTTCAAAGTTTTCACAAAACTCTAAGTTGCCCATGACACGATCAAGTTTCTTCAAAATACCATCATGCCCTTTAGGATTTTGATTCCATGTGAATTGCAGGCCCGAACTTTGAATATCCGAGACTTCAATCTCATCAACACATTCAATAAATTCACGCATAGCAATATCAATAGACGATGAACCAGCCGTGCTATCCGCTAAAAATAAAGCAGCATTAAAATCACCTAGCAAACACCACGGTCTATTATGGACATAGTGCTTATGAACACAAAGATTATTCCAAAGAGACCGACGATGAATATATCTATTACGCGCATAAATGAAAGAGCAGAAAACTTCCTTCTTCTCCTTCTTTAACCATATACGAGTATGAATCGCTTGATCACATTGAGTAATAACAACAACATCGACTTCATAAAAATTCCAACTAATAATTATCCGAGTCCCCTTAGTGCATATATTACCATTAGAAGTCCAATCCCACTATTTGAAAACACTCGTACACATCTTAACCAACTTCGAATCACTAACATGAGACTCCAAAATAGCACAAACCGAAAGATTATTTTCAAAAATAACACGTCGAACTTCACTTTTTAAAGTCATTCTTCTTTATTTTTATCAAAAAGAAATTAAAATTGTATGAAGCCATTTTTTTTATCACAAAAAGCTTTTGTACAAGCACCCTATTGAAGATGCTATTAGCACTTATTATATGTGATTATTAGCATCTCAAAATTACACTAAATACGATACATGCATAAATTATAGAATGTTCTTTCGTTATAAAATCAACCAAAGTTATTGACTAATTGTAATGTGACGCTTTGAAATCGACTTTGATGACTTGGATAAAAGCTTTTGAACAAATGAATGTTGAAGCATTTTTCCGCCGGTTCAGTACTGGCGGCTCTCACGTGCCATCCGTTCTTGTCCCGATCTTGAAAGCGTGCTGTCATACATGAAAGAACCCGTTAGAAGGGGTCCCGAGGCCGAAGCCCCGGGGAACCACCCTCCGACGGTCAAGTCAGAAACTCATATACAGAGGATTTAGCATATATGTATATGTGTGTGTAATATGAGATGATATAAATGAAATAGAGATAGTATATATAGAGAGAGAAAGAGGTGGGTGTCAAGTGGGCCACCTCAATACCTGTCAAGTCTATGCACTAGGTGTCAGGTCACGTGGAGACACAATCCCGTAATATCCGGGTTAGGTGGCATAGTCCAGTCCTTCCGGCAATGACCTCCGGCGTGACGGAGATTCTTCGGTCCGGCACGTGTCGTCCGGAAACATACGTCAACATGTCCCCCCAGTATTGTATTATCGGTTGAAGACCGATGATGCAATACTTCAAGAATATCTCTATGTCTCTCGGCACACGTCGTACGGACGAGTGTTGTATCTGCCTCTCGGCACGTGTCCTTCAGACACATACGTCAACAACTAGGTAGTAGGCACTTCTTTAAAAGGCTTACATGAAACGCAACCCCTTTCATCACTTTTTATTCTTTTATATATTTTTTATTGTACATGCATTCTCACCTGACAAGAGTCTTCCTAGCTTAGGTTTAAAATAAAGTAAGCTCCATGCGTGTTTCAAGCAGGTGCTTCATGCAACTCATAACTTAGAAATACGCTCTATTTTATACCTAGGTTTCATACATACGAGCTTGGGTTCCATGGAGTTATGACAAACATACCGAATGAGAGAGCATGAAGGTGAAATTCGAGCACTTACAGGGTAGTAGATGTGAAATGTAGCGGCAAACTAACGAACACATACCGGACATCCATCGTTTTGTTCTGGGATCCCGCGGATGAAACCCGTCACAAGTATAACCGAACGAGGCAGTACCTCTGAATAACACAACATCTCAAAGTGGCAGTCTTTTCAGACAACTCGTCTGAAGGATCCGTACCGGATGGCGCTTAGTCAGTCCGTACTGTCGTCTCCATCCGATGTTCATACCGGACGTTTTATACCGAACGTCCATACCAACGTCCCTTTTTAAACGATGGCACAACGGTACCGAAACGAACAACAATGATAAAACAACCCATACATGTCCATACTAACATCTTTCTCATATGATGGAAGGACCACCTTCGAAATAACGGTAGATGAACCACTGCCGGAAGGATAGCAGATGAACCGCCTTCGTTGTAATCCATCTTCTGGAAGGAGGGTAGACTATCCTCTTCCGAAAGGACATACCGGACGGAGGATGGAGGTCCGGGGAAATCAAATAAAGTATTAAACTCTTGGTCCAATGGTTAGATCGCCTCATCTCGAAGGGTAGATGGAGGGCAAAATACCGAAGGAGATAACACCGAACGACCCCGTACATGTCATCCGTACCGGTCCTTATATGATGGAGGAACCACCTCCGGTTGGAGTCATCCCGAAGGGAAGATGGAGGACGAACCACCTCCGGACGGTGGACAAACCACCTCCGAAGCAGTAAGTTTGAAACGAGACCTGTCATTCTTAGCTCCATTAGAGTGAATGACGGGTCCCACGGATGGCGCCAAATGTTGAAGCATTTTTCCGTTGGTTCAGTACTGGCGGCTCTCACGTGCCATCCGTTCTTGTCCCGATCTTGAAAGCGTGCTGTCATACATGAAAGAACCCGTTAGAAGGGGTCCCGAGGCGAAGACCCGGGGAACCACCCTCCGACGGTCAAGTCAGAAACTCATATACAGAGGATTTAGCATATATGTATATGTGTGTGTAAATATGAGATTATATAAATGAAATAGAGATATTATATATAGGAGAGAAAGAGGTAAGGTGTCAATGGCCACCCTCAATACATGTCAAGTCTAATGCACTTAGGTGTCAGGTCACGTGAAGACACAATCCCGTAATATCCGGGTTGGTGGCATAGTCGCAGTCCTTCCGGCAATGACGCTCACGGCGTGACGGAGATTCTTCGGTCCGGCACGATGTCGTCACAACTAGGTAGTAGGCACTTCTTTAAAAGGCTTACATGAAACGCAACCCCTTTCATCACTTTTTATTCTTTTATATATTTTTATTGTACATGCATTCTCACCTGACAAGAGTCTTCCTAGCTTAGGTTTAAAATAAAGTAAGCTCCATGCGTGTTTCAAGCAGGTGCTTCATGCAACTCATAACTTAGAAATACGCTCTATTTTATACCTAGGTTTCATACATACGAGCTTGGGTTCCATGGAGTTATGACAAACATACCGAATGAGAGAGCATGAAGGTGAAATTCGAGCACTTACAGGGTAGTAGATGTGAAATGTAGCGGCAAACTAACGAACACATACCGGACATCCATCGTTTTGTTCTGGGATCCCGCGGATGAAACCCGTCACAAGTATAACCGAACGAGGCAGTACCTCTGAATAACACAACATCTCAAAGTGGCAGTCTTTTCAGACAACTCGTCTGAAGGATCCGTACCGGATGGCGCTTAGTCAGTCCGTACTGTCGTCTCCATCCGATGTTCATACCGGACGTTTTATACCGAACGTCCATACCAACGTCCCTTTTTAAACGATGGCACAACGGTACCGAAACGAACAACAATGATAAAACAACCCATACATGTCCATACTAACATCTTTCTCATATGATGGAAGGACCACCTTCGAAATAACGGTAGATGAACCACTGCCGGAAGGATAGCAGATGAACCGCCTTCGTTGTAATCCATCTTCTGGAAGGAGGGTAGACTATCCTCTTCCGAAAGGACATACCGGACGGAGGATGGAGGTCCGGGGAAATCAAATAAAGTATTAAACTCTTGGTCCAATGGTTAGATCGCCTCATCTCGAAGGGTAGATGGAGGGCAAAATACCGAAGGAGATAACACCGAACGACCCCGTACATGTCATCCGTACCGGTCCTTATATGATGGAGGAACCACCTCCGGTTGGAGTCATCCCGAAGGGAAGATGGAGGACGAACCACCTCCGGACGGTGGACAAACCACCTCCGAAGCAGTAAGTTTGAAACGAGACCTGTCATTCTTAGCTCCATTAGAGTGAATGACGGGTCCCACGGATGGCGCCAAATGTTGAAGCATTTTTCCGTTGGTTCAGTACTGGCGGCTCTCACGTGCCATCCGTTCTTGTCCCGATCTTGAAAGCGTGCTGTCATACATGAAAGAACCCGTTAGAAGGGGTCCCGAGGCCGAAGCCCCGGGGAACCACCCTCCGACGGTCAAGTCAGAAACTCATATACAGAGGATTTAGCATATATGTATATGTGTGTGTAATATGAGATGATATAAATGAAATAGAGATAGTATATATAGAGAGAGAAAGAGGTAGGTGTCAAGTGGGCCACCTCAATACATGTCAAGTCTATGCACTAGGTGTCAGGTCACGTGAAGACACAATCCCGTAATATCCGGGTTAGGTGGCATAGTCCAGTCCTTCCGGCAATGACCTCCGGCGTGACGGAGATTCTTCGGTCCGGCACGTGTCGTCCGGACACATACGTCAACAATAAACAAATTTAGAACGTTACAAACTTTGTTTAAAAAGTCATTGTAAATATTGCATTGTAAATTTTAGCGATCTGTATAGTAGACATTTTATTGTAGTGAAAATAGTGGGATGACACAATTTTGTCGTAAACATTAATTTTTACCAGTTACCGAAAGTGGCTAACAAATTTGTGGTCGCACACTCTCACTTAGCAAACTTGTGTTTTGATGTTGTTCCACATTGGTTTGGTGACAAAAATGAAAGGCGCTTCATATCTCTCACTACACTTCAAATATGTGTTGAGATTTTGTAAGGGTAATTATAGCAAATGTTAATACTTGTGGCATTTAGAATTATACAAAAGTCATCTATCATTTTTATGATTTAAGATTACCATAAAATGTGTATCTCTTACTAGTAATATTCTATCATTTTTATGTCATTTAAGATTCCATAAAATAGTAGGTGTATTAAGAGATTTTTGTGGGGTAATTATGACATTTTGAGGCTAAGAGTTTAAGTTTTCTACAATTATTTGTGTTTGTGTGTATCAGTCAACAAGTTTCACATTATAATTCAAAGCATGATCCAAGATTTTTGTGTCAATGCTTCATATCCGAAAGTGTTATTTCATTTTACAAATGTTGTGTTTTAATTTTGTCCTAGATTGGTTAGGGATAAATATGAAAAAGGATTTATAAAGCTCATTACATATTAAACGCGTAAATGTAATAACAAGGTTGTTGTAAGGTAGCTATAAAAAAGCTTGACACTTGTGCAATATCTACAATACAAGGCCTTTGTTTATTTTATTTTTTAAAAATCAACAGCTTTTAAAAAGTTGTTTTCTTAAAAAGAAATCAATAGACTTTAAAAGGCTTTTCTAAAAAGAAATCAAAATTGTATAAAGTCATTTTTTTTTATCACAAAAAGATTTTGTTCAAGCACCCTATTGAAGTTGCTATTAACACTTAGTATATGTGATTATTGACACACAACTTCTAGCATCTAAAAATAACACTAAAGATGATAAATGCAAAAATTATAGAACCTTCCTTGAGTATAAAAATCAACCAAAGTTATTGGCAAATTGCAAAGTGAAGCTTTGAAATCGATTATGTTGTTTTAGACAAAAGCTTTGACCAAATGGTTAGTTTTTAAAGTGAAGTTAGATGGAAATAAATGGTCATGAAGTATTCTTCATGTGATTTATGTTGTAGATAATATTCTTTTTTGAAAAAATTACACGTTTGGTCCCTGTGGTTTGCTCTGATTTCAAGTTTAGTCCCTAAGTCGTTTTAATTACACCAAAGTACCTATTTTTGAAACCTTGCACTCATTTAGTCCCTATTTTGGATGGGCCGTTAGTTTCTCCGTTAAGTGTTTGCACCGTTAGTCCCTCCGTTAATAATTTTTGCACCGTTAGTCCTATTTCAAGTTTAGTCCCTAAGTCGTTTTAATTACACCAAAGATACCTATTTTTGAAACCTTGCACTCATTTAGTCCATATTTTGGATGGGCCGTTAGTTTCTCCGTTAAGTGTTTGCACCGTTAGTCCATCCGTTAATAATTTTTGCACCGTTAGTCCTATTTTTTCAAATAATGGTTTTCGCCAGTAAGTCCCTTCGTTAATAATAGTTTTCGCCCATTAGTTTCTCCGTTAAGTGTTTGCACCGTTAGTCCCGCCATTTTTTACGTTTTTATCCGTTTCACTCGTTTTTTATCCGAATGAAAACAGATAAAAACGGATACAAAACGAATGAAAACGAATAAAAACGTACAAAAACATAAAAACGGGCCAAAACGGATAAAAAATGAACGGAAACGGATAAAAACATAAAAAATAGACGAAAACATATAAAAACATAAAAATCGTGCGAAAACGGATAAAAAAACGAATGAAAAGGATAAAAACTTTAAAAAATGGGCAAAAACAGATAAAAAAATGAATGAAAACGGATAAAAACGTAAAAAAAGTCAAAACGGATAAAAAACAGACAAAAAACGTGAAAAACGGAAAAAAACGCAAATAAACGGACGAAAACATATAAATACGAAAAAACGTGAGAAAATGGATAAAAAACGAATGAAAACGGACAAAAAACGTAAAAAACGGTAGGCAAAACGGATAAAATCCGAACGAAAACGGATAAAAACGAACAAAAATGTAAAAAATGGTCAAAACGGATAAAAAAGCAGCTAAAACGGATTAAAATGGACAAAAACGTAAAAGAATGGACGAAAACATATAAAAACAGACGAAGACGGACAAAAACGTAAAAAACGGACGAAAAACGTAAAAAACGAGGGAAACGAATAAAAAAACAAACGAAAACGGATAGAAACGGACAAAAACTTAAAAATATGGGCGAAAACTATTATTAACGAAGGGACTAACTGGCGAAAACCATTATTTGAAAAAATAGGACTAACGGTGCAAAAATTATTAACGGAGGGACTAACGGTGCAAAACACTTAACGGAGAAACTAACAGCCCATCCAAAATAGGGACTAAATGAGTGCAAGGTTTCAAAAATAGGTATCTCTGGTGTAATTAAAACGACTTAGGGACTAAACTTGAAATCAGAGCAAACCACATGGACCAAACGTGTAATTTTTTCTTCTTTTTTTAAAGAAAGTTTAGAATGATACTTGAATTTATAAGCAGTGCATTGACCATTGTATTTACACTACAGTAAATGCTCTATAAATTAATAAAGTTGAGACCGGAATATTTTATTAATTTAGCGATATATTATTATATCGATAAATTAATAATTTATTAATTTAAGGACGTTTTACGTATGATTTTAAATTTTCAAGTCTAATATAATAGCTAGTTACAAACTTACAATATATACTCATTAGAGACGAAAAATAAATTTGAAAAACAAGTTCCAATTAACATTTTATGAATTCACATTCACATTTTATGAAAATAAAATTAACACTTTCTAATGCAATATGAGACGATGACGCAACAACTCTTTAGTGCAATAAGAAGATTTTAAGATAAACTCAATATATATTTGAAGTTCAATGAAAACACAAGTAACTATGGATTCATTTGTTACTAAACAATCTCAGGATTTTGAACACATATATACATATATATGGAATTTTTAGTAATTATTAATTTATAATTGTGGTGGGACTAATATATATACACTGGGATTTTAAAAATTTTATTATCTTATTATTTTATCGATTGGGGTCCAAATTTGTACTAGTCCCAAGTTGGGACCGGACAAATTATTAATTTTATCGAAGTTATTATTTTATTGAGTATTAATTTATAGAGGTTTTGCTGTACCAATCTAACTATTGAGTATCACAAGGAGCAACTAATGGAAATAATATTCTTTCCTACGTTGTATTATAGAATCAACGATAGAAAATAAGAAAATTTGTCATCCATATATAATTTCACATATAAAACAAGTCTCTTAACGAGCATTATAAACAATTGAATTCATAGTCCTAGCTTATATATGCATTAAAACTCAACCACGGGTTTCATTACCCGATTTAGTCGATTCATTCTCGATAAACTTATCAAAGTCAATGTCTAGAATCTCATTTTCGCCAAGAAATGTATAGGTGCCCAACTCGTTAAGGTCATGATTTGTCGACATGATATTGACACCAACAACGGTTATTTTTTTCTCATTGTATCCCACCATATGCTCCTTTTCAACATTTGGTCAAGTTGTCTAAAGCCATGGTTGAGTCAACTCAGCGAGTTAACTCCAACGGTTTGACTCGCCCTTTTAGTCCAAGCATGTTGGAAATATTCCCATTGTTGAGATGAATTATAAAACTTTCACCATTCAGAGTTATCTTCGTGTATGATTGCCAGATTTGGTACACTAACCAAAGGCCAAAAACTACAAACAATGCATAACGAAATGTATATCTAGTTTTTGATGATATGGATTGTGTGTTCATATATTTGAATTGGTAACTTGTCATAATCAACCACTTATCGATTCGGACTTCCTGCATAACCCAAACTTCATAGTTTAAATGCGGTTCAAACATAACAAATTTACAAAAAAAAAAAAAAAAAAAAAAAAATGCAAATGAAAAGTATGGAAACTAAAGAAACATTCCCTCTAGCATAAGTCCGAAGCTATTCGCAAACGAACACTCTTGAATCGATTGTGATGTTTTAGACAAAATATTTGGAACGAATGAAGAATGTTTAAATTGTGAAGTGAACTTAGATGGCATATAAAATATATTTAATTGGATTTATACTAGCGTTTATAATATATTTTAAGATAATGAAACAATCAATTATTTAATTGGATTTATACTAGTCAATAAGACATGTGCGTTTTGTTTTTGTAATAGCTCATTTTAAACTAAAACGTCTTATTTCTGCATAACATATTTATAAGTGTGGCTTTGGCTGGATTACTAACTGGTCAACAAGTATTGAATATATGACCTACCAGTCATGAGCATTCTAACTTATAAATTAATATTGATACTCAATTACTCATTGTCGTAGCTAGACTATGCAAAACAGATTTTTTTAACTGGACCGAAGGTTTGATAACTTTCATTACCCGATTGATTCAATTCATTCTCGATAAACATATCACGGTCCATTGTCACCAATCCTATTTTCGTCAAGAAATGTATAGGTACCATTTTCTACCACGTTAAGGACATGATTTGTCTAATTCCTCCCGTCCCTTAACACCATCAAGTGTTGTTTCTTTATCATTGTATGCCTTGATATGTTTGTTTTGAGCATCATTGGTTAAGTTGTCGTGAACAACACGGTGAGTTAGCTCCAATGGTTTGACTCGCCCTTTTAGTCCAAGCATGTTGTGCATTTGCTCGTTGTTGAAATGAATTAGTAACCTTTCACCATTCACATTAATAATTGTGTATGATTCTCTCATTTGGTACAATACCCAAAGGCCGACAACCACAAACAATGTAAAACGCAATGTATGGTTAGTTTTGACAAATTTGAGTATGTGTTCACAAAGTTGAAGCGGTAACTCATCATAAGCAACCACTTGTCGATCCAGAATTCCTGCATGATTTCATAAAAGACATAACTCAAGCTTCATGACTCAGATAAAGATGAAAACATGATCATTGAGTTCTATCATCCCAAAATTACACTGAAAAGTTACAACAATGATGATGAAGAATGCGAAAACTATAGAAGAATAACCTTGAGTATTCGAAACCGACACTTCAATCCAGTGTTATATTTGAATAAAATATTTTGAACTTTTGAGGAAATATTGAAATTCTAAAGTGTACTTAATTAATGTCAAATAAACGGTTAAGAAGTATATTTTTCATGTGGTATATATAGTACGAATTATCCTTCTTTTTAATTTTCTTAATATTGTGTGTCATTGCTTCATTTCGAAACATGTGGTTTCATTTAACAAAGTTGGTGTTATGATGTATCCCACATTGGTTCGGGATACAAATGAAAGGGTGTTGATATAGCACATTACACTCCATATTTCAATTGTGATTTAAAAGGTTTCTTTACTTGTGCATGCAAGTATAAATACCTTTTGGCACACGTTTTTTTTTTTTTTTTTTTTTTTTTTTTTTTTTTTTTTTTTTTTTTTCACGTCTAAATTGGCAATGGTTTGTCACGGCATATTTTGGATGTGTATTAATGGGTTTATATACTTGTGTATGCAAGTATAAATACAATTTGGCGCACGTTGTTGTTGTATTTTTTTTTTCACGTCTAAATTGGCAATGGTTTGTCACGACGCACGTTTTTGTCACGGCATATTTTGTTAATCCCTTGTATTTCTAAGTATAAACATCTTTTTGTGCACGTTTTTTTTCACGTCTAAATTGGCAATGGTTTGTCACGGCATATTTTGGATGTGTATTAAAGGGTTTCTATACTTGTGTATCTAAGTATATATATCCTTTTGGGCACAATTTTTTTTCACGTCCAAACTGGCAATGGTGAACTGCTATATTGTCACGACATATGTGCTGATATGAACCTCATCCTTCAACAACTTGATTTTGTTAATCCCTTGTATATAGCACATTACACTTCATATTTTGAATGTGCATTAAAGGGTTTTTATACTTGTGTTTCTAAGTATAAACATCTTTTTGTGCACGTTTTTTTTCACGTCTATATTGGCAATGGTCTGTCACGACATATTTTGGATGTGTATTAAAGGGTTTTTATACTTGTGTATCTAAGTATAAATATCCTTTTGGGCACAATTTTTTATCACGTCTAAATTGGCAATGGTGAACATGTGCTGATATGAACCTCATCCTTCAAACACTTGATTTTGTTAATCCCTTGTATGTTATGGACGTCCATGGTACTGACACAGGGACGACCTAGGAATTTTCCTTGGGCGTTGCACAAGACGACCTAGGAATTTTCCTTGGGCGTTGCACAAATTATTTTGAGAGGGTCTTGCATATAATTTTGTTTATCCTAAACATCAAAATTCACACCATAAATAATTTTTAGGCTAAACTGAAGTAACAAAAAAAAAATATTTGGGTGTTACACATATTAAAAAGTAACACTTCTTGAAAACATTTACATTTTGTAGATCAAAATCAGGTGTAGCCTATACCACACCCGGCTCACATGTGTGTCCGGCCATGTGTTGAGATTGTTTTATGAATACAATGGTTTTAAACATTGGGCCAAGTCCCACACTACACATTAAGTCTACATTGCTCAAGTTGTATAAAGGCATTTAAATAGGCGGCAACACAACTAATACTAAAGGGTATAAATCTATCATGTTGGAACTTGGGACTTGCGGTCTCATTTAACAAAGTTTTGTGTTTTGATGGAACTTGGGACTTGTGGTCTCGAATATATGATCCACTAGTCAAGAGCGTTCTAATTTCTAAGTTAACATAGATACTCAATCACTCATTGTCAGAGCTAGACTATGCAAACATTTTTATATGGCATTGTGGGTTTCTACCCCATTAACTTAGGAGATCCACTCCACCATAGACTAATCATGGCTAATAATCATTATCATTTATTTAGTTGATAACATAACGCAATCATTAAACAATTATTGCTATAATATTTAATTATTTTTTAGTTTTTTTATAATTATTCATTATGAATTTAAATGAAAAGTCATGTACATATTTTTTTAGTTTTTTATAATGCTTCGTTTTAAATGAGAATGCATTGGCATATTTAAATGAGAAGTCATGTACATATATTTTTGGTCATGTACATATTTAAATGAGAAGTCTTGACCAATGCCTTAAGTTTTTTAGTTTTTTATAATGCTTCCGTTCCATAAAAATAGTGAGCGTCGTCACCACCTGAATTTGAGTTTTCTTCGTAAAAATAGTGAGCGTTGTCACCACCTAAAATTGAGTTTTCTTCATTAAAAAATGACATTTTTTTAATCAAAACAAACAAATTTCCTGCATTTAAAAAGTGAAAAAAAATCATCATAAATATAAATAATAAACGAAAAACTATATTTACTACGATATATACAAACGAAAAACTAAATTTACTCTATATATACATGCAACAACTCTATATATACATGCAGCTACTACGATGGACCCAACAACACAAACGAAAAACTAATGCTATTCATATGTTACCGTGTCCTTTCCCAACTCTTCGCCAGTACATTGCAACCTTATCTAATGCTATTCTTATTCTTGCGGAGATGATGATTGCATATTCATGAAATAATGTAACCTAATATAAATATATTCAAAAAAACAAACTAATAAACTTTTAGTGGCAAACTTACCTAAATATATGAAAGGGTATGAAAAGTTATAATAAACTTTCAGTGGCAAACTAATAAACTCACCTAAAAGGTTTTAAGTATGTTTAAAATTAAAATTAGCCAATATATATACATTATCAAATCTTGTTAAGAATTTTAATTAATTAAGTTGGTTAAGAGATAATTAAAAATTAACAAGTTTCAAAAAAAGTTAGTCAAGTTTTACATTTTACAAAAAAATTTGACTTGACTTTTTAAAATAAGTGAAAAGTTAATGAGTTGGTTAAATAATTCATTGGTATTTGTAGCAAAAATAGGTCAATTTTTTTTAATGGGGTATAAACCATAGGACCCTTTTTATATATACTCAACCACAGGTTTCATAACTTTCATTACCCATTGATTTAACTCATTTTCGATGAACATATCACGGTCAATATCCGGAATCCCATTTTCATCAAGAAATGTATAATCACCATATTCCTTGATATGTTTATTTTAAGCATCATTGGTCAAATTATCTAGAACAACACAGTGAGTTAACTTCAATGGCTTGACTTGCCCTTTTAGTCCAAGCATATTGTGCATAATTTGGTTCTCGTAGAAATGAATTGCAAACCTTTTTACCATTCACACTAAGTACTTGTGTCATTGCTTGTTATAAGTACTTGTGGTCTCATTTAAGAAAGTTTGTGCATTAATGTTATCCCACATCAGATAGGGTTAAGAATGAAAGGGGCTTTATAAACCTTTTTACACTCCATGTTGCTTGTGTGCTACGCCGAAGGTTTTTATGCTGTAGCATATGCAATATCAAAACTATCGGCATAACATTTTTTCTTTTTTTTTTTGGGCAAATTGTCTGAAAAAGCATCGAACTTGCAACTTTTTCCTTTTCTGGGCATCGAACTTTTTTTTTTCCTATTGTAGCACTGAACTTGCCTATTTTTCCTATTGTAGCACTGAACTTGCCTAATCACACTTAAAGTGTAATTAATCTTCTTAAACCCGTTTTACGTCTGATTTTGTGTCACAAAAGGAAAATTAGGCAACTTTAGTGCTACTATAGGAAAATTAGGCAAGTTTAGTGCTACCCGTTTTAAGTGTGATTTCGACCGTTAATTTTTTTATTGCACCGCTAGTCCTTTTCGTCTGTTTTTAACGACCGTTATTATATTATTGCACCGTTAGTCCTTTTCGCCCGTTTTTACACGTTTTCGTCCGTTTTTGCACGGTTTCGTCCGTTTTTACACGTTTTCGTTCGTTTTTGCACGTTTTTACACGATTTTTTTTAGTCTTTGCATGGTTTCGTCCGTTTTTACACGCTTTCGCCGGTTGTTACACGTTTTTGTCCGTTTTTACACGTTTTCGTCCGTTTTTACACGTTTTCTTCCGTTTTTACACGTTTTCGTTCGTTTTCATACGTTTTTGTCCGTTTTTGCACAGTTTCGTCCGTTTTTACATGTTTTCGTTCGTTTTTGCACGTTTTCGTTCGCTTTTGCACGTTTTCGTCCGCTTTTGCACGTTTTCGTCTGTTTTTGCACATTTTTACACGTTTTTATTCGTTTTTACACGGTTTCGTCTGTTTCTACACGTTTTGTTCGTTTCTACACGTTTTCGTTCGTTTTTACATGTGCAAAAATGGACGAAACTGTACAAAAACGGACGAAAACGTGTAAAAACGGACGAAACTGTGCAAAAACGGACGAAAACGTGTAAAACGGACGAAGCTGTGCAAAAACGGACAAAAACGTGCGAAAACGTGCAAAAACAAACGAAAACGTGTAAAAACGGACGAAAACGTGTAAAAACGTGCGAAAACGTGCAAAAGCGAACGAAAACGTGTAAAAACGGACGAAAACGTGTAACAACCGGCGAAAACGTGTAAAAACGGACGAAACCGTGCAAAAACTAAAAAAAATCATGAAAAACGTGCAAAAACGAACGAAAACGCGTAAAAATGGACGAAACCGTGTAAAAACGTGCAAAAGCAAACGAAAACGTGTAAAACGGACGAAAACGTGTAAAAACGTGCAAAAACGAACGAAAACGTGTAAAAACGGACGAAAACGTGCAAAAACGTGCGAAAACGTGCAAAAACGAACGAAAACGTGTAAAAACGGACGAATACGTGTAAAAACGGACAAAAACGTGTAACAACCGGCGAAAACGTGTAAAAACGGACGAAACCGTGCAAAAACTAAAAAAAATCGTGAAAAACGTGCAAAAACGAAGAAAACGCGTAAAAACGGACGAAACCGTGCAAAAACGGACGAAAACGTGTAAAAACGGACGAAACCGTGTAAAAACGGACAAAACCGTGTAAAAACGAACAAAACGGACGAAAACGTGTAAAAAACGGGCGAAAAGGACTAACGGTGCAATAATATAATAACGGTCGTTAAAAACAGACGAAAAGGACTAGCGGTGCAATAAAAAAATTAACGGTCGAAATCACACTTAAAACGGGTAGCACTAAACTTGCCTAATTTTCCTATAGTAGCACTAAAGTTGTCTAATTTTCCTTTTGTGACACAAAATCACACTTAAAAACGGGTTTAAGAAGGTTAATTACACTTTAAGTGTGATTAGGCAAGTTCAGTGCTACAATAGGAAAATTAGGCAAGTTTAGTGCTACAATAGGAAAAAAAAAAAGTTCGATGCCCAGAAAAGGAAAAAGTGACAAGTTCGATGCCTTTTCAGATAATTTGCCTTTTTTTTTTATATATATATTTTGAAAAATCAAAGCATAATGTATGTTTATTTTTGAGCCATCCTCAAATCCTAGTTTTCAAAAATCAAAGCCAAATGTATGTTTAGTTTTTGTTTTTGTAGGGTAAAAGCTACAAAATAGTGACGTCCTTTCAAATTTGTGCCGACTTGAAACACTTACTTTTTTACTCAATGACTTCAACAACGTACTTTTAAATTTGTACCGACTTCACCAATATGACCTGAAATGACTATATTACCCTTTCCTTCTTTAGGGTTATATTTGTGAAGTCGAAACAAAATTTGAAAGTACGTTGTTGAAGTCATTAATAAAAAAGAGTAATATAGCCATTTTAGGGGTCATATTGGTGAAGTCGGAACAAACTTTAAAAATACGTTGTTAAAGTCATTGAATAAAGAGTAAGTGTTTCAATTCGGCACAAAATTAAAAGTACGTGACTATTTTGTAGCTTTTACCCTTTTTTTTATTGTGTCTTCACAAAGTTGAATCGGTAACTCATCATAACAATCACTTAACAAATGGCTATACTTTTAAAGTGAAGTTAGATGGAAATAAGTTATATTGTAAAGCTTTTCATCTGATTTATGTTGTAGAAAATATTCTTTTTTAAAATTTTCTTAGAATGATACTTGAATATAAAGGGTATTGATTCGTCGACTTGATGTTGACACCAACAAAGGTTGTTTTTCTCTCATCATATCCCAACATATGTTCTTTTTCATCATTATCGGTCAAGTTGTCTAAAATCATGGTAGAGTCAACTCGGCGAGTTAACTCCAACGGTTTGACTCGCCCTTTTAGTCCAAGCATGTTGGAAATATTCTCATTGTTGAGATGATTTATAAAACTTTCACTATTCACATTTATCTTCGTGTATGATTGCCAGATTTGGTACACTAACCGATGGCCAAAAACCATAAACAATGCATAACGAAATGTATGTTTAGTTTTTTATGGTGTGGATTTTGTGTTCACAAATTTGAATTGGTAAATCGTCATAATCAACCACTTACGGATTCGGACTTCCTGCATAACTCAAACTATATAGTTTAGACGCAATATAAACACATGATCGTGTAGTTTAAACATCAAAAAAAGGCAAATGAAATTTATGGAAACTAAAGAAACGTTACCTCTAGTATAAGTCTGAAGCTATTCGCAAAAGAACACTCTAGAATCGATTGTGATGTTTTAGACAAAATGATTTGAACGAATGAAGAATTTTTAAATTGTGAAGTGAATTTAGATGGCATATAAAACGGTCAACAAGTATTTTACATGTGATTTAACTTTAAATTGTACAAAAATATAAATTATCTTTTTTTCTAAAAACATTTCTTAAAAATATTTTTCATGTGACTTATGCCACTGGGCTCACGTTTAGAGCACCCCCAAATGTACTTAATTAATGTCAAATAAATGGTCAAGAAGTATATTTTTCATGTGATACATCTAGTATAAATTATCCTTCTTTTTAATTTTCTTAAGATTGTGTGTCATTGCTTCATTTTGAAACATGTGGTCTCATTTAACAAAGTTGGTGTTATGATGTATCCCACATTGGTTGGGGATACGAATGAAAGCAGGTTTATATAGCACATTACACTTTCAAGTTTAGCTATGTGTTAAGATATGTTTATACTTGTGTGTCTGCGTATAAATATATTTTGGTGCATATTTTTTTCAGTCTGAATTGGCAATGGTTTGTCACGGCATATTTTGGATGTTATGATGTATCCCACATTGGTTGGGGATACGAATGAAAGCAGGTTTATATAGCACATTACACTTTCAAGTTTAGCTATGTGTTAAAATATGTTTATACTTGTGTGTCTGCGTATAAATATATTTTGGTGCCTATTTTTTTCAGTCTGAATTGGCAATGGTTTGTCACGGCATATTTTGGATGTGTATTAAAGGGTTTTTATACTTGTAGCTATGTGTTAAAATATGTTTATACTTGTGTGTCTGCGTATAAATATATTTTGGTGCATATTTTTTTCAGTATGAATTGGCAATGGTTTGTCACAACATATTTTGGATGTGTATTAAAGGGTTTTTATACTTGTAGCATCTAAGAATAAATATCCTTTTGGGCACATTTTTTTTTTACGTCCAAATTGGCAACGTTTTTTTTTCATATCTAAATTGGCAATGGTTTGTCACGGCATATTTTGGATGTGTTTTAAAGGGTTTTTGTACTTTTTTATCTAAGAATAAATATCTTTTTGGGCACAATTTTTTTTCACGTCAAAATTGGCAATGGTGAACTACTATATTGTCACGACATATGTGCTGATATGAACCCCATCCTTCAACAACTTGATTTTGTTAATCCCTTGTATATAGCGCATTACACTTTATATTTTGAATGTGCATTAAAGGGTTTTTATACTTGTGTATCTAAGTATAACTATCTTTTTGTGTACGTTTTTTTCACGTCTAAATTGGCAATGGTTGGTCACGGCATGTTTTAGATGTGTGTTAAAGGGTTTTTATACTTGTGTATCTAACTATAAATATCCTTTTGGGTACAATTTTTTTCACGTCCAAATTGGCAATAGTGAACTGCTGCTATATTGTCATGGCATATGTGTTGATATAAACCTCATCCCTCAACAACTTGATTTTGTTAATCCCTTGTATGTTATGGACGTCCATGGTACTGACACAGGGACGACCTAGGAATGTTCATTGGGCGTTGCACAATTTCTTTTGGGAAGGTCTTGCATATAATTTTGTTTATCTTAAACCACAATATTCACACCATAAATAATTTTTAGGCTGAACTGAAGTAAAAAATAAATATATTTGGGTGTTACACATAGTAAAAAGTAACACTTCTTGAAAAATTTACATTTTGTAGATCAAAATCAGGTGTATCCTGTGTCATATCCGGCTCCCATGTGGGTTCTTCCGTGTGCTGACATTGTTTTAGGAATACAATAGCTTCAAACATAGGGCCAAGTCATATCTGATTATCCAATCCCTAGCATTCAGTTTTACTATAAAGAAAGATGGGTTACCCTGACAGGTGAGTCTAAATCAAGTGTTGCTCTAGCATCGTATAGCCACTTAATTACAATTTCTGACACAATGCAACAGTCTCCATCTTATGCAGCAACTAATAAAATCGTTGACGTTCCCTCAAGATTGATTTATGAGATGCTTCGAAAAGGAAATATTAAACCGAGTACGAGCCCATTTTCTTTTCCGGTTTTACTAGTTCGCAAAAAGGATGGGTCATGGCGATTTTGTTTCGATTATCGTGCACTAAATACTATTACCACTCAAGGTCGTTTCCCTATACCTACAGTTGACGAGCTGTTTAGATGATATGTTTCGTGCCAAATATTTTTCAAAAATAGACTTACGAATTCACATATTATGATAGTCATCAAAGATCATCTAATTTAATCCATCGTTCTATTGTCATTTATAACAAGTAAAGTGGTGCTAAAGGAGACCAAGTTTTGGAGTTGTAGGTTTTAAGAAATCTTCGAATGTTATAATTCAATAAAAAGAAAAATATATTTGTTAACATTTTGCATCCATTGAAACGAATTAGGTGCAATAACTCGTCTTACTATATCAAGCATTTTGAGGCTAATCGTCTATGTTTCCTACAACTATTTATGTTTGAGTTGTATCAGTCTACAAGTTTCAAAATTTAATTCATAGTATGCTCCAAGATTTTGTGTCATTGCCTCATATCTAAACGTGTGGTTTTATTTTACAAAGTGTGTGTTTTAATGTTGACCACACTGGTTATGGATAAAAACGAAAGTGGTTTTATAAGGCTCATTACATTTGTATCGGTTACGTTGAAAGATTATCTTTGAATTTCAAAATTTTCAAAACAAATACCTCACAAAAGTTCTTTTGGTAAGAAATCAAATAACCGTTCTTCTTAGTTTTTAAAAACTTCGAGGATCTTGTGTTTTGATATTATCCCACATTGACTAGAGATAAATCTTGAAGTGGGTTTATATTGCTCATTACAATTCATATGTTTGAAAGTGTGTTAAAAGGTTTTGTGAGATAGCTATGAGAAATTTTTAATACTTGTACTAAAACACACATTCATTTTAATCTTTTGTTTCAAAAGACTTCAAAAGCATTTAAATTATTTATTTTTAATAAAATCAAATACTTTATAAGGTCGTTCTTCTTTATTTGTTTAGAAGAAATCAAAATTTTATAGTCATTTTTCTTGATCACAAAGAGCTTACTTTCAAGTACCCTATTAAAGATGTTATTCTCTAAAAGGTGAAAAACTGTGGGATCACCCTCGTCCCATGCATTCTAAGGATGCCAACCTAACCCTCCACCAAAGACCCGACCCTAGGGCACTAGAATATATGATTATTAACACACGATCACGAACTTCTAGCATCTCAAAATTGCACAGAATATGACAAATGCATAAATTGTAGAACGTTCATTTGGTATAAAAATCAACCAAAGCTATTGACAAATTGCAAAGTGACGCAATGAAATCGATAAGTTAGATGGAATAAATGGTCAATAAAGGATTTTTCATGTGATTTATGCTGTAGAGAACGTTTTTTTTTTTCTTTTAATTAATATAATCTATTATTAATTGTAATGTAATATGAAACTTTTCAAAAAACAAAAGACGGAATGTATCTTCGTACATGCAATAGTTGCCACATTGGTTTATATGGACACGGGATAAGAAGGCAGAAAAGACAAAAAAAATGGCTCGTGAACTTATCTTTTTCGTTAACACCTAAGTAGCCAATGTTGTAGCTTAGCCAGTACCAGAATTCATTTTTATCTAGACTAACCCTTTTTCATATAATTTAACATATATACCCATTTTTGGTTATAACTTCCTCCAATGTGGAACAGTCTGCTCTTCTGTAAAATTGAAGTACTTAGCCTGTCTGTCAAGGGAGGGATCACTACAACAAATGCATTATTTGATAGCTTCCTTTATATTGTTCACACTTTTGAATATGTTGTAAAGTTATTACGCTTACTATGACTATGATTATCACACTTACATACTATGGTGCCAAAACATACTTACTTTAATTTCACTGGTACGTAATAGACTAAAATAGTACGAGTCTTCTAAGTAGAATCATGTGAAGTGCATTAAGTTTTGTTGGAAGTTAACCATACAAAAGGTATATCGTACAAAAGGTACTACTGTTGCATAAAAGCTTAGTGAAGCCTCGCTTATGGTTTCGTTTAGAAGATCCCCTCGTGGCGGTATGGAAGAAGAGCAATACCTCCGGCTTGTTGATCTTGTTGCTTCGGTCATCCTCTCTAACTCCAATGATAGATGGGCGTGGTTACTTGACTCATCGGGTGAATATTCGGTTAAAACAACTCGTTCTTACATTGATGATTCGCTTCTTCCTTTGGTAGGTTGATGAGTGCTTATTCACTCATCATTTTTGGTCAAATCTGAGCTGCAAAACATCTAAAAACACTCCGAAATGCATCAAAATACTGAAAATATCTCAAAATTGTGTTTTATATGTTTCAGATGCAAAATTATCAAAAACAAATGAAAAACGAGCAAAGTTTGCATAATTGGCAGTTTCAGTCCCCCGACTTTCAAAAATTGACAGAAATAGTCCCTGAGCACGTATTTTAAAAAGAAAAGTCACCAAAGGTCCTTTTGAAATCATAAGTTGTCATAATTAGTCCTTTGGTGAAAAATTTCAAAAGTTTGAGAAATTACAGTTTTGATCCCTGGATTTTTAAAATTGTCAAGTTTAGTCCTCAGGTTTCACAATTTGGCAGATTCAGTCCTCACACTATCAGAGATTGTCAATGATGGACCTTGGATTACATTTTCAGAATTACAGGAATGGCCCCTGGATTTTCAGTTTTGGCAACTATGGTCCCTAAATATTTAATGATTTCATAATCCATCCTAAGCTACAAACCAAACCAACCCTTTAACAAGTCCAAGCCCAATACCCGGTCAAGCCCCTAACCCGACCCAGTCAACTGATAAACCTAATACACCCTTCTTCTTTCTCTTTGTTTTCCCGCCCACACAAACCCAAGAAACTCATACCTGCTCCTCCTTTCTCTGCTCCCCACAAACCCTATTATTCTTTCTCTTCAACCCAAACACTCAACCTCACCATTACAACTCTTTACCCAACTTCACCACAACCCAAAACCTCCTTCATCTCTTTACCCAGGTTTACCCAATTCCCAAACCCACTACATACTTTTTCCCCTCATCCAAACTGCCAAGCTGGCAATCCCAGCTTCATAAGACCCCATGGACGGCTCATATATGTCTCATATGGTACCTACCAATTGGATGGTGAAGATTGAATTGAGAAAGCACAAAGACAAAATCTTGGCTGTTTTGCCTCACACTAGAAGCACACCATGTGAAGACCTTTAGAGATTGAAGACTGTAGTGATAGTATAAATAGTTGATGTAAGCCAATGTATAAGGCACCCTTATTTTCAGTTTTAAAATCAGTTTCATGTTTTCAAATTCTATTGTAATGTTTTTATTTATCAATGAAAGTATTCTGTTTTTCATTTAACTGTTACATTTTTCATGTTCCTATTTAGTTAGTGAATTACGATTTAGCTTTTGTTTCTAAGTTCTAAAACAGTTTCAAGCATTTTGTTCCAATTAAGAGTGTTTGGTTTAAGTTCTCAAAGGGTCAAAGATTCACTTTTTACCCGTTTGACTCTTAGAGTCAAACTCTTTTTGAAGTCAGAAATCATTTTACAAGTTAGGATTTTGTTTAAAATAGGTTGTCTAAAAGTCAAGTTTAAAAAAAAGAGGAGAAGTTTCTTTTTTGCACTGATACAAGACAGCAGCAGTGGTGCTGATCTTGGCGATTTTTCGTAGCATACTTGATCTTCAAATCATGTAAAACTTGTTTTTGATTAAAACCTTGCAGGCCAATATCACTATAGTTTCAGTTTTGAGCCTCAAGTTTACCTTTAACTTGTTTAAATTGAAGTTAAAAATCTGTCCACTTGCAATTTCTTTTCTCAGCAAACAGGTCCCAAAAGCCACTGTTTACAGCTTATTTATAAGCTGCATAGTGTAAACTTGGTCTCCCAATTGGTTTTTTCTGAATCTCTACCATGCTAACCTTATGTTTGCAGCTTGTCCTTGGTCTGGAGGTCTATGTTTCAGCTTATAAATAAGCTCAAACAGTACCCCTTGGCTGTTGCAGCCTGCTGCACCAACAGGTCTCTTTTCGTCATTCTTATTTCAGCTTATCAGTAGAAATTGATAGCTTATTTAGGATCTTTATTGCCTTTTAAGTGTAGCTAGATTAGTGTAGATGCAATTTAGCTTATTTAATGCTTTTGTAGCTTATTTGCTTAATTTCCCATTTGTTAACTTAGGGTCTCACTAGCTTAAGTCTTATACCAACTGTTTTTCCGTTAGTTTCCATTAGTTGTGTGCTAAGTATTTAGCTTGTTCTAGATGAAGTGCCTCTGCTTTAGCTTCTTTGCCCCATCCCATGTTGCTTATCTAGTCAAATTGCTTAGTGTTTAATCAGTGTGCAAAAAGGGTGTTTGGGTGTCCTCTCGCTGAGTTTTCAAATCTGTCCAAAGTGTGTTTGAATAGCAGGTTGTCAACTGCTGTAAATAAGCAGTTCAAACTGCTTATTGACAAAGTTTCATAAATAAAGTTTTTACAAAAAGTGTTTATGTTGGTCTTATAAACAAGTCCCAAAAGAAAAATCCAGAAAAAGAAAAGTTTTGCAAAAACTGGCATAGCTGGGACTCGAACCCACGCCACCCAGCTCACACACACGCGTCTTACCAGTTGCCCTTGGGACTTGTCTCATTCATTTGTTGCACAATCAAATACATAAGGTACCATTGGCAGTTTTCACTATAAGCTCTTTTGAGCTTATTTCCAGCTTATTTCATAAAGCAACACCCACCTTTTTCATTTTTCCTAGAATCAGTAATATTTAAAATAGTTTTTGTGATTTTTCCAGATTTTTATTAATTAGTTTAATATTTTTAATCATTTAATTAGTGTTTAATAGATTTTAATTCGTAATAATTATTTTAAAAGTCGAAAAAATATTCCGCTTTTTCCTAAAATTATTTTTAGTCAAATAGATCGTAGGAAAATTAATTTCACACCCGTAGCCCTTAAATTGAAAAATTTTTACATTTATGGCTCGGGTTGTTTTCCCGTTTTTACGTTTTTGCATTTTAGCACCTTAGGACTTAGTGTAGCTTCGTTTTATCATTCCTTAGGCTTAGTGATAGTTTATTTTTAGTTTATTAGGGTTCCCTTGCCTTAATTACCTTCCCGTTCATTAATTTGTAGAATTCGTAATTCAAATCAACAAATCATTAAAAAACCAATTCAAGTTCAAATCACGAAACTCAACGAATCCTTCCATTCACACCTCGTTGGGACACGACCCGGGGAAATCACTTTCCCGGTATCACTTTTATCACACCCGTGAGGTTTGGCACGTTGACCTTTTTCCTAAAGGGTTAATTTGTCGAATTTTACGGTTAATTTGATATATTGATATTGAGTTTGTTTTTCACCACTCACTTTCCACGAATCATAGGTTCTCCTACTAGATGGGTTAAAAAACAATTTCGATAGACCAGGGTCATTTAATATGCATTTAGGAAAAATCGATGTTTTTTCAAAAAATATATAGGTATGCCGGGAATCCACGGGACCCCCTGGGTCCGTCCTTGGCTAGGGCTACAATAGCGATCCATGTAGGATGTGTTCCGGTTGTTATCAAGAATCACCATATATATTAGCTAGTTGAACAGAACACATAAAACCACACATAGTAAACAAACACCACACTAGATAACAATATCGATAGAACTAGTGATACAAACTAGATACAAACATGAAACATAATGTCAGTTTTAGTTTCCACCAAGTCTCAAGCCTTAGGAGCCATGGCGAACCCACGATGTTTTTTAAGGAGATTTCTCTTTGAGTGTTAAATAGTCTCACAACTACTATACGCTACCAAATGTTAAAAAAGTGTCAAATTATTAGACAATAAATAAAATACATGTATTTTAGTCTTACAAACATTTATTAGACTTTTATGAGCTACTTGCTTGTGTTTTATCCTTCTTGAATCACATTTGACCATTTGTCCATGTAACCAATGAAATAGTTTTTAGCCACTCTAGCATTATAACTCATGCTATTTCACCAACATGAATTAAATCCTTAGTTTACCGGTCCAATCGAGATGCTAGACCCTAAAGCCAAACCGATTCCTAAGCTCACCTAATTTCCAAAAGAATATTTCTAGCCAATAATAACATGTATAAGATGATATGGATGAACATTCTTGATCTAATGATCTCACAGCCAATAACGGTGATGGGTGGCATATCATCAAAGCTATTTTGTGAATCAAACGAGCACATGAACTCATAGAGCATTGGAATATAATAGTCTTACCGTCAAGGGTCGTTTAAGATATCTTGAGGGAATTGATACCATTAATCTCCACCCTTTTAGTTGTGGTGACGCCTCTACAATGCATGAGCCTACTTTATTTT
The DNA here is from genome assembly GCA_019973895.1 of Chrysanthemum seticuspe. Lineage (NCBI taxonomy): Eukaryota > Viridiplantae > Streptophyta > Magnoliopsida > Asterales > Asteraceae > Chrysanthemum > Chrysanthemum seticuspe. Next base: position 331,352,946 of record BPTQ01000005.1, read on the forward strand.
ATTTTTAACTTCAAATGCGTGTTGTATCACTAAGCTAATAATGAGTTAACATGTAGATCTTTCTCATCATAGTTATTCCCATATTCACAATTACGATCGGCTTGGTTAATTGTGTGCTTATATCAGTGACATGACATGTTCCGGCACCACACAACAAGTCTACAACACGCAAGTTGATAAAAAGTCAAAAAGCATTTATATAGGCGGCACCACAACAAATACTAAACGGTCTAAATCTATCATGTTGGAACTTGTGGTTTCATTTAACAAAGTTTGTGTTATATGTTGTCCCATATTGGTTAGAGATAAAAATTAAAGTGGGTTTATAACTCTTATTACGTGTCATGTATTTAAAAATGTATCTGGCCTTTAGTAAAGTTATCATTACATTACAAATGCTTTGATATATATATTTTTTTTTAAATAAACAATATTCCTTAAAAAGGTTTTGCTGCTTGTCCAGACATTTTCTAATCGTTTTTGATAATGCGTAGGACGTAAAGTAAGTTAAAAAAAATTATGTAAAGCTTAGGGCACGTTTGGTAGAGAGAATTTCAGAGAAATGAAATGAAGCAGAGAATAGAAATTCAGAGAATAGAAATCAGCAGAGAATTTGGTTCAATTCTAATGTTTGGTAACAACAGAGATTTGACCCGAGAAATGAAAAAAAAAAATAAAAAAATAATAAAATAAAAATAAATAACAATTCTAAAAAAAATTATTTTCAAAAAAATTGTTTTTTTTTTAAAACAATATTTATTTTAAATAACAATTCTAAAAATTATTTTTTTTTAAAACTGAGTTTTTTTAAACAAAATTTATTATTATTATTATTTTAAATAACAATTCTAAAAAAATAATAATATTTTTTTTAAAAAAATTATAAATTTTTTTTTAAAAATTATAATTTTTTGAATAACAATTCTAAAAAAATTTATTTTTTCAAAAAATTGATTTTTTTTAAAAATTATTTATTTATTTATTTTTTAAATAACAATTCTAAAAAAATTATTTTAAAAAAAATTGATTTTTTAAAAAAAATTGTTTTTTTTTTTTTTTTTTTTTTAAACAACAATTCTAAAAAAATGATTTAAAAAAAATACATTTTTTAATTTTTTTAAATAACAATTTTAAAAATACATTATTTTTTTAAATAACATTTTGTTAATTTCTTGGTACAAAGAAATTGGTTTCCATTCAAAAAGGGATGGAATTTGGAGAATTCAAGTTATGCCTAAATGGAATTCTCAAAGAAAATGAATTCTCCCCCTTTTTCTTTTCTCTACACAACCAAACAAGAGCAATCATTTCATTTCCATTTCCTTTGGTTCATTTCTCCCAACCAAACATGCCCTTATATCCTAGTTTGGTTATAATTCTATGTGACCAACATTTTGTTGGATGCTTGGATGTAGCTCAAGATGGGCCAAAAATACCACTACGAGCACATAAAATTTTTGTGAGAGAGGAAATTGATGAATGATTGAATGAAAGAATTTTATCATGTTCACATATTATGATATTCAATGGATAAAGTTGTGGTATGGTTTTGTAGTTGTAAGTTTTCAAAAATCTTCAAAGGTTGTCATGCAAGAAAGAATAAAGTCTATATTTGTTAAAATTTGACATCCATTGAAACCAATTAGTTTCAGTAAGCCATTAACTATTTGCCTTGCTATGTCAAGCATTTTGAGACTAAGTGTTTATGTTTGGTACAATTATTTGTATTTGTGTTATATTACTTGTCAAGTTTCACAATTTGATTGATAGTAAGATTCAACCAAAAGATTCTTTTCAAAAAAAAAAAAACCAAAAGATTGTTTCATTGCTTCACGTTGGAATGTGTGGTATCATTTAAGTAAGTTTGTGCTTTAATGTTATCCCACATCGACATGATATAAATGAATGTTGGTTTAGAAGTCTCATTACGCTTTGAATCTCTGTTTGTAGTAAGCATTGATGAAAAGTTGCTTGATACACGCACTTTCAAGATTTTCTTTGTTTAAAAGAAAAATTAATTAACTTTTCGCTCTCTTGTTTTTAAAGGGAAATCAAATATTTTTTTTTTCTTTCGGTTTCCAACCTATTACCCGACACAGGGTTTGAATCCATCGTTACACAGATTCAAATATTTGTAGAGTGTTGAAGGTTTATGTGTGGTAGTCATTGATGAAAAGTGTGCTCGACACACATACTTTCAACATTTCCGTTTTTTAAAAGAAAAATCAATTAAATTTCCGCTTTCTTGTTTTTAAAGAGAAATCAAATAATTTTTTTTTCTTTCGGTTTCCAACCTATTGCCCGACAAATTTACGGGTCTGAATCCGTCGTCACACATATTCAAAGCGGTTTAAGCCATCCCTTTTCTTGTTTTTAAAAAGAAATCAAAGAACTTTTTTTTTTCTTCATCTTTTGGTAATCATAGTTTGTAACCTTTTGCCCGACTAATCTACGAAGTTTGAATCTATCGCCACACGGATTCAACGCGGGTAAAGCCATCCATTTTCATATGTTTGGACCGGTGCTGTTTAATAGCTTATACCCATAAATCGATTGCGTTTTTTTTTTTTTTTTTTTTTTTTTTTTTTTTTTTTTTTGTAAAGGTGATAATATATTGAAATCAAAATGTGTGCAAACAAATAAGAACAAGATATGGACAGGCCCATATCTTCTTAAATACAAAACAAAATACAATGCATAACAAATGCAGAGAAACCATAGATTGGTACAAGCATCAAGCAGTCATCATTCACCTTTATACATTATGACAATATCCTCATGACTACATTTCCTTGACAAAGCAAGGCATCATCATGCAAGATATAGCAACCTTGACATCACTTGAGATTAGTCACTTCTACTAGAATACAATTCTTGTGCATTCTTGCTAAAACTCACCATACCAGAACACCCTCCACAGGTATAGATAAGAATTAACAAGACAACACACCTCATCTAAAGTAAAGTGTTTTAGACATGTTAATTGAACGAATGAAGAAATGCTTAAAATGAGGCGAGCTTAGCAAATAAAATTGTCAAGAAGTATTTTCATGTGATTTATGAAGTACAAATTATCCTTTTGGAATTTTTTCTTCATATTGTAAACTGTACATAGCGTTTTTACTTTGGTTCTACCAACATATACCTTTTCTGTTAATCATTTTCTATCACTCGTATTAAAGCCAATATTATTTAAAGATATAAGGAAATAATCAAATATTTAATTAGTTTATTTAGCCTTAAGTCTAGGCATCAATCTGTGGATACAAATTAAGGTTGATTCCAAGAAATTGAGTAATGCTATGTTCACAAAAGATTTAAAATAATAATGTGTTAAGATAATTTGTTCAATTAAATTAATTTTTGCTTTTTTATAAGTGTTTTGATTGGACAAATCATTTTGCCACATTATTGTGTGGATGTTTTTTTATAAATTTTTTGTGGACATAGTATTCCTCATATATTTTTTTATTTATAACAGTTTCACTTATTAGCAATCACTAAACTATACGGAGTGGGAGTTAAGAGTGATCCACTCATCATTCGCCTTAGTTCATGCGCCACCAACCAAAAAAGCAAATACATGTCACGGCCAAATTGTATTTGTATGGTGTTCGGCTCACCATAATGAGACTTACGAAAATGTGGGGCTCAATTCAAAAAATAGTGTTTTTTATTTGTTTTGTGAGAGTGTGTGATATTTAGTGAGGTATATTTTAAAATGGGTATTTTAATAAAAGGTGAGGGGAGAGTAACATATGAAGGGTGAGAGTGAGTGAAGAATGTGAGAGGAGAGAAAAAACCGAGGTAGCACTGATGTGAACGGTGACCCGATCACCATCACCCCTTTAGCCTTAGTATATCTAGTTGGATATAAGATATCCCATTTTTATTTAAATAGAGAAGTAATATGTAGCTTTGCTCTTCACATTTGCACTAAATTACACGAGCACTTGTTATTCAGTATAAAAGTTTTCATATAAGGTTTTTTTTAAAGACAAATAAAAATAATGGATATCAACGATATAGAATGAGAAACCTTGTTACCTCTGATAATTTCACGAAGGGATAATACTTTTATAAAAGCTTGCTCTTCACATTTTTTTCGTCACCTATGCAAAAAAAATTCTGAATTTTATTCGTCACATGTGAAAATGTATATTTTGGATAAAACGTATAAAAACAGATCAATAAAAGTGGAAGAAAAATTAAGAATCGGACGAAAACGTATAAAATCGGATGAAAACGTATAAAACGGACGAAAACGTATAAAAAACACGTAAATAAAAACGAATATAAAAACACGTAGACAAAAACGTATATAAAAAATAGTGGGTAAAACCATAAGGGGTGGATTAAAAAAAAGGACGATGATGAAATTTCCGCTAACCCACTGGGACCATTTATGTAATTTACTCTAAGGACGGTGGATGCAATTTTCGCAAAGTCATAGGGTAAAATAGTCATCACATGTTTTTCACTACACACATAAAGACAAAAGTGTCAACATTAATACTCACAAAAATATTTTTTTCGTTCGCTACTCAAAAAAGTCATGTATCATATTAAAGAAATATTACAAAAATGCATATTGTGTAACTAATAACGAGTCACATCGAAATTAATAATGAGTTAACATGCAAATCTTTCTCATCATAGTTTTTCCCATATTCACAATTACGAACGACTTGGTTAATTGTGAGCTTATATCAGCGACATGACATGTTCCGGCACCACACAACAAGTCTACAACGCTCAAGTTGATAAAAAGTCAAAAATCATTTATCTAGGTAACACCACAACAAATACTAAAGGGTCTAAATCTATCATGTTGGAACTTGTGGTTTCATTTAACAAAGTTTGTGTTATGATGTTGTCCCACATTGGTTAGTGATAAAAATTAAAGTGGTTTTATAAGTCTTATTACATGTCAAGCTTTAAAAATTGTGTCTGAGCTTTTAGTAAAGTTATTATTACTTTTCAAATGCTTTGACACATTTGTTTAAGTAAACAATATTCCTTAAAAAGGTTTTGCTGCTTGTCCAGACATTTTCTAATCATTTTTGATAATGCATAAGACATAAAGCTTATATCTTAGTTTTCAAATGCTTTGACACATTTTTTTTAAGTAAACAATATTCCTTAAAAAGGTTTTGCTGCTTGTCCAGACATTTTCTAATCATTTTTGATAATGCATAAGACATAAAGCTTATATCTTAGTTTGGTAATATCTGTATGCAACCAACATTTTGTTGGATGCTTTGACAAATGCTTTGACACATTTTTTTTAAGTAAACAATATTCCTTAAAAAGGTTTTGCTGCTTGTCCAGACATTTTCTAATCATTTTTGATAATGCATAAGACATAAAGCTTATATCTTAGTTTTCAAATGCTTTGACACATTTTTTTTAAGTAAACAATATTCCTTAAAAAGGTTTTGCTGCTTGTCCAGACATTTTCTAATCATTTTTGATAATGCATAAGACATAAAGCTTATATCTTAGTTTGGTAATATCTGTATGCAACCAACATTTTGTTGGATGCTTTGACAAATGCTTTGACACATTTTTTTTAAGTAAACAATATTCCTTAAAAAGGTTTTGCTGCTTGTCCAGACATTTTCTAATCATTTTTGATAATGCATAAGACATAAAGCTTATATCTTAGTTTTCAAATGCTTTGACACATTTTTTTTAAGTAAACAATATTCCTTAAAAAGGTTTTGCTGCTTGTCCAGACATTTTCTAATCATTTTTGATAATGCATAAGACATAAAGCTTATATCTTAGTTTGGTAATATCTGTATGCAACCAACATTTTGTTGGATGCTTGGATGTAGCTCAAGATGGGCCAACAAAATATTATTTTGGGCTTCATCTCCTAATACCACTACGAGCACATAAAAAATTTGTGAGAGAGGAAATTGATGAATGATTGAATGAAAGAATTTTATCATGTTCACATATTATGATATTCAATGGATAAAGTTGTGGTATGGTTTTGTAGTTGTAAGTTTTCAGAAATCTTCAAAGGTTGTCATGCAAGAAAGAATAAAGTCTATATTTGTTAAAATTTGACATCCATTGAAACCAATTAGTTTCAGTAAGCCATTTTTTTTGAACGGCATATTATATTAGAAAAAAAAACTAGCAAGGAGCGAGAAGAATTACAAACAAATAAGGTTAGGATTTTGCATCCAAGTAACCCAATTAAATGAAGAACTACAACGATTAGAACACCAAGTAAAAGTCCTTTGAACTATATCATCAAAAAGGAGATCCTTACGAGGAGGACTCTTATAAAAAAGGAGACGGTTTCTAAATCTCCATATAGCCCACCACATCACGTAGCAAACGCCTTCAAACATAGCTTTCAAACTCGAAGACATACGAATGCTTTTAAACCAAAGAAGCCACTCTTCATAAGAACAAAAATCATGGTCAGTAAGCCATTAACTATTTGCCTTGCTATGTCAAGCATTTTGAGACTAAGTGTTTATGTTTGGTACAATTATTTGTATTTGTGTTATATTAGTTGTCAAGTTTCACAATTTAATTAATAGTAAGATTCAGTCTAAAGATTGTTTCATTGCTTCATGTTGGAATGTGTGGTATCATTTAAGTAAGTTTGTGCTTTAATGTTATCCCACATCGACATGGAATAAAAATGAAAGCTGGTTTATAAGTCTCATTACACTTCATGAGTTTGAGGAAGTGTTTAAGGTACGGTGTTCTTGACACATTCACTTTCGATATTTCCTTTTTTTTTAAAGAAAATTCAATTAACTTCTCGTTTTCTTGTTTCCAAAGAGAAATCAAATAATTTTTTTTTTCTTTCGGTTTGTGTGTAGTAACCATTGATCAAAAGGTACGGTGTTCTTGACACATTCACTTTCGATATTTCCTTTTTTTTTAAAGAAAAATCAATTAACTTCTCGTTTTCTTGTTTCCAAAGAGAAATCAAATAATTTTTTTTTCTTTCGGTTTGTGTGTAGTAACCATTGATCAAAAGGTGTTCTTGACACATTCACTTTCGATATTTCCTTTTTTTTTTTAAAGAAAAATCAATTAACTTCTCGTTTTCTTGTTTCCAAAGAGAAATCAAATAATTTTTTTTTTCTTTCGGTTTGTGTGTAGTAACCATTGATCAAAAGGTACGGTGTTCTTGACACATTCACTTTCGATATTTCCTTTTTTTTAAAGAAAAATCAATTAACTTCTCGTTTTCTTGTTTCCAAAGAGAAATCAAATAATTTTTTTTTCTTTCGGTTTGTGTGTAGTAACCATTGATCAAAAGGTACGGTGTTCTTGACACATTCACTTTCGATATTTCCTTTTTTTTAAAGAAAAATCAATTAACTTCTCGTTTTCTTGTTTCCAAAGTGAAATCAAATAATTTTTTTTTCTTTCGGTTTGTGTGTAGTAACCATTGATCAAAAGGTACGGTGTTCTTGACACATTCACTTTCGATATTTCCTTTTTATTAAAGAAAAATCAATTAACTTCTCGTTTTCTTGTTTCCAAAGAGAAATCAAATAATTTTTTTTTCTTTCGGTTTGTGTGTAGTAACCATTGATCAAAAGGTGTTCTTGACACATTCACTTTCGATATTTCCTTTTTTTTTAAAGAAAAATCAATTAACTTCTCGTTTTCTTGTTTCTAAAGAGAAATCAAATAATTTTTTTTTCTTAAGGTTCATGTGTAGTAACCATTGATCAAAAGGTACGGTGTTCTTGACACATTCACTTTCGATATTTCCTTTTTTTTAAAGAAAAATCAATTAACTTCTCGTTTTCTTGTTTCCAAAGAGAAATCAAATAATTTTTTTTTCTTTCGGTTTGTGTGTAGTAACCATTGATCAAAAGGTGTTCTTGACACATTCACTTTCGATATTTCCTTTTTTTTAAAGAAAAATCAATTAACTTCTCGTTTTCTTGTTTCTAAAGAGAAATCAAATAATTTTTTTTTTCTTTCGGTTTGTGTGTAGTAACCATTGATCAAAAGGTGTGCTTGACACATTCATTTTCGATATTTCCTTTTTTTTAAAGAAAAATCAATTAACTTCTCGTTTTCTTGTTTCTAAAGAGAAATCAAATAATTTTTTTTTCTTTCGGTTTATGTGTAGTAATCATTGATGAAAAGTGTGCTTGATACACACACTTTCAAGATTTCCTTTTTTTTTTTTAAATCAATTAACTTTCCATTTTCTTGTTATTAAAGAGAAATCAAATATTTTTTTTCTTTCGGTTTCCAACCTATTACCCGACTAATTTACGGAGTTTGAATTCATCGTCACACAGATTCAAAGATTTGTGGGAGTGTTAAAGGTTTGTGTGTGGTAGTCATTGATGAAAAGTGTGCTCGATACACATACTTTCAATATTTCTGTTTTTTAAAAGAAAATTCAATTAACTTTCCGCTTTCTTGTTTTTAAAGAGAAATCAAATAATTTTTTTTCTTTCGGTTTCCAACCTATTGTTTAAGGTTCATGTGTAGTAACCATTGATCAAAAGGTGTTCTTGACACATTCACTTTCGATATTTCCTTTTTTTTTTAAAGAAAAATCAATTAACTTCTCGTTTTCTTGTTTCTAAAGAGAAATCAAATATTTTTTTTTCTTTCGGTTTGTGTGTAGTAATCGTTGATGAAAAGTGTGCTTGATACACGCACTTTCAAGATTTCCTTTTTTTTTAAATCAATTAACTTTCCATTTTCTTGTTGTTAAAGAGAAATCAAATATTTTTTTTTCCTTTCGGTTTCTAACCTATTACCCGACTAATTTACGGGGTTTGAATTCATCGTCACACAGATTCAAAGATTTGTGGGAGTTAAGAGTGATCCACTCACCATTCGCCTTAGTTCACGCGCCACCAACCAAAACAACAAATACATGTCACGGCCAAATTGCATTTATTTATTTTTTTTATTTTATGGAAAGGCATGGCCAAATTGCATTTGTATGGTGATCGGCTCACCACAATGAGACTTACAAAAATGTGGGGCTCAATCAAAATGTACATAGTTATCCGGATTGGGATCCTCTCATGTTCTATTTGAACATGAGAGGTTATGTTAGTTTTGTTTTGAAGTAAAATTTATTTTTTAACAAAATAAAGGTCTCACAATGAATACTTTATTTTTTTTCTCCACTCACATGAATATCAACATGACCTCTCATGTTCAAATCGAACATGAGAGGATCTCAATCCTTTTTTAATACCTTATTAAAATGATACTACTTGACGTTGTATTATGTAAACCAACATTTTGTTGGATACTCGTATGTAGCTCTAGTCAGCTTAAAAAATATTGTTTTGAGCTTCATCTACTAAGACCATTACTAGTTGATAAAAAATTTGTGAGAAATGAAGTTGATAAATGATCGAATGATAGAGTTTTATCATGCTACCGTTTTCAAATATTATGATAGTCATATATCCATAGTTTTATTGTCAGATATATTATAATAAAGAAAGAAAGAAAAAAAAAAAGAATAAAATGAGACGGATACCATGAAAAATAAATAAAGGTGTGGTAACCCAAGGTATTTCATAACACCGTCCACGTCAGCGCCACATCAGCTTTAATATTTCACCTTAACATCCCCAAAACACCCACAACAATAACATCCTAATAACATCAATAACATTTCATATTTTCAATTTCAACCCCTAAACTAAAACAAACACTTCATTTATTAAACTAAACATATCATTAAAATTGAAAACATATTACAATACGAGATTAAAAAAAAAGTTACAACGAAATAAAAAAAACACATTGCAAGTAAAACGTTACAACAAATTAAAGGAAATGACGAGAATACAATCTACTGACGATGTTTCAAGTTATATTTTTTGATGATTCGGTCTTTTTCGTCATTGATCCAAGCCACGACATTTGGATCTTGCCCTTCAGTATTCGTCATCAAAAACTTTATCTCTTCCAACCTTGTTATTGTGAGATCTTTTTCCTGCTGGGTCCGATACGCCACTGCGGCGGTTCACGTTTGATACGATACTCGTTTGCCATAGTTTCGGTGAAATAAGTTGACGAGCTCGTTCCTCCAGTGCTTGCTCCCCCAGTACTTGTCGTGCTCTCGGATCTTGCTTTCTTGGTAGCACGTTTCTTTCCCATGGGGCGTGGTTGTTCATCATTACCAAACAAAGCCTCGTTTGTTTGGCTTGGCACATCAACCGGTTTCGGCGTGTCCCATTTCTTATAATGACGCAAAACCTCCCACGCGTCATCGAGACTAAACGGTGCTGCTTTGGTTTTCTCACGATACCATTGCTTTGCCCGTTTCATCACATCCAGCTCACTTTCCCCGCTTCATTGATCCCGTTGCGCACGTCTGTAACAAGAGTTGAACTTGGTGCATATGCCGTTCAACGTTTTCCACTTGTTTGACATCATATCCTTGTTGCGCCGTTGAAAGTTGTTTCTATTGAACTCATTTCTGACCCGATACCAAAACGTATCTCTGGGTTGGCACTTTCCAACTTTCGGATCCTCCGAAACAGCTATGTAACACCTTGCAAGTAATGCTTCCTTTGCTGGAGTCCAACGCCCAGCAACAACAACTTCCTCTTCATCAGAAATTAATTGGTTCGGGCTCGGGGTCTTTGGATTTTTTTGATTTTCGCTTAATACGACCTTTTCCTTTTTTGGAGGAGACGAGGGTGTCTCAGCAACATCATGTGTTTCAGTTTGTGATTGTTGTGATTGTTGTGTGAATTGTAGGTTTTGAAAGTTGGAGTTTAAGGTGCTTTGTTTGTGTTGTTGTTGCCAAAAGAGATATTATTGATGTTGTTGCCACATTTCTTGGCTCGAGTAGCCTAGTGGGTTGGGAAGAGACATGTTGGGTTTTGAAGATGACCCGCGTTCGGGTTAGATGATGAACTCGGGTTTGAGGTATTCCGCCCACCACCGAGAATATTGAAGAAAGTATTATCGTTGCCTCCCGACATTTTTTTTTCAATGAAGAAAAGATTGAAGATTGAGAGGATTGGGTTGTGGAAGTGTGAAAAAAATGGTGTTTTAGTTGGGTATTTATAGTGGTAAAAAATATTTTTGAATTTTTTTTTAATTAAAAGTAGCCGTTTAGGGTTAAAAATGATTTTTTTTAAACCTAACGGCTAGTATCCGTTAGAGGGAGTGTTTATGGTTTTTTTTTTTTATTATTATTTTTTTTTTATTTTTTTTTAACGGGCGTTATATGGGTAACGTGCAGGGACTAACGGCGTTACGAGCTCGTGCCTCCAAAGGTGTAACGCCAATAACGGCGTTATTGGGACCAAAAATGACGTTATGCCGTTATGGTTGTTAATGCTCTAAAGGAGAAGTCTTCGTTGTGCAAGAAAAAGAAAAAATACATTTGTTAAAATTTTGTGGCTAAGAGTTTATGTTTTGTACTTGTTTTAATGTTGTCCCACATTGGTCATTGATAAAACTGAGAGTGGCTTTATAATTCTCACTACACTTCAAACGTCTCAAGTTATGTAAAAGATATGTGTATGTTCGTTATGAAAAATGTTACTCCATAAATACACATATCTTGTTTCATTCTTTTAATTTTTGAGAAAAAAAAATTAAATACCTTAAGCAAATTTTATTTATTTCTTTTTATTAAAAAAAAGAGAAAAGTTTTTGTGTATAGCTATGAAAAATCATTACTTTGTAACATCTACGATACAAAAAAACTGCAGCGCACTTTTGAAAAAAAAAAAAGAAGATATTACATATGATTAAAAATATATATCTTCAAAGAAACAAAATACTTATGATTTCGGTTATTATTTGTTTAAATAAAAATGCAAAGAAAACATTACATTCACCAAAAAGTACATACAAAATAGAACTACAAAATTTAAGGTCTTGCATTTATTCGCAATTGAGTACTTTCTAAATCTGTAAAGACTATACTTCGTTAAATTTTCACAAGAACAATACCCTTTTTAAGTTGAAAAACCGAAGATTTACTAAAAATCATTCTTGGGTTTTTGTTTTTTTGTTGTTGTGTGATTCCCACATGATACCATGAATCACACCCCCTTCCCTACCGAGTTATGGTCACGCCTCTACAATGCATTAGGCAATTTTATTTTAATTTTAACTTTAAATGTGTGTTATGAAACTAATAACGAGTCAACACTGAAACTAATAATGAGTTAACATGTAGATCTTGCTCATCATAGTTATTCTCATTTTCACAATTAATTGTAAGCTTATATCAACGATATTACATGTTCCCGCACTACACATTAAGTCTAAGACGCTTAAGCTGATAAAATGTAAACAAGCATTTATATAGGTGACAACACAACTAAGGGAAACAGTTTAGTAAAAAAAATTATTGAGATGAGAAGAGTGAGAAGAAATTGTAGCAACATATTGCAAATAAGGAGATAGAAATAATAGAGAGATGTGTCTAATTTTATACTGCGTATAAAATTTGTAACTATTATTTGTTATCATTCTTCTCGTATTAATTATATTTCTTATTTGATCTTAACTCATACAACAAATATTAGAAGGGTGTAAACCTATCATGTTGGAACTTGGAGCTTGTGGTCTCATTAAACAAAGTTTGTGTTTTGATGTTGTCCCACATTGGTTAGGGATAAATTTTAAATTAGGTTTATAAGTCTTATTACACTTTAAATGTTTGATAGAAATTTTAAAAGTTTTGTGAAGTAGCTATGAAAGAGCTAACATTCCTTCCAAGCATTAATACAAAGTCTTTAAGATCCTTTTTTTTAAAGGAGTCCAAATACTTTAAAAAAAGTTTTGATACTTTGATTTTTTTTAAAATAACCATTTCTTCAAAAGGAAATCAAATACCTTAAAAAGGTTTTGATGAGAAACTCTTACCACAAAAGGTTTTGATGAGAAAGCAATTTTAAAGGTTTTGTGAAGTAGCTATGAAAGAGTTAACATTCCTACCTAGTATTACAATACAAAGTCTTTAAGATCCTCTTTTTTAAAGGCGTTCAAATACTTTAAAAAAAAGTTTTGATACTTTGATTTTTTTAAAATAACCATTTCTTCGAAAGGAAATCAAATACCTTAAAAAGGTTTTGATGAGAAACTCTTACCACAAAAGGTTTTGATGAGAAATCAATTTTAAAGGTTTTGTGAAGTAGCTATGAAAGAGTTAACATTCCTTCCTAGCATTACAATACAAAGTCTTTAAGATCCTTTTTTAAAGGAGTCCAAATACTTTAAAAAAAGTTTTGATACTTTAATTTTTTTAAAATAACCATTTCTTCGAAAGGAAATCAAATACCTTAAAAAGGTTTTGATGAGAAACTCTTACCACAAAAGGATAACGAAAAAATGTACGTAGCAGTCAAATTAATAAGTTCATTCATGTTTGCTACAACCTGTTTTGCTGCATGTGCATCATTTCTAATCGTCGATGATAATGTGTAAAACGCAAAGTAAGTTAAAAACAAATTGTGTAAAGCTTATATCTTAGTTTGGTTAATATTTCTATGTAACCAACATTTTATCGGATAGCTTTGATGTAGCTCTTGAGGGGCTAAAAAAGGATTATTTTGGGCTTCATCTCTTAAGACCACTATGTGCATATAAAAAACGAGTGTGGAAACCCGCGCGATGCAGCGGGATTGGCTTCAAAGGACTTACTTTGTAGTGACACTTAAACCTTAGGGACTAATTTTGCCAGGTTGCTATAGTTAGCAATTAATTCTACAGGACTTACCTTGCAACGTCGCTTAAACCTTAGGGACTATTTTTGCCAGATTGCTATAGATTGCAATTAATGATGCAGGACTTATTTTGCAGCGCCACTTGAACCTCAGGGACTGTTTTTGCCAAGTTGGGAAAGTTTGCATTTAATGTTTGGTTTGCTACAAAAACATGTACGCCTTTTAGTATATAAGAAGAATTTGTGAGAGAGGAATTGATGAATGATCGAATGAAAGAATTTTATCATGCTCACATATTATGATTAGACATCAAACATCATCTTATCTATCGTTTTATTGTCATATCTTATAATTCAAAATGCAAAAAAGAAAAGAAAAAAAAAGTACAAAGAGATGGATACCATGAAGACAATGGATAAAGTTGTGGTAAAGTTTTGGAGTTGTAAGTTTCTAAATATGTTCAAACGTTGTTATGCAAGGAAAAAAAAAAGTATATATTCGTTTAAATTTGACATCCAATTCTTCATGTTGGAAGTTCCATTTTCAAGATTTTGTGCAATTATTTGTGTTTGCGTTATACTGGTTGTCAAGTTTCACGATTAAATTTAATAGTAACAACCAACCTCAAGATTTTGTGTCATTGCTTCATGTTGTAACGTGCGGTATCACTTAAGAATGTTTATGTTTTGATGTTGTCCCATATTGTTAAGGGAGAAAAATGAAAGTTGGTTTATAAGTCTCGCTACACTTCAAGCAATTGATAGCATGTTAAAGGTTTGTGTGGGTAGTTATGAAAAAAAGAAATGCGACACTCACACGTATCTTTATATGTTATTTTTTGAGTGAGAAATCAAATAACCATTTTTTAATCATTTTTGGGCTTTTTGGTCGACTAATCCACAAGTTTGAATCTAGAACCACATCGAAAAAACCGGTAAAGTCCTCAATTTTCTGGAGATCTGCGTTGACAGTTTCGGGTTGTTTGCATCTAACATGAATTGAAATTTAGACCTCTCGCATATTTAGCAATGATAGTCACAAATCTTCTGTATTTAGAACACATTGAGTAGTCTTTTCTATATTTGTTCATAAGGGAATCAAATGGTCCATCTAAATCGTTTAAAGCTTTTGTATCCACACCCAATTGAAGATGGTATTAGCACTTAGTATAAAGACGTGACTATTAAAAAACGATCATGAAATTCAAGCATCGCAAAATTATGATACTTGGTAGCTTTCACAACACAAATCTTTTGGCTAGCTTTCCTTTTTTAATAGAGAAATCAAATACCTTTTCTGGATTGCCGTTCTTCTTTACATTCAAAAGGAAATCAAATCATTAAAATCTTATGTTCACACACCGTGTTGAAGATGATAGTTACTCTTAGTATTAAGATGCGATTAGTAATTAATGAGAAGTGATTGATACACTCTTAGGGGTTGGTTCAAACTCGGAAAATAGAAAAGGAAAGATAATGATAATAGTGGGGAAAGGGACAAGGAGAAAAAAAATTCCCTCCAATAAATTGTGTAATGGTCAATTACCCACTATTGAGTAATGGGTTATTTCATTATATAGCATCAAACATTATTTTTAATTATCTTTATCATACCCACCCTAAAAAACATCCTACCAAGCACCTTTTTAATTTTTATTGAGATACTCCACTGTACAATGCTTTAAAGCAAATTATACTTAAAATAGCATTTATTACATAAAGTAAAGTGTCCCAATAAAAATTGAGAGTGTGTCAATCACTTTTCATAATTAAGGATCATGAAGTTCTAGCATGGCAAACTTATACGAAGATAATAGATGCAAAAATTAATATTTTAAAAAGAGAAGTCAAATACCTTTTTTTATAAAGTCATTCTTCATGATTTGTCCATATAGAAATCAAATATTTTATGTCGAGTAATATACAGTCTCAAGATTGTATGTCATTGCTTCATGTCAGAACGTTCTTCTAAAAGGAAATCAAATCGTTCTTCTAAATCGATAAAAGCTTTTGTTCACACATCCGCTTGAAGATGCTATTAGCACTTAGTATAAAGACGCGATTATTAACAAACGATCATGAAACTCAAGCATCACAAAATTATGATACTTGGTAGCATTCACAACACAAATCTTTCGGCTAGCTTTCCTCTTTCTAATAGAGAAATCAAATACCTTTTTTGGATAGTCGTTCTTCTTTATATTCAAAAGGAAATCAAATCGTTCTTCTAAATCGTTAAAAGCTTCTGCTCACACACCATGTTGAAGATGATAGTTACTCTTAGTATAAAGATGCGATTAATAATTAATGAGAAGTAATTGACACACTCTTAATTTTAATTGAGATACTCACTGTACAAACATTTAAAACATGTTATACATAAAGTATAACTATCAATTGCATAGAGTAGAGTGTCCCAATAAAAGTTAAGAGTGTGTCAATCACTTTCCATAATTAGTATTAGAAAAAATTACACGTTTGGTCCCTATGGTTTGCCCAAAATAACAACTCTAGTCCCTAAGTCGTTTTTATTACACCAGCAGTATTTAATTTTGAAACTATGCATGCTTTTGGTCTCTATTTTGGATGGGCGTTAGTTAAGTCCGTTAAGTATTTTGCGCTGTTAGTCCTTCGTTAATAATTTTTGCACCGTTAGTCCTTATTTTTTAAAATATAGTTTTCCCCAGTTAGTCCCTCCGTTAATAATAGTTATCGCCCGTTTTTTTACGTTTTTGTCCGTTTTTATCCGTTTTCGTTCGTTTTTATCCGTTTTCCCCCTTTTTTTTCGTTTTTCGTCCGTTTTTTACGTTTTTAACCTTTTTCGTCTGTTTTTATATGTTTTCGTCCAGTTTTTTTTACGTTTTTGTCTGTTTTTATCTGTTTTTGTCAGTTTTTTATCCGTTTTCGACTGTTTTTTTACGTTTTAATCCGTTTTCGTCCGTTTTTTTACGTTTTCGCCCATTTTTTTTAACGTTTTTGTCTGTATTTATCCGTTTTCGTTCGTTGTTAATTCGTTTTCGCCAGTTTTTTTTCACAAAAAATTTCCAAAAACAAAAATTGGAATTTTTTCACAAATTTGAAAAAAAAAATTCCAAAAAAAATAAATTGAGAAAAAAATATTTTCGAAAAAAAATAAAAAAATTTGAATAAAAAATTTAAAAAAAAATTGAATAAAAAATATTGAAAAAAAAAACGGACATATTTTTTTTTGAAAGATTTTTTAAAAAAAATATATTTGAAATTTTTTTTTCAAAATTTTTTTTTGTAACTTTTATTCAATTTTTTTTTTTTAATTTTTTTTCAAATTTTTTTTTCGGAAATAATTTTTTTCCATTTTTTTTTCTTTTTGGAAAAAATTTTCAATATGTTGAAATAGTACAAAAACGAAAGAAAAACGGACAAAATGTTAGAAAAACGGATGAAAATGGAAAAGAACTGGCGAAAAAGATTAAAAAACGAAGGAAAACGGATAAAAACAGAAAAAAACGCAAAAAAGGGGCGAAAACGGATAAAAAAACGAACGCAAAAGGAAAAAAACATACAAAAACGTAAAACAACGGGCGAAAACGGGAAAAAAACGGACAAAAACCGGCGAAAACGAATAAACAACGAACGAAAACGGATAAAAACAGACAAAAACGTAAAAAAATGGGCGAAAACGTAAAAAACGGACGAAAGCGGATTAAGACGTGAAAAACAGTCGAAAACGGATAAAAAACTGGCAAAACGGATAAAAACAGACAAAAACGTAAAAAAACATATAAAAACAGACGAAAAGGGATAAAAACGTAAAAAACGGACGAAAAACGAAAAAAAAAAACCGGGGGAAAACGGATAAAAACGAACGAAAACGGATAAAAACGAACAAAAACGTAAAAAGCCGGGCGATAACTATTATTAACGGAGAGACTAACTGGGGAAAACTATATTTTAAAAAATAAGGACTAACGGTGAAAAAATTATTAACGAAGGACTAACATCGCAAAATACTTAACGGACTTAACTAACACCCATCCAAAATAGGGACCAAAAGCGTGCATAGTTTCAAAATTAGATACTGCTGGTGTAATAAAAACGACTTAGGGACTAAAGTTGTTATTTTGGGCAAACCATAGGGACCAAACGTGTAATGTTTTCTTAATATTATGAAATTGTAGCATCGCAAACTCATCAAGAAATGTATAGACGTCATTTTCTAACTCGTTAAGGTCATAATTTCTCGAATTCCTCTTAGTCGATACTTCTGGTGATATAAATTCCCGACCCATGACACCATTAAATGTCGTTTCTTTATCATCATATTCCTCGATATGTTTATTTTGAGCATCATCGGTCAAGTTGTTTAGAACAATGTGCTGAGTTAGCTCCAATGGTTTGACTCGCCCTTTTAGTCCAAGCAAGTTGTGCATAATTTGCTTCTTGCTGAAATGAATTGCAAACCTTTCACCATTAACATTAATATTTGTGTATGATTGTCTCATTTGGTACAATACCCAAAGGCCGACAACCACAAACAATGCAAAACGCAATGTATGCTTAGTTTTGACAAATTTGAGTGTGTGTTCACAAGGTTGAAGCGGTAACTCATCATAAGCAACCACTTGTCGATCCAAAATTCCTGCATGATTTCATAAAAGACATAACTCAAGCTTCAAGACTCAGATTAAAGATGAAAACATGATCATTGAGTTCTATCATCCCAAAATACACTGAAAAGTTACAACAATGATGATGAAGAATGCGAAAACTATAGAAAAATAACCTTGGGTATTCGAAACCGACACTCCAATCCAGTGTTATGTTTGAACAAAATATTTTGAACTATTAAGGAAATATTGAAATTCTGAAGTGTACTTAATTAATGTCAAATAAACGGTCGAGAAGTATATTTTTCATGTTATATATCTAGTACAAATTATCCTTCTTTTTAATTTTCTTAAGATTGTGTGTCATTGGTTCATTTTGAAACATGTGGTCTCATTTAACAAAGTTGGTGTTATGATGTATCCCACATTGGTTGGGGATACAAATGAAAGCGGGTTTATATAGCACATTACACTTCATATTTCAACTTGCAACATGGGTTTTTATACTTGTGTATCTACATATAAAAATCTTTGAACCTCATCCTTCAACAACTTGATTTTGTTAATCTCTTCTATATAGCACATTACACTTTATATTTTGAATGTGCATTAAAGGGTTTTTATACTTGCGTATCTAAGTATAAATATCTTTTTGTGCACTTTTTTTTTCACGTCTCTCATCCTTCAACAACTTGATTTTGTTAATCCCTTGTACATAGCACATTACACTTCATATTTTGAATGTGCATTAAAGGGTTTTTATACTTGCGTATCTAAGTATAAATATCTTTTTGTGCACTTTTTTTTTCACGTCTAAATTGGCAATGGTAAACTGCTATATTGTCACGGCATTAGTGCTTATATGAACCTCATCCTTCAACAACTTGATTTTGTTAATCCCTTGTATATAGCACACTAGCTTCATAGCCCGTCGGGATGGGCGGGCTAGCTTCATGATAATATATCTAAAAAGATAATGAAACTGTTAAATAATACATTTCCATGGTGTTTATTCAAATACGAAATAAAATTTATTTGCAAGTGACGTTTTTGTCGCAAACACATAATCTTCAAACCTTTCTTCCTCTTGACTCTTGAAAGAACCATATATAGTTGTCCGTATAAGAAACTGTCATTTATAGAAACAAACCAACCTACGAAAATGTTTGCCCTTGACTTTGTTAATGGTCATAGTGAAACAAACCGAAACAAAAAAAAAATTCGGTTTAATTTGAATGGCATACAAATTTTTTTAAACAAAAATGTGTTTTAAGTAGAAAATAATGCATGACATCCTAATATACTATAAAATGAAATACTAAGTAAAAACTAAGCATCCTATTAACCTTAAAGTTCTCACTTTGCTGTTCTCGAGCTCTTTTATCTGCTTACGTAACTCTTCAACGGTGTTCATGGCATCCTACAAGAAAAACGAAGACACTATTATTAAATAAAGCTCATACAAGGATTTGTTAAACAAAATATATCATATTTATTTTTCTCCTAACCTGCCATTTTTTCCTCAAATTTGCTTCCATGTCATATTGTTTACTTCTTTCATAAGAAAAGATCCCAAAGATGGCTTCATGTTCTTCGTCCAACTTTTTTATTTTTTCTTCTGCCGTTGGATTCTTTTCTTACGCCTTTTGAACCTGGCAGAGAAGAATCGTATTATTAACCATTCTTGAGTCAATATAGTGAAACACATAAATAATATTGAGTTACCTATTTTTCAAGCAAAGCATTCTTGTCTCTCTCTCAGACAACAAATCGCGCAACAGACAATTAATCATCTGACTTTTGGTACTTCCAACTCTGAAAAGCAATTAGACCAACCTTAGGATAAATGGCGAAACTCAAGAGTTAATGATTTAGATAGAGTCAATTAACAAACCTCTGCTTAAGTTCATGATTCTCTTTACTTAACTATTCTACTATGTCTCCGTTGTGGCCAACAGATGCATATCCATTTGCATTCAAAGTTTACGCCTGGTTGATTATCAAAAGAAATAAAAGATTGTTAATTTTGAAATATTGGTGTTTCATGTGTGGCTTACTGGTTAAAAAAAAAAAAAAAAAAAAAAAAAAAAAAACATCACGATAGATTCACCTTAGAGGGTATGCTATTGGTGCTTGCTTTTAGTACTTTAGATGAAGTCGAAGCTTTGAGTGGACATTTTTCTTGATGTAGATGCACAGGCTTCTGACGTCGCATCATATTGTGCATATTACACAGGTTTTGATGCTACAGAGTTTCTGATGGGCCGCACCATTATATCCAGTTATTACTCAAAACTGTTTCATTGAATAGGCCACAATAATAATGAATATAGCAACTTTATCAAGTTCAAACCTGAAGGTCGCCGTTGTTAGCTACAAAATGGACAATACGAAACCAAATGTCATCACTGAAGAACTCTCCTGCCTAGTCAATTAGCTGGAAAATAGCGTCCATATACCTTAAATAAAAAGTGAAAAATAAATAGATTGAAAAGATTCTTAGGAAATAAATTTTGGGACAACAATCACAAGTGTAGATTTGTTAAATAAAAACAACATACAATGATAAATCAGGAGCAAATTTCTCTGCAAGAATAACAGCCTTAAGTGCCAACACTTCACACATTACATTTCTGGCCAAGATAATGGACATTTTGCTCATGAAAAGCAATAAATCTCCCTAATAACACTACTCACTGAGACATCATAGCTTTTGCAACATCAAGATGCATTACCTGTTATATGATTGTTGGATAGAAAATAAGATCAAGTTGAATATAAACTTTTATTCAACACTCATTATTCAAACATGTAAAAGTGGAGGAAAAGATCAGTAACATATTCCAAAAAGGGACTACCTAAAGAAGCGCACAAAGGATGTTTGCATAAAGGAAATTGTTTTGTTGTGGGATTGAATCGTTTGAAACATAGCAATAAACTGAATTTAAAGATTTGACATAAACATGATTTGATAGAGCAACTATGAAGATTATAAGGGTTAGATTTATAGTTTTGCATACAAAGCAATCAGAATGAAATAATTTCAAATAGTAAAAACATTTAGCTACCAAGGTATTCAATTTTTAACATCCAAAGATAGGTCTACATATTTACGCTTATTTTTTCACAGCTTTCGTAGATTTACAATACCCACTTCAGAAAGCTAAACATGAAAAAATAGCCACTTAAACACTATGTACCTACTATTTTTTTTATTTGCACTACATTTAACAAAATTATGTGCCTACTGTTTTTTTATTTTCACTATATAAGCCACTCCAACACTATGTGCCTACTGTTATTCTATTTGCACTACATAAGCAAATCGGTTAACACAAAGAAATATAAATTCAATTGAAAAAAAAAATTGAAATCAAACAAACCTTGGTTTCACACTAATGACTTTGCGTTGAGGCTGTTGATTTTGACGAATGAGCAAAAAAAAAAGAAATTTAAACATTGATTAACTCAATTTATTTTTGAATTAAAATATGTGTTTTGTTATTTTGATAAGATTTTGGAATAAGCGATTGAAAAGGGGAGGTTATGAAGAAAATTTGACTGGCATTGAATTTTTAGTGTAAAAGCTGGATATGTAACTATAAATTGAAGTATATTAAGTTGGAAGTAGATGATAAAACACAAATATGTGGATTGCCTCAATGGTTGATGCGTTTGGCTTTGAATGTTTAGACTCATGTTTGAATCTTGCTTGCTATAATTTTTTTTTATTATGTAACCGGATGTAGTGTCATAGTGGCATTTCCACCTCATCATAAGATATGCCATGTCAACATTAAAATGCATAGTAAGCATTAATGATGTGGCATGTGTAGTCTCATATATATGTATAGATTACGCTTCTTATTTATGTGCATTAAAGGGTTTTTATACTTGTGTATCTAAGTATAAATATCTTTTTGTGCACTTTTTTTTTCACCTGTAAATTGGCAATGGGTTGTCAGGCATATTTTGGATGTGTATTAAAGGGTTTTTATACTTATGTATCTAAGTATAAATATCCTTTTGGGCACAATTTTTTTTCACGTCCAAATTGGCAATTGTGAGCTGCTATATTGTCACGTCATATTTGTTGATATGAACCTCATCCTTCAACAACTTGATCTTGTTAATCCCTTTTATGTTATGGACGTCCATTGTACTGACACAGGGACGACCTAGGAATTTTTGTTGGGCGTTGGACAATTTCTTTTGGGAGGGTCTTGCATAAGTTTGTTTATCATAAACAACAAAATTCACACCATAAATAATTTTTAGGCTAAACTGAAGTAACAAAAAAATATATTTGGGGTTACACATACTAAAAAGTAACACTTCTTGAAAAAATTTACATTTTGTAGATCAAAATCAGGTGTAGCCTGCACCACACCCTGCTCACATGTGGGTCTGGTCATGTGCTGACATTGTTTTATGAATACAATGGTTTCAAAAATCAGGTCTTATCTGATTATTCAATCCCTAGCATTCAGTTTTACTATAAAGAAAAATGGGTTACCCTAACTGGTGATTTGTGTTTGTGTTACATCATACAACAAGTTTCACATTTTAATTAATAATACGATCCAAGATTTTGTGTCATTGCTTCATATTGGATGGAATCTGCGGTTTCATTTTACAAAGTTTGAGTTTTAATGTTGTCCCACATTAGTTAGGGATAAATGTGAAAGTTGCTTTATAGGTCTGATTACACTCCAATTATCTAGTTGTCTGGTAAATGTTTTTGTAAGATAGCTATAAAAAAAATTTAACACTTCTAATATCTGCATTAAAAAAACCTTTTGCTTATGTTTTTAGATTTGGTAATTTTTAATAGAAAAATAAAATCAAAAGCCTTTAAAAGGTTTTTCTAAGAAGAAATCAAATACTTAAAAAGGTTTGTTTAAAAAAAATCAAAATTCTATAAAGTTATTCATCTTGATCAGAAAAAATTGTTCAAGTACCCTATTTAAAGATGCTATTAGCAGCATCTCAAAATTACACTAAAGATGATAAATGCATAAATTATAGAACGTTCCTTCGATATAAAAATCAACCAAATTGACAAATTGCAAAGTCAAGCTTTGAAATCGATTGTGATATTTTAGACAAAAGCTTTGAACAAATGGTTAAATTTTAAAGTGAAGTTAGAGGGAGTAAATGGTCAATAAATGATTTTTCATGTGATTTATGTTGTAGATAACTTTTTTTTTTAACTTATATATTATCCATTATAATAATTGTATTTTGGTACCGAGCGTAGTGCCACATTTGTTTAAAGCTTTTTCGTTAGCACATAAGTAACCAATGTGGTAGCTTGGCTAGTACCAGAATTCACTTTTATCTAAACTAGCCCTTTTTCATATGATTCAACATATATACCCATTTTTGGTTATAACCTCCTCCAATGTGAGACAGTTTGCTCTCTATAAAATTAATGTACTTAGCTTTTGTTTTTGTGTAAAGGGAGGGATCATTACAGCACATGTGTTATTTTCTAGCTTCCTTTATATTTTTCACACTTGCAAGTTTCAAACATGTTAGTAAAGTTTTTACGCTTATAAGAATATGATTATCATAGTTCCTAGTCTTCCTAAGAGCACGTCTTACTTTTGTAATGTATTGAACCACACAAAGATGGCTATTTTGAGTGTGATCCCTTTTTAAGAAGGTACTCTCCCTGTAAAGTATATTGGAGCTCCTTTAGTTTCTTCTAGACTTGTCTATAGAGATTGTAAGGAGCTTGTGGAGAAGGTTCAAAATCGAATTGGTAGTTGGAAGAACAAATTTCTGTCTTTGCTGGCCGCTTGCAACTTGTTCAATCAGTTATTTCATCTATGCATGTTTATTGGTCTTCAACTTTTATTCTCCCGACTCGCATCCTTTTGGATATCGAACAAAGCATGAGAGGCTTCTTATGGTGTCAAGGAACTATGCGCCGTGGGAGAGCTAAGGTTGCGTGGGAAGATGTTTGCCTCCCTAAATGTGAAGGCGGTCTTGGAATTAGAAGTCTTGAGCTTTTTAATGTGGCTCTTATTTCTACTCATGTTTGGAGTATTCTTACTCTAAAAGAGTCGCTCTGGGTGAAGTGGGTCCATACTCACAAACTTCGTGGTCGTAACTTTTGGGATTTTCCTTTTAGAGGTACTATGACGTGGAGTTGGCGTAAGTTGCTACAAATCCGACCTATTATTCGTAAATTTATATGGAATAAACTTGGAGACGGGGCGTCAACTTCAGCATGGTTAAATAATTGGTGTAACTATAGCCCTCTTATGGATTCATTAACAGCTAGAGCTATCTCAACAGCGGGTTTATCTCTTGAGACTAAGGTTGCGGACCTGGTTTTTAATGATTGCTGGACGTGGCCTATTGAATGGGAAACAAGTTACCCAAACATGTATCTCTCTATTGTTCCTACTTTAAATTTAAATAAAGATCAATTGGTGTGGAGGGATCGTCTAGGCAGGGATAAGGAGTTCTCTGTTGGAGTTTTTTGGGAGGATATTCATCCTTGTGGTAATGAAATGGCGTGGACCTATGTGGTTTGGTTTGGCCACTGTATCCCCCGCCATGCTTTTCATCTTTGGTTGGCTATTCTAAAGAAGTTGAAGACTCAAGATAGGCTTAGACAATGGGATGTTAGTCCCTCGACCGACTTAAACTTGGCAAGATGCCCGTTGTGCGAAGTGGTACCGGATTTACACTACCATTTTTTTTCAACTGCTCGTATTCGTTACAGGTGTGGGCCAATATGAAGAATAAAGCTGATTTGCAAGGCATGCCGACTTCGTTGGACCAAGTTATTGATTGGTTAATCCCGATTGCGAAAAAGCGGTATGTTCAAAGTGTTATTGCAAAACTCGTTTTTGTGGCTTCTGCATATTTTATTTGGCAAGAAAGGAATGGGAGGTTATTTAAGAAGAAGAAGAGGTCATGTGAGCAGCTAACTGAGGTGATTGTATCTATAATTCGTATTAAACTCCTCACATTTCATTTCAAGAAGACTTCATGTGTTGATAGAGTTCTTGCTGTTTGGAAGGTGTTGTGTTCGTTAATCAAGAATAGGGTAATGGAATGTGTTGTTTAAACCTAGTTGAGTCATGGTTTGTAATGTTATCTTTTGTCCTCGGCTAGGTTTTCTTGTAGGATATTGAGATTGGCATGTCAATCTCTTGGTTTGTAGTTGGAAGCACTAGTGGTGCGTGTATTTTTCTACAAGTCAATTTGGTGCTCTGCCAATTTGCCTGAACTTTTTTGTGTAATTAATATATTTTACCAGGGTAAAACCCTTTTACCCAAAAAAATATGATTATCACACTTACATACTAAGGTGGCAACACATACTTTCTTTAATTTCAATGGTACACAATAGGAAAAAATAGTACGCGTCTTCTTGTTTGAATCATGCGAAATGAGTTAAGTTTTGTTGGAAGTTAACCATGAAAAAAGTATATCTTGCAATATTCTTTTTAAGATTCAAAATTTATATATAGGTACTTGTATAGAAAATTGACTCCAATACAACACATCACTTATATATAACTGGAACACATCCTACATAAATGTGTTTGGATATGAAGTTGCGAGTGATAGTGCTACAGTAGCGATCCATGTAGGATGTGTTCCGGTTGTTATCAAGAGTCACTATATATATTAGCTAGTTTGAACACTAATGCATAAGACCATACATAGTAAACAAAACCACAAGATAACAATATAGATAGAGACATGAAACTAACTATCAGTTTACATGTAAGTTGTTGCAACTAAATATTGTTCTTCAAGGATTTAAACTTCTTAATTATCAGATAGTATCAATGTATCATAGCAACTGGTTTCAGGATCTACACTACCAATATAAATATAAACAACTAATGGAAATAAAAACATTCTTCCTTATTATAGAATGAAGGATAGAAAATGATAAAATTTTTCATCTATAATAAATGATCTCACATAAGCAACAAGTCTCGAACCCATGATTTGCCTGTTAACGAGCATTCTAAACAACCGAATTCATAGTCCTAGCCTATATATGCAAGCCTTATTTTGAGCTCAACCACGGATTTCATTACCGGATTGAGTCGATTCATTCTCTATAAGCTTGTCAAAGTCAATGTCCGGAATCCCATTTTCGTCAAGAAATGTATAGGTGCCCAACTCGTTAAGGTCATGATTTGTCGACTTGATTTGTCGACTTGATATTGAGTCAACTCGGCGAGTTAACTCCAATGGTTTGACTCGGCCCCCTTTTAGTCCAAGCATGTTAGAAATATTCTCATTGTTGAGATGAATTATAAAACTTTCACCATTGACAATTATCTTCCTTTTTGATTACCATATTTGGTATAATAACCAAAGGCTGAAAGCCACAAGCAATGCAATGCAAAATGTGCGTTTGTCTTTGACGATTTTGATTGTGTGTGCACCAAGTTGAATTGATAACTCGTCGTAATCAACCACTTATCAATTCTGACTTCCTGCATAACTCAAACTTCATGATATAAATGCAATATAGACACATGATCATGTAGTTCAAATATCCTGAAACTACACTAAAAGTTAGAGCAATGACTATGGAAATGCATGTGAAAGTTAAAGAAACGTTACCTCTAGTATAAGTCTGAGGCTATTCGGAAAGGGACACTCCAAAATTGGTTGTGATGTTTTAGACAATTTATTTTAAGCAAATAAATGATCAAGAAGTACTTTTCATGTGATTTATGCAGTACAAATTATTCTTAATATGATACTTTACTTTTAAAGGGTTAAGTCCATGGATATGCAACGATCTTTTAAAAATGTTCACAGTTAAGTAACGAACCCAAGAAAATCCTATTACCATCAATATAACTTTTTAGTTTGTTCCATAATCACCAATTTTCTCTCATTTTTTGGTGGGTTAAAAAACCTGCCACATCATTTTTTATTTTTTTTAAATGTCTATTTAATCGCAATGACGAACATGCCCTTGTCTTCTTCCCTTATGAGTAAAGTTTTTCGTTTGCTAGTAAGAATCCGACTATATATTCCATTAAACATTCAAGAATCAGACTATATATTCTATTAATGGATTCATTACCAAAATCAGTTCATTCACTTTTATTCAATTGTTACCACAATCCCGGCAAGTCAATTTTTTTCTCGATCTAAACTCATCACGATTCCCATATACCACCAGCTCCGATCGAAGTATTTATGTGCCATTCGTTTAAATTGACCAAACTGTTCATACAACGTTAGTTATGAGATTGCAGAAGCACCGTTAATTATACTAAGGGTAATCGAGAAACTTTACTATCAATTTAAAGACCATTAGAATTTTCTAAACTCAAAACAGTATAGTAAAGACCCAAAATAAATCAAGAGAAAAAAGCCAAAAATATGGACAGACTTGACTTGCCAAAATTTGATTTTTTAACTGTTATATATTCCGACTTCTTGATATATTCCAACGTCAGCGGGGTTTGAAGATTGGGGTTGTTCGGTGGGTGGTATTATTGTTGGGGCGTATTGGGTGTTTTCGATAAAAATTTTGGAAAGTTCGTTGGCTACCATGGACTTAACCCACTTTTAAAACAAGCCTTTAACCATTGTAATATGTAACTGTTGTTCTTACTTTGGTTATACGTGTTTGTAACCAACAATTTGTTGGATACTTGGATAGTTGGATGTAACTTTAGGTGGGCTAAGACTAAGAGGTGGCGGTAAAGGAGACCGGGTTTTGGATTCGTAAGCTGTTAAAAATCCTCATTATGCAAGGAAAAGAAAAATACGTATGTCAATATTTTACATCCATTGAAACGAATTACTAGTGTTAGGATTTGGAAAATCCAGTAGTTAAAGTGTCGGTCACCTCAAGTATATGTATTCGTTAGAAAGCTCGTAGTCGTAGTTATTTAATGTTAAGTAGTATTTAGTTAAGTAACACCGTGGAGGACAGACGGCTCTTTACCCACTGTATGCCTGATCCACAGCCCGTCAGGTGGCGTTTTATTGTAAGACTATAAATACTCTCTACCTCCCAAGGTAGAGAGTTGGAGCTCATAATAAGATTTTTCTTTCTCTCACTAAAGTTCCCAAACCTCTAACTTTCTCTCTCTAAAACTCATCTTGTACGCCCCTTGTGTTAGTGATTTGATGTGTATGTGAAATCCAATATGTTACAAATGGTATCAAGAGCCATGGTTAGATCATCTCGTACATATCCTTGGATTTCTAGTGGTTTTTAGATGGTTTTTGAGTTTGAAAACGTTTAGTGGTTTTTGAATCATTTGGTTCATTTCTTATGTTAAAGTTTGAATTTTGGGTGTACTTTTATGTTTAGAATCATTGTATGTGCTTGGGTTTTGATTTGGTAAGCTTGAATCACTGTGGTTGAGCTTGTTTTGGATTGAAAAGTGTGTTTTTAAAGTTTTTCTTGATAGCGACTTGGCTCTCGGAGTGAATTTCATCCTAGCGACTTGCTTCAGTAAAAGGTAGCGAGTTGTAGTGAGTTTTGGTAGTGACTTGGTCCTAGCGACTTGTCTTTTGAGACAAGCCGACAAACAGTACACTTAGTGGATTCTCCACTACGGGTAGCGACTTGGTAAGGTAGCGGCTTGCTTTCAATTTTGATAGCGACTTGTTCTTAAGTTTCTTAGCGACTTGGTGTTAGCGATTTGGACTTTAGCGAGTTGCTATTTAGCGACTTGACGTCTTAGCGATTTGGTGCATAGCGACTTGCTGTCAAAATTCGTAGCGATTTGGAACTTAGCGACTTGTCTTCTAATTACTTAGCAACTTGGTGCTTAGCGACTTGGTTCAAGTATTTTTAGCGACTTGGTTGACTCTTGTGTGTAATACGGTTTCTCTCTTGATTTAGTAAAATCCCGTGAAAGAATCTATTTCCTGGTTTAATCATTGAGTTATAAAATCCCGTGTAATCTTTAAACATGTCTACCAACGTACCTACAATCATCTCCACTGTTGCCGAGGATGTTCAAGCAGCTGGTTCAGATACTCGTCCACCCATGCTTGACAGAACTTGACTACGACTCTTGGTCTCAAAGAATCATATTGTACTGTCTTGGAAAGGAAAATGGGGTCAACATTCTCAAATAGATTGATGAAGGATCTTATCAGGTTGGGACTACAAGAGACTTAATTGATACAGCTGCAGATGGAACAATGATCTATGGAATAGACAGACCAAAGACATATGATGAGCTCAATGATAAGGAGAAAAAGAGATTCGATGCTGATATCATGGCGTCTAACATTATACTTCAAGGTCTTCCATACAACACCGAAGCCAAGGCAGTGTGGGGTCAAGATGCTTCTCTCAGGTTCTGAATTAACTATGGAAGACAGAGAATCAAAACTCTATGATGAATTTGAGCACTTCAAGATGAAACCAGATGATAGTGTCTATGAGTATCACGTGAGATTCCACAAGCTTGTTAATGATATGAGGAATATCAAAATGACCATGCCAAACATTCAGTTGAACTCAAAATTTGTGAACAACATGAATCCCGAATGGCACAACTTTGTCACCTCTGTGAAGCTAACCAAAGGTTTGAAGAACACCAACTATGAACAACTATACGCCTTCCTGCTTCAGAATGAGAGACATGCCATGTTTGAAAAAATGATTCTTAATCAGTTCAAATCAAAACAGGGAGAAACAAGTTCATCAAATGATTCAACAACATTTTACACCAATGTTGGGATTACAACCAAAGCTTCACAAGTCATACCCACTGGTAATGGTAATTACAAGCTCATTCCCGATCCATCATATAAGCCTCCAGACTCTAACACACTCATGGAAAACTTCATCAACCAACTGTCTCTCATGGTTAGTCAAAACATGAACACTCTCCCACACACTAACAACAACCTCATAACAGCATCTAATCCACACAATCAAGCCACTGTCAGAGATGGGAAGGTTATGGTACAACCAGTTCAAGAAAGGCGGTATGAACAAGGAAGAGGTGGAGTTGGTAGAGGATATGTGGCAAATCAGAATAGGGGAAGGAATGGAAATCAAGGACAAGCAAATTCGATCAAGTGTTACAACTGTGGTGGTGAGGGACATATTGCAAGGAACTGCACATCGCCAAAACGCCCTCAGAATGCAGAGTACTTCAGGGATAAGATGTTGCTTGTGCAAGCTCAGGATAATGGTGCAGCTTTAGATGAAGAGGAGTTGTTGTTTCTTGCTGAGGGAAATGCCAAGACATATGATGCAGATGTTGATGAGCAGCCAATTCAGGAGATAGGCCACAATCATCAGAATGCCTTTCAAGTCGCTGATTGTGATGCATACGACTCTGACGTTGATGATGAACCTACTGCACAAACAATTTTCATGGCTAGCATTTCTCCAATGGTCTCTTCTAAAGTCTCTTCATCACCACAAGCTGGTCCATCCAAAGACAAAATCATTTCTGAGGTATTAAAACTATACGATGATGCTGATGTGCAAAAGATGCATGACAAAGTACAATCAACTGAAACTATTGAGTCAGATATTGAAAATATGGGTAATATCAATGTTGTCCCATATGATCAATATGTGAAACAAAGTGAAAGTGAGATTGTACCAAGTGATGCATCTTCTGCAGTCAATGATGACTATGTTTTTTATGAATACACTGCATGTGCCCCTGATAATTCTGTTATCTCTGAACTTAATGCCTATAAAGAACGAGTTGCCATTTATGAACAAAGTGCTAAGTTTGAGTTAACCACCCGTGAGCTGGAAATGGATGATCAAATGCGTACAACTATTAGAAAAAGTAAGTTTAGAGAAGAGGTATTAAAACAAGAGTTAAACTCCTTACAAGAAAAGCTTTCTAAAACTGCTAAGCAAAAACAAGAACTTCAAGAAAATATTAAAATGCTTAAGCAAGAATTCAGTGCTAAGGAATCAAAACTTTTGAATGATTTTTCTAATCTAAAAACCTTGAAAAACAAGCTCGAAAATAAGTTGTACGTACAAGGGAATACAATTCAGACTGCTCACATGATCACAAAGCATAGAGTTCTCAGCGATAAGCATAGTATCCCCATTATAAAGGAATCCAACCCTGAGTATGGTAAGATAGCAAAAGCTTCTCAAAATGTTATCTATGATGGCAATGAGATTCTTAAACCTAGACAGACACCTAGTTGCATTGAGTGCACTGAGGAAGATAGAAAATTAGATGATGCATCAAAGGAAAAAATGGATAAGAAGCTTAACGATCCCAAGTGCAAAGAGAATAAGATTATTGTCAAACCCCATGATTACAAAAAGGAAAATTGGATTTCCTTAAACAAGTTTAAGCCTCAAACTTTGTTAACACCTGAACAAGTGTTCTGGAAAAAGGAATTAGATAAGCAAAAAGCTGAAAATCTTGTTGAAACAAACCCTCCCCTTAGAAAAATGCCTGCAGCGACTGTGTATCCTCCAAATACACCAATGCATTTAGTTCCTAGAACTATTGCCACTAAGAGCAAGACATTAATCAGTCAATATGTTATATTTCAATTATTTGTTGACTTTGAGAAAACTTGTAAGAAAAGGATCACACCCACTGGGATAACTGAAGGGGAAAGGGGTTTTGGGCAAACAAAAGAATGTTATTTAACTGAGGTCAGGCCTTTCTTTAAACAACTAAAATATAAATTTGAGAGTCTTAAAAAGGGGATAGATACAGATATTAAAGGAATGGAAAAGGAATTTGATGCAATGATAGTTGAGGTTAGTGACTATGAGCGAGCGTTAAAATATAATGAAATTGAGAGGAAGAACTTGCATACCTTAAATGAGAATCTGATTTCTGAATGTATCTCTCAAGATGTGTTCTATACTGCCACTAATTGTTCTATTACTGCTTCTCAATTTCATGAATTATATGTTGCTTTGAAAGTCTCCCATGATCGTGTCATTGAGCTTGAAATCAAAAACTCTAAACTAAGTGAGAAAATTGAACAGGATGATCACGATAATTTGGTAAAACATTTTTCTAAACTAGAAGTTGAACATTTTGATTTACAACTAAAATATCAACATCTCAAAGAAAATTTTAAAACCTCAAACATCAAGATATCCTCAGATGTTCCAGAGTTTGATGCAGTTTTTGAAATAAACAAACGTGATGAACAGATTCAAGCTCACTGTAACACGATCAGAAAGTTGAAAGCCCAAATTTCTCAATTAAAGGGTGAAATGAACAATGTGACTGGCTCCCAAATGCCTCTTCCTTTTGATTCTCGGAATTCTCAAAACTTTCATCTTCAAAACTTGGTTAATGCTTTACAAAAGGAAAATGAGAGTTTTCTAGAAGAAAATGAAAAGGTTAAACGTCATTTCAATGAGTTATTTGAGTAAATAAAAGTCACTCGTAACAAAAATAATGAACAAATAACTTCGTTGCAAAAGGAAATTGAGAATCTGAAGAGTCAGGTAAAAGGGAAAATGCCAATGACCAATGGGGAGAATGGTGTATCAAAGGTGCATGGTTGTAATAAATATGCTTTGTCTGTGAAATATGTTCCTCCTCATCTTAGGAATAACAAACTTGCTATTCAAACATATTTCTCATACCTTAAGGACAACCTAGAATGTCTCCGTGAGATTGTAGAAGAGGATAAGTTAGAGAAACCACTTGATAATGTTATTGGCCATGCATGCTTATATGCCAAACGATCTCAAGAACTTCTAGAATGCTTAATTACAATATGCCCTAAAACCTTAGGTGAGCAAGTCAATCCCTTAATACCTTGTTCTATGCCTAGTGCCAAGTATGCAAGTCATTCAATGCCCAATGTTATGAATGTGAACTTTAGTATGCCTTCAAGTAGTTCAGATCCCAGCACCTCTAGTGTTAAGAAAGTGAACTTCAGTACGCCTTCAAATAGTTCACATCCCAGCACATCTAAACAGGAAATGCAAAAAGTAGCAAAACCAACTAATGTTCCCATTCCCTCTACAGGAGTAATCAGTGACATTAAAGTGAGCAAGTCAAAGTCTCAAGGCAATACAAGGAATGATAGGACCTTGCAAGCTAAGAATGTGCATTGGAAAAGAGTAGAAGATCACCCTAGGAACACTATGTTTGAGTTGAATAAAACGAATCATGTTGATTCTAGTATTAGCTATAAGAGTACTGTAATTAATTCGAATTCTGCTACTACTTGCAAAACATGTAATGAATGCTTGATTTCTGGTACTAATCATGAATGTGTTGTGAATGGGTTGTCTAATGCTGTCAAATGCCCAGTTAAAACTGTTAATGTTAAAAATCAAGCTAAGAAGGCTAAAAGGCAAAAGCGAAAGAAAGTTAGAAAACAGTGGAAACCCACAGGAAGAACATTTAGTAAGATAGGTTATCAATGGATACCTTTTGGCCATAAGGTCAATCAGTTCTGCCCTCAATCTACTAAGACAATGCCCACTAGAAAATGGATGCCTACTGGTAGAACTATTCCTTTAAGAAGTGAACATACTTTGAATAGGTCAAATACGGATACTAGCACTGCACCTATTTCTAATGATTCCATTGCTTCTATTTCTGATGTGGGTGTTCCAATCACTGTTACTAACCAAATGGAACCCATTCTTGCATGGGGATCCCAATTATCCAGTTATCCATTCTTGTCTGTGTTCAACTGCAGATCGTTCAAATCGTTCTGTGGTACCTGGACTCAGGTTGTTCCAAGCATATGACTGGAGACCGGTCGCGGCTCATGAACTTCGTGAGTAAATTCATCAATACTGTTAGATTCGGGAACGACCATTTCGGTGCTATTATGGGTTATGGAGACTATGTTGTGGGTAAAAGTGTAATCTCCAGGGTATATTACGTAGAAGGTCTTGGTCATAATCTGTTTTCTGTTGGTCAATTCTGTGATTCCGATTTAGAAGTGGCTTTCAGAAAGCATACTTGTTTCGTTAGAGAGCTTGATGGTGTGGAACTTCTCAGAGGAACCCGTGGTTCAAACCTATACACCATATCTATCGAAGACATGATGAAGTCCTCACCAATCTGCTTGTTGTCAAAAGCTTCAAAAACAAAGTCATGGTTATGGCATCGTCGTCTCAATCACTTGAACTTCGACACCATTAATATCCTTTCCAGAAAGGATCTTGCCAGAGGCTTACCTAGATTGAAATATGAAAAAGATCATCTCTGTTCAGCTTGCCAATTGGGAAAAAGCACAAAATATGCCCACAAACTAAAACCCACAAACTCAGTAATGGAAGTTCTTCATACCCTTCATATGGATTTATGCGGACCAATGAGAGTGCAAACAATAAATGGTAAGAAATACATTCTAGTAGTGGTTGATGACTACTCCCGATTCACTTGGGTTAAGTTTTTGAGGACAAAGGATGAAACTCCAGATGTCATCATTAAACTCATTAAACAACTTCATATCCGACTCAACAATACGGTTCGAATCGTACGAACTGACAATGGAACTGAGTTTGTTAATAAAGAACTCAATGAATTTTATGAAAGTGTTGGAATCAGTCCTCAAAGAAGTGTTCCACGAACTCCTCAACAGAACGGTGTTGTTGAAAGACGAAATCGAACTCTTGTGGAAGCCGCAAGAACAATGCTGATTTATTCAAAGGTTCCAATGTTTCTATGGGCTGAAGCTATTGCCACTGCATGTTACACTCAAAATCGATCCCTAATCCACACATCTCATGGAAAGACTCCGTATGAACTAGTCCACAATCGAAAACCTGATCTATCATACCTTCGAGTGTTTGGTGCATTATGTTACCCAACTAATGATGGTCAAGATTTAGGTAAACTGAAAGCTAAAGCGGACATTGGGGTATTTATAGGATATGCACCAAACAGAAAAGGATACCGAATCTACAACAAGAGAACCCGAAATATTATGGAAACAATTCACGTTACGTTTGATGAGCTGACCGGTCAAATGGCTCCAGGACAACCCAGTTCTGGACCTGCATCATCATGTAGTCCCATCAGTTCTACTCTTGTTTACGGCTCCTCGCCAGCAACTCCTTATGTACCTCCTTCAGAAGATGACTTGAAGAAACTATTTGATCCAATGTTTGATGAACACTATGAACCAACTGCTAATGATCTGTCAATCCCATCATCAGAGGCTGCTTCTATCCCTGTCAATGAAGTCAATCCTTCAGTTTCTATGTCATTAAGTCAGGAAGCGCCTGCTGCTGATCAATCAGTCTCATCAACAAACCTTCAATCACCGAGTGTACATCAAGGAATTGCTTCTGATTCACAAGATGAAGTTAATCCCTTTGCTACTCCCAAAGATGCTCCATTTGAAAATATATTTGCTCCTGATTCATCATCTGAACCATCTTCATCAGGAGACATCCACTCTGCTACTTCAGTTCCATAACAACAACCACATGAACACCTTAGAAAATGGACACATGATCACCCACTGGACAACATCATTGGAAACCCTTCTAGTCCTGTATCCACTCGTAAACAACTTGCTACTGATGCCTTATGGTGCTTCTTCAACTCCGTACTTTCTAAGATCGAACCTAAAGATGTTAAAACTGCGATGAATGAAGACAGCTGGTTCAATGCCATGCAAGAAGAAATTCATGAGTTTGATCGATTAGATGTATGGGAATTAGTACTTGCTCCAGACTGTGCTATGATCATTGCTCTAAAGTGGATCTTCAAAGTGAAGCTTGATGAGCATGGTGATGTGTTGAAAAACAAGGCTAGGTTAGTGGCTAAAGGATATCGTCAAGACGAAGGTATTGACTTTGAGGAATCTTTTGCTCCTGTTGCTCGTATCGAAGCTATCAGAATCTTCTTGGCTAATGCGGCTAGTAAGAACATGGTCGTATATCAGATGGATGTGAAAACTGCCTTTCTTAATTGTGATTTGAAAGAGGTGGTTTACGTCAGCCAGCCAGAGGGTTTTGTGAATCCAGAGCATCCTACTCATGTCCATCGCTTGAAAAAGGCCCTTTACGGTTTGAAGCAAGCTCCTAGAGCATGGTATGATACGCTGTCAAAGTTTCTTCTATCTACTGGATTCAGCAAGGGAGCAGTTGATCCGACATTGTTCACCAGAAAGTCAGGCAAACATTTAATTCACGTTCAGATTTATGTTGATGATATCATCTTTGCCTCAACTGACCCCAATGAATGTGATCGTTTGTCAAAAGAAATGGGTTTCAAATTTCAAATGTCAATGATGGGACAAATGTCATTTTTCTTGGGATTACAAATTTCACAAAGTCCCGGAGGCATTTTTATAAATCAATCTAAATATGCAAGTGAGATCTTAAAGAAATTTGGATTTGTTTCATGTGACACCGTTGACACTCCCATGATTGAGCGTACCAAGCTAGATGAGGACCACTCAGGGATCATGGTAAATCAAATGAAATATCGTAGTATGATTGGATCCCTGATGTACCTCACAGCTAGTAGACCATACATCTGGTTTGTTGTGTGCATGTGTGCTAGATATCAGGCTAAGCCTACTAAAAAGCACTTTGAAGCGGTTAAACGGGTCTTTCGGTATCTCCAAGGAACCATCAATATGGGACTATGGTACCCGAAGGACACCGGTATGTCACTAACAGCCTATGCAGATACTGATCATGCAGGATGTCAAGATACACGTCGAAGTACATCAGGAGGTGCTCAGTTTTTGGGTGATAAGCTTGTGAGTTGGTCTTCAAAGAAGCAAATGAGTACTTCTATTTCCTCTACAGAGGCTGAATACATAGCCATGTCATCTTGTTGTGCTCAAATCCTTTGGATGAGATCCCAATTATCTGACTATGGCTTTGAATTCAACAAAATCCCTCTGTACTGTGATAATAAAAGTGCTATTGCTCTCTCATGCAACAACGTTCAACATACAAGAGCAAAGCACATCGATATTCGACATTATTTCATCCGAGAACAAGTAGGAAACGGTGTGGTGGAACTCTATTTTGTGAAGTCAGAATACCAGTTAGCAGACATCTTCACCAAAGCTCTTTCAAGAGAACGTTTTGAGTTTATTCTTCCATGACTTGGCTTGAAAAGCCTTCAACCAGAAACACTCAAACGTCTTCAGGAGGAAGACGAGGAGTAAAGGTCTTTCTTCATCCATCTCTTGTAAATATTTATTCTGAAAAACAAAATACAAAATTTTAAAACCAACAAAAAGCAAAGAAAAAATTATAAAACTTTCAAAAATCCATAATATATATATATATATATATATATATATATATATATATATATATATATATATATATATATATATATTATCTTTTTGTCATGTTTCTTCTTGATTCGATTAATATCTACGGTCTTTGTGCTGTCAGTCAAAGAGTGACACGGGTCTTTAGATGTTGGTCGAATGTACATATTCGTTTTAAAAAAAAATTGAGAGAAAGTGAAACAATGGTTTATTGTCATTTTAGGCAGTAACCCGCTTTTCAAAGAAAGAACAGAGCCATGCTTTATCTTGCTTTTCAAATCTCAAGCTCTGATTCTAAAAACAAATGTTTGTCATTAACAAGACAAATGTTTCCTATCAAATATTTTTCCTTCTAATGATTCTTCTGAAAAATATTCGTCATCTAATGAAAACGCAATTGTTTTGAAAACACTCCAGACTCTAATTTTGAAAATCATCAGAGCTTTTAGATGTCAAAATCTCATTTCTTCAATCAACAACTTTCGTCATTGATTGAGGGGGAGAATGATTTTTCAATTAAATCAAAGTGTATTTTTCAATCAATTGGCACGTAAATGAGCAAGGTCTACTCTAAATGTTTTACAATAAGTTTATACAATTGGTACAAGACCTTGATTATTATAATGTTTTCTAAAAAGATACTCAAGCATGTTTAATCTTTGGTGTCCTATGTTTCAAACTTGATCCTTATCGGCTAAATGTTATCATAAGAAAGTCACAGTTCTCCTCAAAAGCTTTCAAAATCAATTTAAATCAACAAGAGATCTCAAATCTCAAATGTTTTGAAAATTGTGATCGGGGGAGAATTTGTGATTTAAATTGGATTTAAACTGATAATTCGATAAATGGGTTCATAAGTGTTTAGCAAGTTTTCCTCCCCGAATGTGACAAACGATTTCAAATTTTCCATGCACATGTTGAGGGGGAGCATCTACTTTAAACCTTAAATTATTGAAACGTGATTGAATTGTCTCTAAGTGCAGGTTCCCTCTAATATGTGCAAAACTCTTTCAAACTTCGAGGCACATATTGAGGGGGAGCAAACTTTTGAAAACCTCATCCTTCCTCAAAATATTTTATCTACTCAAATTGATTAGGAAGTGATGATGATCATTTTAGAAAATGTTAATCAAAAGATTGGACCTTTCATTCTTAATCTAACGATTTCAAAGATCTCTTGCCTCCATGTGCTAAACAATTTCTGAATTTTATGCATATGTTGAGGGGGAGCATTTCTAAAATATCAAAACAATTAAGATACAAAATACTTTGATTTTATATCACAAGTATCTTGATTGATTTTCAAATGGTTTTCAATTGGTTTCAAGGCGGAAGAACTATATCAAAAGACCGACCAACTTTACTTTATGCATGGTGATATAAGGATGATAAGGTTAGGTTGAGGTCCAATGATCCGCCAGAACCGGAGGGATCTACCCAGGGACAAAACCACTTGATAGTGTAGAGTCCTTAGGAATATTGAAAAAAGGAGAAAAATGAGATATGGGAAGAGTGCGGACTGAAACTGAGCTAGTACTGGAATAAACCCAACAAGGTTCTAGTTATGAAGTTTCGGTAAGCACTGAAGGGGTTGAAGAATGAAAAAGAATTGAATGTGAAAAAGGGTGAAAAGAAATAGCCCTCCATTTATTCAACCTTAGGGCAGAAACCGAGTTCAATTCATATGCTACTGGTGGTTACCAAGGTAACATATGTATTGAAGACAAGACGTCATGGACCCAGTGACGCACTGCACTACAACTTCCCAAACCACTCAAGTTCCTCTTAAAAGGACTTGTTTCATTCTCACGGGGAACCGACATTATCTATCGACTTTCTCTTAGAGATTGTTGATATTGAAGAAGGAGACCCTCTCCCTAGTCTCCGGCTTAGGAACCAAATATGCACAATTGAGTCTAGAGCCACGAGATCATCTACAAATCTCATTAGGACACTTTCAATGAAGACTCTCTGTTTCACACAATGTGAAAAGAGAGATTATATTTTATGAGTCCTACGCATTATCCTTGTGGTATTGCCAGAACATCTGAGTAGTATGCCAACATACTCACAATGAAGATGGAAAGCCTTATGGAGCCAACATCATACAAGCTCCTGGTGGGTGGCATGTGAGATCTATCCAATAGATCAACCATGTGACAACTGAACAGAAACAATGGAGCGATTCAATCTTTTGAATCAATCCTGGTTCAGGTTATGGATTGACGGATACCTTTGAAAAACCGGCCGTTGTGCTTAAAAACTCTTTTCCTTAGCACATCGACTGTGTACTAATCTTTCAAAAATAAAAGGTGTTTATGATTGATAATTGATTTTCATTAAAACCTTCGTTGTATTGCAAAAACAATTTCTATTGAGCGGTACACGATTGTTTTCTCAAATCTCTTTTCATCAATCAGTGAATCTCAATTCGCTGGTTCACTCACTCCATGTTGTCTTCTTTGAGACGTTCCGGTTTGAGAACAGCTAGAGCAGCTGCGAAACCCTGTCAAGGAAATTCTTCGGAATTTTACCTGATCACAGGCAGTACTTGTACTGATCAACGGGGAACCGTGGGCCGTGTACCTCAATTCAACAAAAATGATCAAAGACACTCTTGGGTGCTTTATTGCTAACTGTTTTATGCAGGAACACCCGACGTTTGCAGCTGATCAGAATGGAGCGGTCAATTCATAGCCGCATGCTCATACAACACATTCATTTCCAAAGAAATCATGATTAGTGCATCAATGACTCTGATATTATCACTCCATGCTTCTGCTACGCTGCTGCCAATATCATGAATCAACAAAAGCTTCCGCTACTCTGATAAGAATATATCATGATCCAGAATGTGAGCATGTCGGTCCAAATGTCACAACATCATATAATACCAACACCACAATGGATGAGTCAGAGATTTACTGTGGCTGATGATCTCAAAGCTGGCTCAAAACTCAGTATCACGTGGATCAGTTAAAGACCTCCACTCAGATTATCCAAACATGCAAAAATGAAGAATCAAAGACTACGAGCTACAGAACAAACAACATGAACAAGAATTCAAGAACTATCTTAGTGAAATGTCTGTTTGTTTTCTATGTAATTTTAATCTGTGTTTGAGGTGACCTCCCTTAGGGGGAGATTGTTAGGATTTGAAAAATCCAATAGTTAAAGTGTCGGTCACCTCAAGTATATGTATTCGTTAGAAAGCTCGTAGTCGTAATTATTTAATGTTAAGTAGTATTTAGTTAATTAACACCGTGGAGGACAGACGGGTCTTTACCCACTGTATGCCTGATCCACAGCCCGTCAGGTGGCGTTTTATTGTAAGACTATAAATACTCTCTACCTCCCAAGGTAGAGAGTTGGAGCTCATAATAAGATTTTTCTTTCTCTCACTAAAGTTCCCAAACCTCTAACTTTCTCTCTCTAAAACTCATCTTGTACGCCCCTTATGTTAGTGATTTGATGTGTATGTGAAATCCAATATGTTACAAGTAGCAGTAGCAGTAGCAGGGGGACATTCAATACCACCATGTCAACCATTGTGAGGATAAGAGTTTGGGTTTCGTAATTTGTTTGTGTATGTTCTGTTACTCTTATATTATATCGATTAGTTGTCAAGTTAGACGATTTAATTGATAGTATAGTAAGACCCAACTTTATGATTTTGTGTTAGCATTTCATGTTGGAATGTGTAGTCTCATTTAACGAAGTGTATGTTTT
Organism: Chrysanthemum seticuspe; assembly: GCA_019973895.1. Taxonomy (NCBI): domain Eukaryota; kingdom Viridiplantae; phylum Streptophyta; class Magnoliopsida; order Asterales; family Asteraceae; genus Chrysanthemum; species Chrysanthemum seticuspe. The sequence goes on from BPTQ01000005.1 coordinate 331,394,142, forward strand.
AATGTTGTCCCATATCGGACAGGGTTAAATAAGACTCTTTACACCTCATTTAGGTGTAGGTGTTGTTGACGGTTTTAGGTGTAGGTGTTGTTGACGGTTTTGGTGGTGTAGCTATGAAGATGGTTAACTAATATAGCAAATACAATACCAAAATCTTCAACGAACTTCCTTTTTTGTTTCAAAAAATCGATGCGAAATGTATGTTTAGTTTTTGAAACCATCCTCAAACTCGTCTTTTTTAATTTAGAAAAATCAAAACGAAATGCATATCTACTTTTTGATGATTTTGATTGTGTGTTAACAAATTTGAATTGGTAACTCAACTCATCATGATCAGACACTTATCGATCGAGACATCCTGCATGATTTATAAATCGCTCGATGTTTTATTAAAAATAACTCAAGCTTCATGACAAAGATATAACATATAAGATGTAATTTAAACACATGATCAAGTACTTCCAACATCCCAAAATTACACCAAGAAGTTCCAAGAATAACGATGAAAAACGCTGAAACAAAAGAGACGTTACCTTAGTTATGAAGTTGAATCGGAACTATTCGAAACCTACACTTCAAAATCTGATTGTGATATTTAAGAAAAAATATTTATAATGAATGAAGAAATTTTCAAATTGCAAAGTAAGCTTAGATGGCAATTAAATGGTCAATAAGTATTTTTCATGTGATATATGTTGTACATATTTATCCTTTTTTAATACCTTATTAAAATGATACTACTTGACTTTATATTATGTGAACCAGCATTTTGTTGGACACTTGAATGTAGCTTTAGGCGGGTTAAAAAAATATTGTTTTGAGCTTCATCTACTAAGACCATTACTAGCTGATAAAACATTTGTGGAGAATTGAGAAATGAAGTTGATAAATGATCGAATGATAGAGTTTTATCATGCTACCGTTTTCACATATTATGATAGTCATCAAACATCGTCATATATCCATAGTTTTATTGTCAGATATATTATAATAAAGAAAGAAAAAAAGAATAAAATGAGGCGGATACCATGAAAAATAAATAAAGTGGTGGTAAAGGGGAAGTATATTTATTAAAATTTTGTTGCCAAGAGTTTATGTTTTGCACTTAATGTTGTCCCACATTGGTCATTGATAAAACTGAGAGTGGCTTTATAAGTCTCATTAAACTTCAAATGAGTCAAGTTGTGTTAAATATATGTGTATGTTAGTTATAAAAAATATTACTCTATAATTACACATATCTTGTGACATACTTTTTTTATTTTTGAGAAAAAAATTAAATACCTCAAGCAAATTTTTATTTGTTTACTTTTATTAAAAAATAAAAAGAGAAAAGTTTTTGTGTGTAGCTATGAAAAATTAGTACTTTGTAACATCTACGATACAAAAATACTGCAGCGCACTTTTGAAATATAAAAAAAAAAAAATATTAAATATAATTAAAAAATGTATCTTCAAAGAAACAAAATACTTTATGAATTCGGTCTTTATTATTTGTTTAAATAAAGTGCAAAGAAAACATTGCATTCACCACAAAGTACATACAAAATAGAATTACAAAATTTAAGGTCTTACATATATTCGCAATAAGTACTTTCTAAATCTGTAAAGACCATACTTCATTAAATTTTCACAAGAACAATACCTTTTTTAAGTAGAAAAACCAAATATTTAGTACAAATCATTGTTGGGATTTTGTTTTTTGTTGTTGTATGATTCCCACATCATACCATGAATTACAACCCCCCCCCCCCCCCACCGAGTTATGGTCACTCTACAATGCATTAGGCATTTTTTTAAAATTTTAACTTTAAATGTGTGTTACGAAACTAATAACGAGTGACATTATTTCTTGGCTTCTTCCCATCTCTAAACAAAATAAGGTTACAACAATAGTTGGTCGGTTAATTGTGGCAGCTTCTTCATACTTTGTGTGGCAGGAACGCAATAATCGAATCCATGGGAAGGGTACTAGGAATCCTGATGTTGTTGCTCGAGTTATTCTTGACACGGTCCGGCTCAAATTAGCTTCCATTCATTTCAAGAAGAGCTTTCGTGTGGAGAAGATGAAAAGAACTTGGAAGATTGAAAATGTTCATGTCGACTTAGGCTAGTTTGTTTGTCATAGAGGCTGTGCGTGTTTCATTGTGTATATCTAGTTTAGCCTCTTTGTCGATTCTTAGTTGTTTGGCTGTTATGTTTTGAGGTTGTTCAAAACATAGTGTTTTTGGTTGGGTGGCTCATCACCATCCTTTTTGTACCAAACTTATTTTTATTTTAATATATTCACCGGGTATACACCCTTTACCCCAAAAAAGAAACTAATAACGAGTCAACACTAAAACTAATAATGAGTTAACATGTAGATCTTGCTCATCATAGTTATTCTTATTTTCACAATTAATTGTAAGCTTATATCAACGATATTACATGTTCCCACACTACACATTAAGTACAAGACGTTCAAGCTGATAAAACGTAAACAAGCATTTATATAGGTGATAACACAACTAAGGGGAACAGTTTAGTGAGAAGAATTATTAAGATGAGAATAGTGAGAAGAAATTGTAGCAACATATTACAAATGGAAAATAATTGACATGCCTAAATGTTTATGCCTAATCCACTTAACATATGACAAGTGTATTATGGTGTTTCTCTCTCTTCATGATAGTCTTTGATCACTTCAAGTGTTGTAATCTAATAGTTAGGCATAAAATTAGGCATGCCAATCACTAATCCAAAGAAGGAGATAGAAATAATAGGGAGACGTGTCTAATTTTTTAGTGCGTCTGAAATTTATAACTATTATTTGTTATCATTCTTCTCATATTTATATCTCTTATTTGATCATAACTCATATTGGAAGGGTGTAAACTATCATGTTGGAACTTGGAGCTTGTGGTCTCGTTTAACAAAGTTTGTGTTTTGATGTTGTCCCACATTGGTTAGATAAAATTTAAATCAATAAATGTTTGAAAGCAATTTTAAAGGTTTTGTGAAGTAGCTATGAAAAAGTTAACATTCCTTGCCTAGCATTACAATACAAAGTCTTTAAGATCTTTTTCTTTTTCTTTCAAAAGGAGTCCAAATACTTTAAAAAAAAGTTTTTATACTTTAATTTTTTTAAATAACCATTTTTTCGAAAGGAAATCAAATACCTTATAAAGGTTTTGCTGAGAAACTCTTACCACAAAAGGATAACGGAAAAATGTACGTAGCTGTCAAATTAATAAGTCCATTCATGTTCACTACATCATGTTTCTAATCGTCTATGATAATGTGTAAAACGCAAAGTAAGTTAAAAACAAATTATGTAAAGCTTATATCTTAGTTTGGTTAACATTTCTATGTAACCAACATTTTATTGGATAGCTTGATGTAGCTCTAAAGGGGCTAAAAAAGGATTATTTTGGGCATCATCTCCTAAGACCAATACGTGCAGATAAAAAATTTGTGAGAGAGGAAATTGATGAATGATCAAATGAAAGAATTTTCTCATGCTCACATATTATGATTATTCATCAAACATCATCTTATCTATCGTTTTATTGTCATATCTTATAATTCAAAATTCGGAAAAGAAAAGAAAAAAAAAGTACAAAAAGATGGATACCGTGAAGACAATGGATAAAGTTGTGGTAAAGTTTTGGAGTTGTAAGTTTCTAAATATCTTCAAACGTTGTTATGCAAGAAAAATATATATATATATTTGTTTAAATTTGACATCCATTGCTTCATGTTGGAAGTTCAAGTTTCAAGATTTTTTGCAATTATTTGTGATTGTGTTATATTAGTTGTCAAGTTTCACGATTAAATTTAATAGTAATAACCGACCTCAAGATTTTGTGTCATGGCTTCATGTTGTAACGTGCGATATCACTTAAGAATGTTTATGTTTTAATGGTGTCCCATATTGTTAAGGGAGAAAAATGAAAGCTGGTTTATAAGTCTCGCTACACTTTAAGTAATTGATAGCATGTTAAAGGTTTGTGTGGTTAGTTATGAAAAAAAAATGTAACGCTCGCACGTATCATTACATGTTATTTTTTGAGTGGGAAATCAAATAACAATTTTTTTAATCATCTTTCGGTTTTTTTGCCGACTAATCTACGAGTTTGAATCTAGCACCACATCGAAACAAACCGGTAAATTCCTCCATTTTCTGGAGATCTGCGTAGATAGTTTCGGGTTGTTTGCATCTAACATGAATGAAATTGAGATCTCTCGCATATTTAGAAATGATAGTCACAAATCTTCTGTAACTAGAACACATTGAGTAGTCTTTTCTTTATTTGTTCATAAGGAAATCAAATGGTCCATCTAAATCGTTTAAAGCTTTTGTGTCGACACCCTATTGAAGATGCTATTAGCACTTAGTATAAAGACGTGATTATTAACAAACGATCATGAAAGTCAAGCATCGCAAAATTATGATAGTTGGTAGCTTTCACAACACAAATCTTTCGGCTAGCTTTCCTTTTTTAATAGAGAAATCAAATACCTTTTCTGGATAGTCGTTCTTCTTTACATTCAAAAGGAAATCAAATCGTTCTTCTAAATCATTAAAAGCTTCTGTTCACACATCGTGTTGAAGATGATAGTTAGTCTTAGTATAAAGATGCGATTAATAATTAAGAATAAATTATTGACACACTCTTAATTTTTAATCAGATACTCCAATGTACAAACATTTAAAACAGATTATATTTAAAGTATAACTGTCTATTGCATAGAGTAAGGTGTCTCAATTAAAATTGAGAGTGTGTAAATCAATTTCCATAATTAATAATCATGAAGTTCTAGCATCGCAAACTTATACGAAGATGATAGATGCAAAAATCAATATTTTAAAAGAGAAGTCAAGGACCTTTTTTATATAAAGTCATTCTTCATGATTTGTCCGAAAAGAAATCAAATATTTTATGTCAAGTAAGATATGTGGGAAACGGTGCACACTTTTATTAATAATGAAATCAGATTACAGTTAATAATAACAGAAAATAAAAGACAGAAAATTAAATACAGACAGAAAGGGGTAGAAGCAGAAGACAGACACTATGGAACTGTAATAAACGAAAGCAGTAAAAAGAGTTGTACGAGGCTCGTATTGGATACGATTCCCTTAAAACAGATTTGCCGTCTGTTTCCCAGGGTACAACGTACGTAGCTGTTGTACAGCCGGACTAAACTTACTTACCTGAAAAATCACCGAAGCCTGCGTGTTTCTGATCGAAGGTTGCTGGAATAAGTCTGCAATGGAGCTGCGTTATTTGTCTGTGTAAACTGAATGATGAGAGGCGTTTAATATATAGGCAAAACCTATCTTGGACATCAAGAAAAGTATCTGCCAAATACTAAACAGATATGCGAATCTGTTAATATATTAAACACGGTTTTATTATCTTCCATTTATTTAAACTGATTCTATTTAACTTGTTCACAAAGTTTAAATCAGTTCCAAAAATAAATGGACACAAATCTGCAACAAAAAGATACGCAAGTATGCGAGATTTCGGAGCTGCATTCGTGTCCGCAGGTCGCGCGAGTTCAGAAGCTTCGAACTCATTTTGGCCCAGAAATCCTGAAATCTGCACCCCCTGCGCGCGCGCACGTAGTTGTTGGAGTAAAACCAACAAACCATTTTGAACTGATTCTATTAATTTATTAAACACAGTTTTATTATCTTCCATTTATTTAAACTGATTCTATTTAACATGTTCACAAAGTTTAAATCAGTTCCAAAAATAAATGGACACAAATCTGCAACAAAAAATTACGCAAGTATGTTAAACACAGTTTTATTATCTTCCATTTATTTAAACTGATTCTATTTAACTTGTTCACAAAGTTTAAATCAGTTCCAAAAATAAATGGACACAAATCTGCAACAAAAAATTACGCAAGTATGCGAGATTTCGGAGCTGCATTCGTGTCCGCAGGTCGCGCGAGTTCAGAAGCTTCGAACTCATTTTGGCCCAGAAATCCTGAAATCTGCACCCCCTGCGCGCGCGCACGTAGTTGTTGGAGTAAAACCAACAAACCATTTTCAAGATTCATATCAAGATTTCTATATAAACAAGGTTTCACTTCTTGTTTTGGGCGATGTGGGATACTCCCACTTTTCCAAATTTAGTGTTTCAAGTGCCTCATTTTGAGACACGATATCTCATTTATATCAACTCCATTTTTGACACTCTTTAGCTCATTGCGAAGCTCTCGTCGAGGAGAACGCAAAGCTACCAAGAAATATAAATATATATAACATATACATATATTAAATAGTGTCCAAAATTTGCAAAAACTCATTTTGCAAAAACTCATTTTCTAACAAGATACAGTCTCAAGATTGTATGTCATTGCTTCATGTTAGAACGTATGGTCTCCTTTATATTGATTGTCCCACATTGATTAGAAATAAAAAATAAAAGTGAGTTTATAAGTCTCATGACCCTCTAAATTTTTAGCGTCATGAGGAAGACTCTTGTAAGCTGAATACAATGTATAAGATAATCCGAGCTTTTACATTACACGATTCGATCTTATCCGGTTTTTTAATCGTTAAAGCATATACCTTTTCTATTAATCTCAACAAAGCTTTTTTTTTTTCAGGTACCCCTATCAAAAATGCTATTATATGATTTAACCAAGGACGGACCTTCATAGAGACTCGGGGGGCCACGGCCCCCCCAAAATTTGCGGCACCTGGTGTAAATATTATAGGTTTTAAGGGTAATTTAATTGAGGTTACAAACAAATCTTCGATTTGGCCCTTCCAAAATAAATTCGTCCCCCAAAAAAAAAATGTTCAAGTTCCGTCTATGGATTTAACGATAATGAAATAATCAATTATTTAATTAATTTATACTAGTCAATAATAAGACATGTGCGATTCTAAATTCTAAATTAACATCGATACTCAATTACTCACTGTCATAGCTAGCCTATGCAAACATTTATATAAACTCAACCACAGGTTTCATGACTTTTATTACCGATTGGTTCAATTCATTTTCGATTAACGTATCACGGTCAATGTCCGCACTCCCATTTTCATCAAGAAATGTATAGGCGTCATTTTCTAACTCGTTAAGGTCATAATTTGTCGAATTCCTCTTAGTCGATACTTCTGGTGATGTAAATTCCCGCCCCATGACACCATTAAATGTCGTTTCTTAATCATCATATTCCTGGATATGTTTATTTTGAGCATCATCGGTCAAGTTGTTTAGAACAATGCGTTGAGTTAGCTCCGGTGGCTTGAGACTTGACCTTTTAGTCCAAGCATGTTGTGTAAGCTATAACTGTTGTAAACTTGGATGTAGGTCTAGATGGGATAAAAAACATTGTTTTAGGCTAATCTACTAAGACCATTGAAACGAATTAGTCGCATTAACAGGAGGACATTCAATCTCACTGTATCAAGCATTTTGAGGCAAAGAATTTGTGTCGTACAATTGTTGTGTATATTTTCATAGCTCTTGTGCTATATCAATAGTCAAGTTTCACGATTTCATTGATAGTATGATACAACCTCAATATTTTGTGTAATCGCTTCCTGTTGATACTTGTGCTCGCATTTAACAGAGCTTGAGTTTAATGTTGTCCGACATCGAATAGGGTAACGAATGAAAGCAGCTTTATAGAGCTCTTTACACTTCATTTGCATTATGAGTGTTTTTTGAAGGTTTTGCTGGTGTGAAAAAAGGTTAATTACCGGCATATTCGATACCAATACCTTCAGCAAAACTTTTTTTTTTTATTATTTTTTTTTCCAAATATCAACGTGAAATGTATGTTTCGATTTTGAAACCATCCTCAAACTCGTCTTTTTTAATTATAAAAAATCAAAACAAAATGTATGTCTAGTTTTTGATGTGTTTGATTGTGTGTTCACAAAGTTGAATCGGTAACTCAACTCATCATGATCAACCACTTATCGATCGAGACTTCCTGCATGATTTCATAAATCACTCAATGTCTTATTAAACATAATTCAAGCTTCATTGACAAAGATATATTTAAACACATGATCATGTAGTTCCATGATCATGTAGTTCCAAACATATAAGATGCAATTTAAGCACATGATCATGTAGTTCCATCTTCCCAAAGTTATACCAAAAGTTCCAAGAATGACAATGAAAAATGCGAAAACTAAAGAGACATTACCTTGGGTATAAAGTTGAACTGGAACTATTCGAATCTGACCATCCAAAATCAGATTATGATGTTTTAGACAATATATAGTTCCAACGAATGAAGAAAATTTTAAATTGTGAAGTAAGCTTAGATGGCAAATAAACGGACAATAAGTATTTCAAATGTTGTATATGTTGTCCATATATATGCTTCTTTTAATTCCTTCTTAAAATTATACTACTTGACTTTATATTATGTAAACCAACATTTTGTTGGATACTTAAATGTAGCTCTAGACGGGCTAAAAAGAAGATTATTATGAGCTTCAAACTAAGACCATTACTAGCTAAGGAAAAAAAAATGTGAGAAATGAAGTTGATAAATGATTGAAATGAAAGAATTTTCTCATGCTACTGTTTTCACATGTTATGATAGTCATCAAACATCATCATATATCCATAATTTTCATATGTTATAAATTCAGAAAGAAAAAAGAGAATAGAATGAGGGGATACCATGAACATAAATGAAGTTGTGGTAAAGGATATTGGATTTTTTTTAACTTCTTATTACTTTCGTTGTGCAAGAATAAGAAAATTATATTTGTTAAAATTTTACATCCAGGAAAACGAATTATCATATTGTTAAAGCATTTTGTGTCTCAAAGTATGTGTAAGTTTTCATAACTCTTATGTTATATCAGCTGTCCAGTTTCATGATTCAAGTGAAAGTAAGACTCAGGCTTTAGATTTTGTGTCATTCTTAATGTGTACTAATTTGTTCAATTAACAAAGTGTGTGCTCTATCATTGTCCCACATTGGTTAGTGATATAACCGAAAGTGGCTTTAGAACTCTCATTACACTCTATTCATATAGGTTGTGTTCAAAGATTTGTATTATGGAAAAAGTTACTCATACTTGAACATCAAGAACATACAATCCTTTGAACATCGCTTTTTATTTTTTGGAAAAAAGTTATATACTTTAAACAAGTCCAAGTCCATACCTTTGTAAAATTTTCACAAGAACAATACTTAATTTTGCAGCAAAGATACCAACAATACTCTACTGATCAATCTTAAACTTTTCTTTTTTGTGTATGTTATTGATGGAAAAAGTTAGGTTGTGTTCAAAGATTTGTATGATGGAAAAAGTTACTCATACTTGAACATCAAGAACGTACAACCCTTTGAACGTCGCTTTTTACTTTTTGGAAAAAAGTTATATACTTTAAACAAGTCCAAGTCCATACCTTCGTAAAATTTTCACAACAACAATACTTTCACAAGAACAATACTTAATTTTGCAGCAAAGATACCAACAATACTCTACTGATCAATCTTAAACTTTTCTTTTTTGTGTGTGTTATTGATGGAAAAAGTTAGGGCAAATGATTAAAAAAAGTATCATACTTGCCATCATTTTTTTTTGTGGGTAGCGAACAAATTTTTTTACTTTTCTGGGTACTTTTCTTTCAAATTTATACTATTTAAGGTATTTTAAGAAATTTTTGGACATTTTTGCCCCTCTTAGCTAATAGAAATTTTTTTTCCCGAAAAATAGGCCCAATGCTCTAAATGTGTTGATGGATTAGTAGTTTAGTCATTTTATTTGAAATTTTATTTGTAAAGTTCTTAAATGTATTTGAATTATTATGTAATGGTTGAAAAAAAAAGTTGAAAAAAAAAAATGTCGGTCGCCTTGTTGTGCCTAAAAGGTCACATGAAAAACATTTGTTCGCCATAAAAATGGTCACCGGATACCCGTCACCGCATTGCGCGAGTACCCTTCTAGTTTTAGTATAAATGTATGATACAACCTCAATATTTTGTGTCATTGCTTCTTATTGGTACTTGTGGTCTCATTTAACAAAGTTTGTGCATTAATGAAATCCCATATCGGATAGGGTTAAGAATGAAAGCGGCTTTATAAATCCCTTTACACTCTGTTTTACATATGTGTTATGTTGAGGGTTTTGTAGTCTAGCATAATAAGCATATACAATATCAGGGCCCTTAGCATAACATTTTTTTTATTTAATTTTGAAAAATAAAAGCGGAATGTATGTTTAGTTTTGAAACCATCCTCAAACTCAAATTTTCAAAAATGAAAGCCAAATGTATGTTTATTTTCTGTTTTTTTGATTGTCTTCACAAAGTTGAATTGGTAACCCATCATAACAACCACTTATCGATCCATACTTCCTGCATGATATTGTCTTATTAAACATAATTCAAGCTTCATTGACAAAGATAAATATGCAATTTAAATACGTGATCATGTGGTTCTAGCATTCCAAAGGTCTAAAAACGTTCCAATAACAACAATGCAAACTGCGAACATTTATGTTTGTTAAAATTTACATCCATTGAAAAAATTAGTAACAACTCTTGTGTTACAATTTCAAGCATTTTGAGGTTCATCGCTTATGTTTCCTACAATTGTTAGTGTTTGTGTTATATCAGTCGACAAGTTCCATTTTTTAATTCATAGTATGATCCAAGATTTTGTGTCATTGCTTCATATCCGAACGAGTGGTTTCATTTTACAAAGTGTGTATTTTAATGTTGAAAGAAAGTGGGTTTTTTGGGGTTATTATATTTGTACTATTTACAATCAAAATTTATCTTCGAATAATATTTTTTCCAAAATAAATACAGTATCTCGCAGTCGCAATAGTTCTTGTGGAAGAAATCAAATATTTAATAAAGCCGTTCTTCTTAGTTATCAAAAACCTTTGTGTTTCATTTAACAAAGTTTGTGTTTTGATATTATCCCACATTGGCTAGAGATAAAAATAAAAGTGGGTTTTTAATACTCATTACTATTTGTACATTTGTATGTATGAGTTAAGGGTTTGTAAGATAACAATGAAAAAGATTGACACTGTTAACATTTATAATACAAATTCTCTATTCATGCATTTTTTATTTATTTATTTATTTTTCTTTTGAAAGACTTGAAAACCATTTAGATACTTTTTCAAATAAAATCGAATACTTTATAGTGTCGTGTTTCTTTATTTGTTCAAAAACAAACCAAAATTGTATGTATTTCAATCACAAAAAACTTTTGTTCAAATACCTTATTGAAGATGCTTTTAGCACTAGTATATGTGATTATTAACACACGATCACGAACTTCTAGCATCTCAGAGTTATAGAACGTCATTTCGTATAAAAATCAACCAAAGCTATTAAATTGTGATGTGTTAGACAAAAGCTTTGAACAAATGAGCAAAGGGTTAAATTTTAAAGTCAAGTCAGATGAAAATAAATGGTCATCAAGTATTTTTCATGTGGTTTATGTTGTAAAGAATGTTCTTTTTTATTATTTTCTTAGAATATGATACTTTAATTTATAAGTAGGCCATATTGTAACTTGTTTCAACTTAATATTGTTCTTTAAGTATCTAATCTTTTTAAGATTTAGTTATCAGATGGTATGATAGTAGTAACTGGTTAAAGGAGCAACTGATGGAAACAAAAATATTTTTCCTTACTATAGAATGAATGATAGAAAATGAGAAAATTCGTCATCTATATATGATTTCACATATACATCAATTCTCCTAACGAGCATCCTAAACAACTCAATTTATAGTTCTAGCATGGATATGCAAGCAGTATTTTGAACTCAACCACATGTTTAATTACCCGATTGAGTCAATTCATTCTCGATAAACTTATCAAAGTCAATGTCTGGAATCCCATTTTCGTCAAGAAATGTATAGGTGCCCAACTCGTTAAGGTTATCATTTGTTGACTTGATATCGACACCAACAAAAGTTGTTTTATTCTCATCATATCCCACAATATGTTCCTTTTCAGCATTATCGATCAAGTTGTCTAAAATCATAATTGAGTCAACTCGGCAAGTTAACTCCAATGGTTTGACTAGCCATTCTAGTCCAAGCAAAAAGTCCAAGGTGATTCACAAAGGGACACTAAAAATCAATTGTAATGTTTTAGACAACATATTTAAACGAGTAAAAAAATGTTTAAGATGTGAAGTAAGCTTAAATGTCAAATACAACAGTCAAGAAGTATTTTACATGTTATTTAACTTGTGCAAATTATCTTTTTTTTTTTTTTTAATTTTCCAAATACTTTTCATGTGACTTATGCCATTGGGCTCAGTTACTCTAGAATTTTTATCAGCTTTATTACGCCAAAATGTTACAACCTTTGTTTAAAAAGTCATTGTACATGGCATTTTATAGCAGGGTAAATAATGGTATGACACAAGTTTGTAACAAAAGCTTTTAACAAATGGTTAACTTATAAAGTGAGGTTAGACGGAAATAAATGGTCATGAAAGGATTTTTCTTGTAATTTACGTTATATGTATATATATTTACTTATATCATCCCTTATTAATTGTAATGTAATATGAAACTTTTTTCAAAAATTAAAGACGAAATGTATTCTAGTACCTGGGAACAGCCACATTGGTTTTTGGTTTAAAGCTTTTTAGCTAGCAACTAAATAACCAATGTGACCGCTTGACAAGTATCAAAATTCATTTTTATCTAAACTAGTTTTTTTTAATATGATTCAACATATATACCCACGTTTGGTTACAACTTCCTCCAATGTGGGACAGCTTGCTCTCCTGTAGAATTAAAGTACGTAGCTTTTGTTTCAAGCGAGGGATCACTACGAAAAATATATTATTTGCTAGCTTCCTTTATATTGTTCACACTTGTGAATATGTTGTAAAGTTATAACGCTTATAAGACTATGATTATCATCTTAGTAGAATCATGTGAAATGAATTAAGTTTTGTTGGAAGTTAACCATACAAAAGGTATATCTTGCAATATTCTTTTTAAGATCCGAAATTTATCAACGGGTACTTGTACATGATATTGACTCCGATCCAACACATCACTTCTGTATAGCTGGAAAACATCCCACGTAAATATATTCTGGGTAAAGGGTTTTTACCCTGGTTGTAGAAGAAGTTGCGAGTTCTAGGGCTACAGTAGCGATCCATGTAGGATGTGTTCCGGTTGTTATCAAGTGTCACTATGTATATTAGCTAGTTGAACACTAACGCATAAAACCATACATGGTAAACAAACCACAATAGATAACAATATAGATAAAGTCATAGAACTAGTGATACAAACTAGATAGAGACATGAAACTAACTGTTAGTTTACATATAAGTTGTTGCAACTAAATATTATTCTTCAAAGATTTAAACTTCTTAAGATTTAGTTATCAGATGTTATCATAATAACTGGTTTAAGGATCTACACTACCAATATAACTATAAGCAACTAATGAAAATACAAATATTCTTCCTTATCACAAAATGAAGGATAGAAAATGAGAAAATTTGTCATTTATAATAAATGATTTCACATAAGAAACAAGTCTCGAACCCATGACTTGCCTGTTAACGAGCATTAATTCTAAATAACCGAATTCATAGTCCTAGCCTATATATGCAAGCCTTATTTTGAACTCAACCACGGGGTTTCATTACCCGATTGAGTGGATGCATTCTCGATCAACTTATCAAAGTCAATATCCGGAATCCCATTTTCGTCAAGAAATGTATAAGTGCCCAACTCATTAAGGTCATGATTCGTCGACTTGATATTGACACCAACAAAGGTTGTTTTTTTTTCTCATCATATCCCACCATATGTTCTTTTTCATCATTATCGGTCAAGTTGTCTAAAACCATGGTTGAGTCAACTCGGCGAGTTAACTCCAACGGTTTGACTCGCCCTTTTAGTCCAAGCATATTGGAAATATTCTCACTGTTGAGATGAATTATAAAACTTTCACCATTCACAGTTATCTTCATGTATGATTGCCAGATTTGGTACACTAACCAAAGGCCAAAAGCCACAAACAATGCATAACGAAATGTATGTTTGGTTTTTGATGATATGGATTTTGTGTTCACAAATTTGAATTTTTAACTCGTCCTAATCAACTACTTATCAATTCGGACTTCTTGTGTAACTCAAACTTCATAGTTTAAATGCAATATAAACACATGATGATGTAGTTCAAACATCATAAAATTACAATAAAATTTCAAAAAATTGCAAATGAAAAATATATGGAAACTAAATAAACATTACCACAAGTATAAGTCCGAAGCTATTTGCAACGGTACACTCTAGAATCGATTGTGATGTTTTAGACAAAAATGTTTAAATTGTGAAGTGAACTTAGATGGTATATAAGGCGGTCAATAAATATTTTACATGTGATTTAACTTTAAGTTGTACAAAATACAAATTATGTTTTTTTTTTTTTTTTTTCTTAAAATATTTTTCATGTGACTTATGCCACTGGGCTCAGGTTTAGAGCACCCCCAAATGTAGTGTCTAAGATTTTATGTTAATGCTTCATGTAAGAATGTGTTGTCTCATTTAGCAAAGTTTGTGTTTTAATATTGTCCCACATTAATTAGAGATAAAAGTAAAAGATAGTTTATAATTCTCATGACGCTCTATGAGCTAGATGGTGTGTAATGATTTTTGTACACTAGATACTCTGTATAAAATGTTCGAAACATTTACATTACAAGATACTCTGTATAATATTTAAGTGTGGCTTTGGTTGGATTACTAACTGGTCAACAAGTCACGAATATATGACTCACCAGTCAAGAGCATTCTAACCTCTAAATTAATATTGATGCTCAATTACTCATTGTCATAGCTAGACTATGCAAAACAAATTTTTTGAACTCGACCGAAGGTTCCCGAAGGACGACAACCACAAACAGTGCAAAATGCAACGTATGCTTAGTTTTGACAAATTTGAGTGTGTGTTCTATCATCCCAAAATACACTGAAAAGTTACAACAATGATGATGAAGAATGCGAAAACTATAGAAAAATAACCTTGGGTATTCGAAACCGACACTCCAATCCAGTGTTATGTTTGAACAAAATATTTTGAACTATTGAGGAAATATTGAAATTCTGAAGTGTACTTATTTAATGTCAAATAAACGGTCAAGAAGTATATTTTTCATGTGATATATCTAGTACAGTACAAATTATCCTTCTTTTTAATTTTCTTAAGATTGTGTGTCATTGCTTCATTTTGAAACACTAGTCGGATACCCGCGCACAACGACGGTGATATATGTGTTTGCTTACCCGTTTAGTGAATTTGTTTCACAACACTTCGAATGTATATGTGTTTGTTTGGGTTACCCGTAGCTTTCCCGTGATATCATTATTCCCGCATATAGAAATACCCTCGCAATCTCTTACTCGTCAAACACTCCCCCAAAAGTATATGATTTTGACGAATCAAAATTATATTAACTGAAATAAAGGTTAAAGTTGTAAAAATTTGAATTAAAATAAAATGAACCCACTAAAAATATAAAAACAAAAAACTTATAAAAATATATCAAAATGGATGTTGAATTAAAGAGCATAAAATTTTAGAAAATATGGTGAAATTAGATTATAAAAAAAATAAGTAGATAAAAAGATATTTAAATTTGAAAATAAAGATGAAATTTTAGTTGAGAAATGACACATGTCACTTTATAATTGGAGCTCCTTATTTTAATTTAAGTGGTTAGGAGTTAGACTTTGAGTTGGTTAATAAGTGACACATGTCATCTCATGATTGGAGCTTCTTATCTTAATTTTTTGTTAGGATTTAGGTTTAGAATGAGGTTTGAATTTTACATGCATTATAATATAGTATAGATGTGGTCTCATTTAACAAAGTTGGTGTTATGATCTATCCCACATTGGTTGGGGATACAAATGAAAGCGGTTTATATTGCACATTACACTCCATATTTAAAATGTGCATTAAAGTGTTTTTATACTTGTGTGTCTAAGTATAAATAACTTTTGGTGCACGGTTTTTTTTTTCACGTCTAAATTGGCAATGTTTTGTCACAATATATTTTTGATGTGTATTAAAGGGTTTTTATACTTGTGTATCTAAGTATATATATCTTTTTGGGCTCAATTTTTTTTCACGTCCAAACTGGCAATGGTGAACTGCTATATTGTCACGGCATATGTATTGATATGAACCTCATTGGCAATGTTTTGTCACAGCATATTTTGGATGTGTATTAAAGGGTTTTTATACTTGTGTATCGAAGTATATATATCCTTTTGGGCTCAATTTTTTTCGCGTTCAAACTGGCAATGGTGAACTGCTATATTGTCACGCCATATGTACTAATATGAACCTCATCCTTCAACAACGTGATTTTGTTAATCCCTTGTATATAGCACATTACAATTCATATTTTGAATGTGCATTAAAGGGTTTTTATAATTGTGTATCTAAGTATAATTATCTTTTGGACACATTTTTTTTTCACGTCTAAATTGGCAATGGTTTGTCACGGCATATTTTGGATGTGTATTAAAGGGTTTTTATACTTGTGTATCTAAGTATAAATATCCTTGTGGGCACAATTTTTTTTTACATCCAAATTGCCAATGGTAAACTGCTATATTGTCACGGCATATGTGCTTATATGAACCTCTTCCTTCAACAACTTGATTTTGTTAATCCCTTGTATGCTCTAGACATTCATGATACTGATACATGGACGACCTAGGATTTTTCGTTGGGCGTTGCATAATTTCTTTTGGGAGGGTCTTGCATATAATTTTGTTTATCATAAACAACAAAATTCACACCATAAATAATTTTTAGGCTAAACTGAAGTAACACAAAAATATATTTAGGTGTTACACATACTAAAAAGCAACAATTTTTGAAAAAAATTACATTTTGTAGATCAAAATCAGTTGACATTGTTTTATGAATACAATGGTTTCAAACATTGGGCCAAGTCTTATTTGTTTATTCAATCCCTAGCATTCAGTTTTACTAAAAAGAAAGATGGGTTACTCTAAAAGGTGAGTCTAAATCAAGTGTTGCTCCGGCATCGTATAGCCAATTATGTCGTATGTTTGACTAGGGCCGGGGTAATCGCTTCTTGCCACTCAATTACAATTTCGGACACAATGCAACAACCAGCATCTTATGCAACAACTAATAAAATCATTGATGTTTTCTCAAGATTGATCTCTTAGATGCTTCGAGAAGGAATTATTAAACCCAGTACGTGCCCATTATCTTATCCGGTTATACTAGTTTACAAAAACGATAGGTCATGGCATTTTATGTAGATTATCGTGCACTAAATGCTATTACCATTCCAGATCGTTTCTACAATTGACGAGCTGTTAGATGAATTGTTTCGTGCTAAATATTTTTCAAAAATAGACTTATGTTCTGGCTACAATAAAATTCGTCTTGCACCCAAAGATACTCATAAAGAAAATTTGTTTTGGCCTTCATATACTAAGGCCACTGCGTGGTGAAAAAAAATTGTGAAGCAAGAAATTGATGAATGATTGAATGAAAGAATTTTATCATGCTATCGAATTCACATATTATGATAGTCATCAAACATCATCTAATCCATCATTCTATTGTCATATTGTGTCATTTCTTTATTATCATATTCCTCGATATGTTTATTTTTAGCATCATCGGTCAAGTTGTCGTGAACAACACGGTGAGTTAGCTCCAATGGTTTGACTCGCCCTTTTAGTCCAAGCATGTTGTGCATTTGCTCGTTGTTGAAATGTATTGCTAACCTTTCACCATTCACATTAATATTTGTGTATGATTGTCTCATTTGGTACAATACCCGAAGGACGACAACCACAAACAGTGCAAAATGCAACGTATGCTTAGTTTTGACAAATTTGAGTGTGTGTTCTATCATCCCAAAATACACTGAAAAGTTACAACAATGATGATGAAGAATGCGAAAACTATAGAAAAATAACCTTGGGTATTCGAAACCGACACTCCAATCCAGTGTTATGTTTGAACAAAATATTTTGAACTATTGAGGAAATATTGAAATTCTGAAGTGTACTTATTTAATGTCAAATAAACGGTCAAGAAGTATATTTTTCATGTGATATATCTAGTACAGTACAAACTATCCTTCTTTTTAATTTTCTTAAGATTGTGTGTCATTGCTTCATTTTCAAACACTAGTCGGATACCCGCGCACAGCGACGATGATATATGTGTTTGCTTACCCGTTTAGTGAATTCGTTTCACAACACTTCGAATGTATATGTGTTTGTTTGGGTTACCCGTAGCTTTCCCGTGATATCATTATTCCCGCATATAGAAATACCCTCGCAATCTCTTACTCGTCAAACACTCCCCCAAAAGTATATGATTTTGACGAATCAAAATTATATTAACTGAAATAAAGGTTAAAGTTGTAAAAATTTGAATTAAAATAAAATAAACCCACTAAAAATATAAAAGCTAAAAACTTATAAAAATATATCAAAATGGATGTTGATTTAAAGAGCATAAAATTTTAGAAAATATGGTGAAATTAGATTATAAAAAAAATAAGTAGATAAAAAGATATTTAAATTTGAAAATAAAGATGAAATTTTAGTTGAGAAATGACACATGTCACTTTATAATTGGAGCTCCTTATTTTAATTTAAGTGGTTAGGAGTTAGACTTTGAGTTGGTTAATAAGTGACACATGTCATCTCATGATTGGAGCTTCTTATCTTAATTTTTTGTTAGGATTTAGGTTTAGAATGAGGTTTGAATTTTACATGCATTATAATATAGTATAGATGTGGTTTCATTTAACAAAGTTGGTGTTATGATCTATCCCACATTGGTTGGGGATACAAATGAAAGCGGTTTATATTGCACATTTCACTTCATATTTAAAATGTGCATTAAAGTGTTTTTATACTTGTGTGTCTAAGTATAAATAACTTTTGGTGCACGGTTTTTTTTTTCACGTCTAAATTGGCAATGTTTTGTCACAATATATTTTTGATGTGTATTAAAGGGTTTTTATACTTGTGTATCTAAGTATATATATCTTTTTGGGCTCAATTTTTTTTCACGTCCAAACTGGCAATGGTGAACTGCTATATTGTCACGGCATATGTACTGATATGAACCTCATTGGCAATGTTTTGTCACAGCATATTTTGGATGTGTATTAAAGAGTTTTTATACTTGTGTATCGAAGTATATATATCCTTTTGGGCTCAATTTTTTTCGCGTTCAAACTGGCAATGGTGAACTGCTATATTGTCACGGCATATGTACTGATATGAACCTCATCCTTCAACAACGTGATTTTGTTAATCCCTTGTATATAGCACATTACAATTCATATTTTGAATGTGCATTAAAGGGTTTTTATAATTGTGTATCTAAGTATAATTATCTTTTGGACACATTTTTTTTCACGTCTAAATTGGCAATGGTTTGTCACGGCATATTTTGGATGTGTATTAAAGGGTTTTTATACTTGTGTATCTAAGTATAAATATCCTTGTGGGCACAATTTTTTTTTACATCCAAATTGCCAATGGTAAACTGCTATATTGTCACGGCATATGTGCTTATATGAACCTCTTCCTTCAACAACTTGATTTTGTTAATCCCTTGTATGTTCTAGACATTCATGATGCTGATACAGGGACGACCTAGGATTTTTCGTTGGGCGTTGCATAATTTCTTTTGGGAGGGTCTTGCATATAATTTTGTTTATCATAAACAACAAAATTCACACCATAAATAATTTTTAGGCTAAACTGAAGTAACACAAAAATATATTTAGGTGTTACACATACTAAAAAGCAACACTTTTTGAAAAAAATTACATTTTGTAGATCAAAATCAGTTGACATTGTTTTATGAATACAATGGTTTCAAACATTGGGCCAAGTCTTATTTGTTTATTCAATCCCTAGCATTCAGTTTTACTAAAAAGAAAGATGGGTTACTCTAAAAGGTGAGTCTAAATCAAGTGTTGCTCCGGCATCGTATAGCCAATTATGTCGTATGTTTGACTAGGGCCGGGGTAATCGCTTCTTGCCACTCAATTACAATTTCGGACACAATGCAACAACCAGCATCTTATGCAACAACTAATAAATTCATTGATGTTTCCTCAAGATTGATCTCTTAGATGCTTCGAGAAGGAATTATTAAACCCAGTACGTGCCCATTATCTTATCCGGTTATACTAGTTTACAAAAACGATAGGTCATGGCATTTTATGTAGATTATCGTGCACTAAATGCTATTACCATTCCAGATCGTTTCTACAATTGACGAGCTGTTAGATGAATTGTTTCGTGCTAAATATTTTTCAAAAATAGACTTATGTTCTGGCTACAATCAAATTCGTCTTGCACCCAAAGATACTCATAAAGAAAATTTGTTTTGGCCTTCATATACTAAGGCCACTGCGTGGTGAAAAAAAAATTGTGAGGCAAGAAATTGATGAATGATTGAATGAAAGAATTTTATCATGCTATCGAATTCACATATTATGATAGTCATCAAACATCATCTAATCCATCATTCTATTGTCATATTGTGTCATTTCTTTATTATCATATTCCTCGATATGTTTATTTTTAGCATCATCTGTCAAGTTGTCGTGAACAACACGGTGAGTTAGCTCCAATGGTTTGACTCGCCCTTTTAGTCCAAGCATGTTGTGCATTTGCTCGTTGTTGAAATGTATTGCTAACCTTTCACCATTCACATTAATATTTGTGTATGATTGTCTCATTTGGTACAATACCCGAAGGACGACAACCACAAACAGTGCAAAATGCAACGTATGCTTAGTTTTGACAAATTTGAGTGTGTGTTCTATCATCCCAAAATACACTGAAAAGTTACAACAATGATGATGAAGAATGCGAAAACTATAGAAAAATAACCTTGGGTATTCGAAAGCGACACTCCAATCCAGTGTTATGTTTGAACAAAATATTTTGAACTATTGAGGAAATATTGAAATTCTGAAGTGTACTTATTTAATGTCAAATAAACGGTCAAGAAGTATATTTTTCATGTGATATATCTAGTACAGTACAAATTATCCTTCTTTTTAATTTTCTTAAGATTGTGTGTCATTGCTTCATTTTGAAACACTAGTCGGATACCCGCGCACAGCGACGGTGATATATGTGTTTGCTTACCCGTTTAGTGAATTCGTTTCACAACACTTCGAATGTATATGTGTTTGTTTGGGTTACCCGTAGCTTTCCCGTGATATCATTATTCCCGCATATAGAAATACCCTCGCAATCTCTTACTCGTCAAACACTCCCCCAAAAGTATATGATTTTGACGAATCAAAATTATATTAACTGAAATAAAGGTTAAAGTTGTAAAAATTTGAATTAAAATAAAATAAACCCACTAAAAATATAAAAGCTAAAAACTTATAAAGATATATATCAAAATGGATGTTGAATTAAAGAGCATAAAATTTTAGAAAATATGGTGAAATTAGATTATAAAAAAAATAAGTAGATAAAAAGATATTTAAATTTGAAAATAAAGATGAAATTTTAGTTGAGAAATGACACATGTCACTTTATAATTGGAGCTCCTTATTTTAATTTAAGTGGTTAGGAGTTAGACTTTGAGTTGGTTAATAAGTGACACATGTCATCTCATGATTGGAGCTTCTTATCTTAATTTTTTGTTAGGATTTAGGTTTAGAATGAGGTTTGAATTTTACATGCATTATAATATAGTATAGATGTGGTCTCATTTAACAAAGTTGGTGTTATGATCTATCCCACATTGGTTGGGGATACAAATGAAAGCGGTTTATATTGCACATTACACTTCATATTTAAAATGTGCATTAAAGTGTTTTTATACTTGTGTGTCTAAGTATAAATAACTTTTGGTGCACGGTTTTTTTTTTTTTTCACGTCTAAATTGGCAATGTTTTGTCACAATATATTTTTGATGTGTATTAAAGGGTTTTTATACTTGTGTATCTAAGTATATATATCTTTTTGGGCTCAATTTTTTTTCACGTCCAAACTGGCAATGGTGAACTGCTATATTGTCACGGCATATGTACTGATATGAACCTCATTGGCAATGTTTTGTCACAGCATATTTTGGATGTGTATTAAAGGGTTTTTATACTTGTGTATCGAAGTATATATATATCCTTTTGGGCTCAATTTTTTTCGCGTTCAAACTGGCAATGGTGAACTGCTATATTGTCACGGCATATGTACTGATATGAACCTCATCCTTCAACAACGTGATTTTGTTAATCCCTTGTATATAGCACATTACAATTCATATTTTGAATGTGCATTAAAGGGTTTTTATAATTGTGTATCTAAGTATAATTATCTTTTGGACACATTTTTTTTTCACGTCTAAATTGGCAATGGTTTGTCACGGCATATTTTGGATGTGTATTAAAGGGTTTTTATACTTGTGTATCTAAGTATAAATATCCTTGTGGGCACAATTTTCTTTTACATCCAAATTGCCAATGGTAAACTGCTATATTGTCACGGCATATGTGCTTATATGAACCTCGTCCTTCAACAACTTGATTTTGTTAATCCCTTGTATGTTCTAGACATTCATGATACTGATACAGGGACGACCTAGGATTTTTCGTTGGGCGTTGCATAATTTCTTTTGGGAGGGTCTTGCATATAATTTTGTTTATCATAAACAACAAAATTCACACCATAAATAATTTTTAGGCTAAACTGAAGTAACACAAAAATATATTTAGGTGTTACACATACTAAAAAGCAACACTTTTTGAAAAAAATTACATTTTGTAGATCAAAATCAGTTGACATTGTTTTATGAATACAATGGTTTCAAACATTGGGCCAAGTCTTATTTGTTTATTCAATCCCTAGCATTCAGTTTTACTAAAAAGAAAGATGGGTTACTCTAAAAGGTGAGTCTAAATCAAGTGTTGCTCCGGCATCGTATAGCCAATTATGTCGTATGTTTGACTAGGGCCGGGGTAATCGCTTCTTGCCACTCAATTACAATTTCGGACACAATGCAACAACCAGCATCTTATGCAACAACTAATAAAATCATTGATGTTTCCTCAAGATTGATCTCTTAGATGCTTCGAGAAGGAATTATTAAACCCAGTACGTGCCCATTATCTTATCCGGTTATACTAGTTTACAAAAACGATAGGTCATGGCATTTTATGTAGATTATCGTGCACTAAATGCTATTACCATTCCAGATCGTTTCTACAATTGACGAGCTGTTAGATGAATTGTTTCGTGCTAAATATTTTTCAAAAATAGACTTATGTTCTGGCTACAATCAAATTCGTCTTGCACCCAAAGATACTCATAAAGAAATTTGTTTTGGCCTTCATATACTAAGGCCACTGCGTGGTGAAAAAAAATTGTGAGGCAAGAAATTGATGAATGATTGAATGAAAGAATTTTATCATGCTATCGAATTCACATATTATGATAGTCATCAAACATCATCTAATCCATCATTCTATTGTCATATTGTGTCATTTCTTTATTATCATATTCCTCGATATGTTTATTTTTAGCATCATCGGTCAAGTTGTCGTGAACAACACGGTGAGTTAGCTCCAATGGTTTGACTCGCCCTTTTAGTCCAAGCATGTTGTGCATTTGCTCGTTGTTGAAATGTATTGCTAACCTTTCACCATTCACATTAATATTTGTGTATGATTGTCTCATTTGGTACAATACCCGAAGGACGACAACCACAAACAGTGCAAAATGCAACGTATGCTTAGTTTTGACAAATTTGAGTGTGTGTTCTATCATCCCAAAATACACTGAAAAGTTACAACAATGATGATGAAGAATGCGAAAACTATAGAAAAATAACCTTGGGTATTCGAAACCGACACTCCAATCCAGTGTTATGTTTGAACAAAATATTTTGAACTATTGAGGAAATATTGAAATTCTGAAGTGTACTTATTTAATGTCAAATAAACGGTCAAGAAGTATATTTTTCATGTGATATATCTAGTACAGTACAAATTATCCTTCTTTTTAATTTTCTTAAGATTGTGTGTCATTGCTTCATTTTGAAACACTAGTCGGATACCCGCGCACAGCGACGGTGATATATGTGTTTGCTTACCCGTTTAGTGAATTCGTTTCACAACACTTCGAATGTATATGTGTTTGTTTGGGTTACCCGTAGCTTTCCCGTGATATCATTATTCCCGCATATAGAAATACCCTCGCAATCTCTTACTCGTCAAACACTCCCCCAAAAGTATATGATTTTGACGAATCAAAATTATATTAACTGAAATAAAGGTTAAAGTTGTAAAAATTTGAATTAAAATAAAATAAACCCACTAAAAATATAAAAGCTAAAAACTTATAAAAATATATCAAAATGGATGTTGATTAAAGAGCATAAAATTTTAGAAAATATGGTGAAATTAGATTATAAAAAAAATAAGTAGATAAAAAGATATTTAAATTTGAAAATAAAGATGAAATTTTAGTTGAGAAATGACACATGTCACTTTATAATTGGAGCTCCTTATTTTAATTTAAGTGGTTAGGAGTTAGACTTTGAGTTGGTTAATAAGTGACACATGTAATCTCATGATTGGAGCTTCTTATCATAATTTTTGGTTAGGATTTAGGTTTAGAATGAGGTTTGAATTTTACATGCATTATAATATAGTATAGATGTGGTCTCATTTAACAAAGTTGGTGTTATGATCTATCCCACATTGGTTGGGGATACAAATGAAAGCGGTTTATATTGCACATTACACTTCATATTTAAAATGTGCATTAAAGTGTTTTTATACTTGTGTGTCTAAGTATAAATAACTTTTGGTGCACGGTTTTTTTTTCACGTCTAAATTGGCAATGTTTTGTCACAATATATTTTTGATGTGTATTAAAGGGTTTTTATACTTGTGTATCTAAGTATATATATCTTTTTGGGCTCAATTTTTTTTCACGTCCAAACTGGCAATGGTGAACTGCTATATTGTCACGGCATATGTACTGATATGAACCTCATTGGCAATGTTTTGTCACAGCATATTTTGGATGTGTATTAAAGGGTTTTTATACTTGTGTATCGAAGTATATATATCCTTTTGGGCTCAATTTTTTTCGCGTTCAAACTGGCAATGGTGAACTGCTATATTGTCACGGCATATGTACTGATATGAACCTCATCCTTCAACAACGTGATTTTGTTAATCCCTTGTATATAGCACATTACAATTCATATTTTGAATGTGCATTAAAGGGTTTTTATAATTGTGTATCTAAGTATAATTATCTTTTGGACACATTTTTTTTTTCACGTCTAAATTGGCAATGGTTTGTCACGGCATATTTTGGATGTGTATTAAAGGGTTTTTATACTTGTGTATCTAAGTATAAATATCCTTGTGGGCACAATTTTTTTTTACATCCAAATTGCCAATGGTAAACTGCTATATTGTCACGGCATATGTGCTTATATGAACCTCGTCCTTTAACAACTTGATTTTGTTAATCCCTTGTATGTTCTAGACATTCATGATACTGATACAGGGACGACCTAGGATTTTTCGTTGGGCGTTGCATAATTTCTTTTGGGAGGGTCTTGCATATAATTTTGTTTATCATAAACAACAAAATTCACACCATAAATAATTTTTAGGCTAAACTGAAGTAACACAAAAATATATTTAGGTGTTACACATACTAAAAAGCAACACTTTTTGAAAAAAATTACATTTTGTAGATCAAAATCAGTTGACATTGTTTTATGAATACAATGGTTTCAAACATTGGGCCAAGTCTTATTTGTTTATTCAATCCCTAGCATTCAGTTTTACTAAAAAGAAAGATGGGTTACTCTAAAAGGTGAGTCTAAATCAAGTGTTGCTCCGGCATCGTATAGCCAATTATGTCGTATGTTTGACTAGGGCCGGGGTAATCGCTTCTTGCCACTCAATTACAATTTCGGACACAATGCAACAACCAGCATCTTATGCAACAACTAATAAAATCATTGATGTTTCCTCAAGATTGATCTCTTAGATGCTTCGAGAAGGAATTATTAAACCCAGTACGTGCCCATTATCTTATCCGGTTATACTAGTTTACAAAAACGATAGGTCATGGCATTTTATGTAGATTATCGTGCACTAAATGCTATTACCATTCCAGATCGTTTCTACAATTGACGAGCTGTTAGATGAATTGTTTCGTGCTAAATATTTTTCAAAAATAGACTTATGTTCTGGCTACAATCAAATTCGTCTTGCACCCAAAGATACTCATAAAGAAAATTTGTTTTGGCCTTCATATACTAAGGCCACTGCGTGGTGAAAAAAAAATTGTGAGGCAAGAAATTGATGAATGATTGAATGAAAGAATTTTATCATGCTATCGAATTCACATATTATGATAGTCATCAAACATCATCTAATCCATCATTCTATTGTCATATTGTGTCATTTCTTTATTATCATATTCCTCGATATGTTTATTTTTAGCATCATCGGTCAAGTTGTCGTGAACAACACGGTGAGTTAGCTCCAATGGTTTGACTCGCCCTTTTAGTCCAAGCATGTTGTGCATTTGCTCGTTGTTGAAATGTATTGCTAACCTTTCACCATTCACATTAATATTTGTGTATGATTGTCTCATTTGGTACAATACCCGAAGGACGACAACCACAAACAGTGCAAAATGCAACGTATGCTTAGTTTTGACAAATTTGAGTGTGTGTTCTATCATCCCAAAATACACTGAAAAGTTACAACAATGATGATGAAGAATGCGAAAACTATAGAAAAATAACCTTGGGTATTCGAAACCGACACTCCAATCCAGTGTTATGTTTGAACAAAATATTTTGAACTATTGAGGAAATATTGAAATTCTGAAGTGTACTTATTTAATGTCAAATAAACGGTCAAGAAGTATATTTTTCATGTGATATATCTAGTACAGTACAAATTATCCTTCTTTTTAATTTTCTTAAGATTGTGTGTCATTGCTTCATTTTGAAACACTAGTCGGATACCCGCGCACAGCGACGGTGATATATGTGTTTGCTTACCCGTTTAGTGAATTCGTTTCACAACACTTCGAATGTATATGTGTTTGTTTGGGTTACCCGTAGCTTTCCCGTGATATCATTATTCCCGCATATAGAAATACCCTCGCAATCTCTTACTCGTCAAACACTCCCCCAAAAGTATATGATTTTGACGAATCAAAATTATATTAACTGAAATAAAGGTTAAAGTTGTAAAAATTTGAATTAAAATAAAATAAACCCACTAAAAATTTGAATCAAAATTATATATCAAAATGGATGTTGAATTAAAGAGCATAAAATTTTAGAAAATATGGTGAAATTAGATTATAAAAAAAATAAGTAGATAAAAAGATATTTAAATTTGAAAATAAAGATGAAATTTTAGTTGAGAAATGACACATGTCACTTTATAATTGGAGCTCCTTATTTTAATTTAAGTGGTTAGGAGTTAGACTTTGAGTTGGTTAATAAGTGACACATGTCATCTCATGATTGGAGCTTCTTATCTTAATTTTTGGTTAGGATTTAGGTTTAGAATGAGGTTTGAATTTTACATGCATTATAATATAGTATAGATGTGGTCTCATTTAACAAAGTTGGTGTTATGATCTATCCCACATTGGTTGGGGATACAAATGAAAGCGGTTTATATTGCACATTACACTTCATATTTAAAATGTGCATTAAAGTGTTTTTATACTTGTGTGTCTAAGTATAAATAACTTTTGGTGCACGGTTTTTTTTTTCACGTCTAAATTGGCAATGTTTTGTCACAATATATTTTTGATGTGTATTAAAGGGTTTTTATACTTGTGTATCTAAGTATATATATCTTTTTGGGCTCAATTTTTTTTCACGTCCAAACTGGCAATGGTGAACTGCTATATTGTCACGGCATATGTACTGATATGAACCTCATTGGCAATGTTTTGTCACAGCATATTTTGGATGTGTATTAAAGGGTTTTTATACTTGTGTATCGAAGTATATATATCCTTTTGGGCTCAATTTTTTTCGCGTTCAAACTGGCAATGGTGAACTGCTATATTGTCACGGCATATGTACTGATATGAACCTCATCCTTCAACAACGTGATTTTGTTAATCCCTTGTATATAGCACATTACAATTCATATTTTGAATGTGCATTAAAGGGTTTTTATAATTGTGTATCTAAGTATAATTATCTTTTGGACACATTTTTTTTTCACGTCTAAATTGGCAATGGTTTGTCACGGCATATTTTGGATGTGTATTAAAGGGTTTTTATACTTGTGTATCTAAGTATAAATATCCTTGTGGGCACAATTTTTTTTTACATCCAAATTGCCAATGGTAAACTGCTATATTGTCACGGCATATGTGCTTATATGAACCTCGTCCTTCAACAACTTGATTTTGTTAATCCCTTGTATGTTCTAGACATTCATGATACTGATACAGGGACGACCTAGGATTTTTCGTTGGGCGTTGCATAATTTCTTTTGGGAGGGTCTTGCATATAATTTTGTTTATCATAAACAACAAAATTCACACCATAAATAATTTTTAGGCTAAACTGAAGTAACACAAAAATATATTTAGGTGTTACACATACTAAAAAGCAACACTTTTTGAAAAAAATTACATTTTGTAGATCAAAATCAGTTGACATTGTTTTATGAATACAATGGTTTCAAACATTGGGCCAAGTCTTATTTGTTTATTCAATCCCTAGCATTCAGTTTTACTAAAAAGAAAGATGGGTTACTCTAAAAGGTGAGTCTAAATCAAGTGTTGCTCCGGCATCGTATAGCCAATTATGTCGTATGTTTGACTAGGGCCGGGGTAATCGCTTCTTGCCACTCAATTACAATTTCGGACACAATGCAACAACCAGCATCTTATGCAACAACTAATAAAATCATTGATGTTTCCTCAAGATTGATCTTTTAGATGCTTCGAGAAGGAATTATTAAACCCAGTACGTGCCCATTATCTTATCCGGTTATACTAGTTTACAAAAACGATAGGTCATGGCATTTTATGTAGATTATCGTGCACTAAATGCTATTACCATTCCAGATCGTTTCTACAATTGACGAGCTGTTAGATGAATTGTTTCGTGCTAAATATTTTTCAAAAATAGACTTATGTTCTGGCTACAATCAAATTCGTCTTGCACCCAAAGATACTCATAAAGAAAATTTGTTTTGGCCTTCATATACTAAGGCCACTGCGTGGTGAAAAAAAAATTGTGAGGCAAGAAATTGATGAATGATTGAATGAAAGAATTTTATCATGCTATCGAATTCACATATTATGATAGTCATCAAACATCATCTAATCCATCATTCTATTGTCATATTGTGTCATTTCTTTATTATCATATTCCTCGATATGTTTATTTTTAGCATCATCGGTCAAGTTGTCGTGAACAACACGGTGAGTTAGCTCCAATGGTTTGACTCGCCCTTTTAGTCCAAGCATGTTGTGCATTTGCTCGTTGTTGAAATGTATTGCTAACCTTTCACCATTCACATTAATATTTGTGTATGATTGTCTCATTTGGTACAATACCCGAAGGACGACAACCACAAACAGTGCAAAATGCAACGTATGCTTAGTTTTGACAAATTTGAGTGTGTGTTCTATCATCCCAAAATACACTGAAAAGTTACAACAATGATGATGAAGAATGCGAAAACTATAGAAAAATAACCTTGGGTATTCGAAACCGACACTCCAATCCAGTGTTATGTTTGAACAAAATATTTTGAACTATTGAGGAAATATTGAAATTCTGAAGTGTACTTATTTAATGTCAAATAAACGGTCAAGAAGTATATTTTTCATGTGATATATCTAGTACAGTACAAATTATCCTTCTTTTTAATTTTCTTAAGATTGTGTGTCATTGCTTCATTTTGAAACACTAGTCGGATACCCGCGCATAGCGACGGTGATATATGTGTTTGCTTACCCGTTTAGTGAATTCGTTTCACAACACTTCGAATGTATATGTGTTTGTTTGGGTTACCCGTAGCTTTCCCGTGATATCATTATTCCCGCATATAGAAATACCCTCGCAATCTCTTACTCGTCAAACACTCCCCCAAAAGTATATGATTTTGACGAATCAAAATTATATTAACTGAAATAAAGGTTAAAGTTGTAAAAATTTGAATTAAAATAAAATAAACCCACTAAAAATATAAAAGCTAAAAACTTATAAAAATATATCAAAATGGATGTTGAATTAAAGAGCATAAAATTTTAGAAAATATGGTGAAATTAGATTATAAAAAAAATAAGTAGATAAAAAGATATTTAAATTTGAAAATAAAGATGAAATTTTAGTTGAGAAATGACACATGTCACTTTATAATTGGAGCTCCTTATTTTAATTTAAGTGGTTAGGAGTTAGACTTTGAGTTGGTTAATAAGTGACACATGTCATCTCATGATTGGAGCTTCTTATCATAATTTTTGGTTAGGATTTAGGTTTAGAATGAGGTTTGAATTTTACATGCATTATAATATAGTATAGATGTGGTCTCATTTAACAAAGTTGGTGTTATGATCTATCCCACATTGGTTGGGGATACAAATGAAAGCGGTTTATATTGCACATTACACTTCATATTTAAAATGTGCATTAAAGTGTTTTTATACTTGTGTGTCTAAGTATAAATAACTTTTGGTGCACGGTTTTTTTTTTTCACGTCTAAATTGGCAATGTTTTGTCACAATATATTTTTGATGTGTATTAAAGGGTTTTTATACTTGTGTATTTAAGTATATATATCTTTTTGGGCTCAATTTTTTTTCACGTCCAAACTGGTAATGGTGAACTGCTATATTGTCACGGCATATGTATTGATATGAACCTCATTGGCAATGTTTTGTCACATCATATTTTGGATGTGTATTAAAGGGTTTTTATACTTGTGTATCGAAGTATATATATCCTTTTGGGCTCAATTTTTTTCGCGTTCAAACTGTCAATGGTGAACTGCTATATTGTCACGGCATATGTACTGATATGAACCTCATCCTTCAACAACGTGATTTTGTTAATCCCTTGTATATAGCACATTACAATTCATATTTTGAATGTGCATTAAAGGGTTTTTATAATTGTGTATCTAAGTATAATTATCTTTTGGACACATTTTTTTTTCACGTCTAAATTGGCAATGGTTTGTCACGGCATATTTTGGATGTGTATTAAAGGGTTTTTATACTTGTGTATCTAAGTATAAATATCCTTGTGGGCACAATTTTTTTTTACATCCAAATTGCCAATGGTAAACTGCTATATTGTCACGGCATATGTGCTTATATGAACCTCGTCCTTCAACAACTTGATTTTGTTAATCCCTTGTATGTTCTAGACATTCATGATACTGATACAGGGACGACCTAGGATTTTTCGTTGGGCGTTGCATAATTTCTTTTGGGAGGGTCTTGCATATAATTTTGTTTATCATAAACAACAAAATTCACACCATAAATAATTTTTAGGCTAAACTGAAGTAACACAAAAATATATTTAGGTGTTACACATACTAAAAAGCAACACTTTTTGAAAAAAATTACATTTTGTAGATCAAAATCAGTTGACATTGTTTTATGAATACAATGGTTTCAAACATTGGGCCAAGTCGTATTTGTTTATTCAATCCCTAGCATTCAGTTTTACTAAAAAGAAAGATGGGTTACTCTAAAAGGTGAGTCTAAATCAAGTGTTGCTCCGGCATCGTATAGCCAATTATGTCGTATGTTTGACTAGGGCCGGGGTAATCGCTTCTTGCCACTCAATTACAATTTCGGACACAATGCAACAACCAGCATCTTATGCAACAACTAATAAAATCATTGATGTTTCCTCAAGATTGATCTCTTAGATGCTTCGAGAAGGAATTATTAAACCCAGTACGTGCCCATTATCTTATCCGGTTATACTAGTTTACAAAAACGATAGGTCATGGCATTTTATGTAGATTATCGTGCACTAAATGCTATTACCATTCCAGATCGTTTCTACAATTGACGAGCTGTTAGATGAATTGTTTCGTGCTAAATATTTTTCAAAAATAGACTTATGTTCTGGCTACAATCAAATTCGTCTTGCACCCAAAGATACTCATAAAGAAAATTTGTTTTGGCCTTCATATACTAAGGCCACTGCGTGGTGAAAAAAAATTGTGAGGCAAGAAATTGATGAATGATTGAATGAAAGAATTTTATCATGCTATCGAATTCACATATTATGATAGTCATCAAACATCATCTAATCCATCATTCTATTGTCATATTTGCACTTCTGAATTAAGGAAAGAAAAAGAAAAAAAGAAGGAATAAAGTGGATACCATGAAGACAATGAGTAAAATGGTGCTAAAGAAGACCAAGTTATGGAGTTGTAAGTTTTGAAAAATCTTCAGACTTTTTAAGTTAAGAAAAAGAAAAATATATTTGTTAAAACTTTACATCTATTGAAATGAATTAGTTGTAGTAACTCTTTTGTTACTATGTCAAGCATTTTGAGGTTAAGAGTTTATGTTTCGTACATTGATTTGTGTTTGTGTTGTATAAGTTAAGTTCCATGTTTTATTCATAGTATGATCAAGCTTCAAGATTCTGTGTCATTGCACCATATTGGAATGTGTGGTTTCCTTTTACAAAGTGTGTATTTTAATGTTGACCCACATTGGTTATCGGATAAAAATGAAAGTGGGTTTACAAGGCTCATTACATTTGTACCATTTACATTAGAAGGTTATCATGGAATTTCCATTTTTCCATAACAAATACCTCACAAATGTTCTTTTGGGAAGAAATCAAATATTTTATAAAGCTGTTCTTCTTAGTTGTTAAAAAGCTTGGAGGATTTTGTGTTTCATTTAACAAATTTTGTGTTTCATTTAACAAATTTTGTGTTTTGATATTATCCCACATTGGCAAGATTTAAAACTAAAAGTGGGTTTATAAAGCTCATTACAATTTAGATGGTCAAATGTGTGGTGAAAAATTTGTATGGTAGTAATAAAAAATTAGTACTTGTAATTGT
The DNA here is from genome assembly GCA_019973895.1 of Chrysanthemum seticuspe. Classification (NCBI taxonomy): domain Eukaryota; kingdom Viridiplantae; phylum Streptophyta; class Magnoliopsida; order Asterales; family Asteraceae; genus Chrysanthemum; species Chrysanthemum seticuspe. The sequence continues at coordinate 331,427,272 of BPTQ01000005.1, forward strand.
AACATGTACAATACAAATTCTGATGCACATATTTTTTAACCTTTTGTCTTTTTAAAAGATTTCAAAAACATTTATTTTTTAACCTTTTGCCTTTTTAAAAGATTTCAAAAACATTTATTATTCTGTAATAAAATCAAATACTTTAAAAAGTCGTTTTTCTTTATTTGTTAAAAAAAATCAAAATTGTATAAAGTCATTTTTTTTATCACAAAAAGCTTTTGTTCAAATATCCTATTGAAGATGCTATTAGCACTTGGTATATGTAATTATTAACACACGTTCACAAACTTCTAGCATCTCAAAATTATACTAAAGATATTAAATGCATAAATTATACAACGTTCCTTCTGTATTAATATCAACCAAAGCTATTGACAAATTGTAAAGTGACGCTTTGAAATCGTTTGTGATGTTTTAGACAAAAGCTTTGAACAAATGGTTAAACTTTAAAGTAAAGTTAGATGGAATAAATGGTCATGAAAGGATTTATCATGTGATTTATATTCTAGAGAATGAAATAATGTATTTTTGTATTGACAAACATCCCACTCTGGTTCAAAAACCAATGTGACAACCAAGTACCAAAATTCATTTTATCTTAACTATCCCTTTTTTTTATATGATTCTATATATATACCCACTTTTGGTTACAAGCTCCTACTATGTGGGATATTTTGCTCTCTCTAAAATTAAAGTACCTTGCTATTGCTTTTGTGTAAAGGGAGGAATCACTACAACACGTGTTATTTGATAGCTTCCTTTATATTTTTCACCCGTGCAAACATATTGTAAAGTTATTACGCTTATAAGACTATGATTATCACACTTACATACATTGGTGCCAAAATCTACTTGCTTTAGTTTCATTGAAAATAGTACAAGTCTTCTTAGTAGAATCATGTGAAATGAATTAAGTTTTGTTGGAAGTTAACCATGAAAGGGGTATATCTTGCAATATTTGTTTTAAGATCCAAAATTTATCTACAGGTATTTATACAGAAAATGATTCCAATCCAACACATCACTTGTGTATAACAGGAACACATCCTACATAAATATATTTGGATATGAAGTTGCGAGTTCTAGGGCTACAGTAGCGATCCATGTAGGATGTGTTCCAGTTGTTATTAAGAGTCACTATATATATTAGCTAGTTGAACACGAACACATAAAACCACAAACAGTAAACAAAAGCCGCACTATATAACAATATAGATAGAACTAGTGATACAAACTAGATAGAGACATGAAACTAGTTGTCGGTTTACGTGTAAGTTGTTGCAACTAAATATGATTTAAACTTCTTAAGATTTAGTTATCATATAGTATCATAGTAACTGGTTTAAGTATCTACACTACCAATATAACTATAAGCAACTAATGAAAATAAACATATTCTTCCTTATTATAGAATGAAGGATAGAAAATGAGTAAATTTGTCATTTATAATAAATGATTTCACATAAGCATCAAGTCTCGAACCCATAACTTGCCTTTTAACGAGCATTAATTCAAAACAACCGAATTCATAGTCCTAGCCTATATATGCGAGCCTTATTTTGAGCTCAACCACGGTTTTCATTACCAGATTGAGTCTATTCATTCTCGAAAAGCTTGTCAAATTCAATGTCCGGAATCCCATTCTCGTCAAGAAATGTATAGGTGCCCAACTCGTTAAGGTCATGATTTGTTGACTTGATATTGACACCAACAACGGTTATTTTTTCTCATTGTATCCCACCATATGCTCCTTTTCAGCATTTGGTCAAGTTGTCTAAAGCTATGGTTGAGTCAACTCGGCGAGTTAATTCCAACGGTTTGACTCGCCCTTTTAGTCCAAGCATGTTGGAAATATTCTCATTGTTGAGATGAATTATAAAACTTTCACCATTCACAGTTATCTTCGTGTATGATTGCCGGCCGAAAACCACAAACAATGCATAACGAAATGTATGTTTAGTTTTTGATGATATGGATTTTGTGTTCACAAATTTGAATTGGTAACTCATCCTAATCAACTACTTATCAATTCGGACTTCTTGTGTAACTCAAACTTTATAGTTTAAATGCAATATAAACACATGATGATGTAGTTCAAACATCATAAAATTACAATAAAAGTTCAAAAAATTGCAAATGAAAAATATACGGAAATTAAATAAACATTATTACAAGTATAAGTCCGAAGCTATTTGCAACGGTACACTCTAGAATCGATTGTGATGTTTTAGACAAAAATGTTTAAATTGTGAAGTGAACTTAGATGGTATATAAATTATGTGATTTAACTGTGATTTTACTTTAAGTTGTACAAAATACAAATTATGTTTTTTTTTTTTTTTTTTTTTTTTTTTTTTTTTAATTTTTTAAAATATTTTTCATGTGACTTATGCCACCACGTTTAGAGCACCCCCAAATGTAGTCTCTAAGATTTTATGTTATTGCTTCATGTAAGAATGTGTTGTCTCATTTAGCAAAGTTTGTGTTTTAATATTGTCCCACATTAGTTAGAGATAAAAGTAAAAGATAGTTTATAAGTCTCATGACATTCCAAGGATAGATACTTTGTATAAAATGTTCGAAACATATTTACATTACAATATTCATGACACACTTTTTTTTAATCGTTAAAGTAATCGGAGTATACCTTTTCTATTAATCGTAACAAAGCTTATTTTTCAGGCACCCTAATAATTAAAAATGCTATCAACACTTATTAAATGCGATCTTATGATCTTTAAGGACTTCGTGTGCATTACATAAACATAAAGTTCCAACATCTGAAGTCGCATCTCAGAAAAGAAAGTTAGTCCATGAACCACCTACATTTATAATTAAAACCAATATGATTTAAAGATAATGAAATAATCAATTATTTAATTAATTTATAGTAGTCAATAATGTGCTATTCTAAATTCTAAATTAACATCGATACTCAATTAGTCATTGTCATAGCTAGCCTATGCAAACTTTTATATAAACTCAACCACATGTTTCCGCACTCCCATTTTCATCAAGAAATGTATATGCGCCATTTTCTAACTCGTTAAGGTCATAATTTGTCTAATTCCTCTTAGTCGATACTTCTGGTGATATAAATTCCCGCCCCTTGACACCATTAAATGTCGTTTCTTAATCATCATATTCCTCGATGTGTTTATTTTGAGCATCATCGGTCAAGTTGTTTAGAACAATGTGTTGAGTTAGCTACAGTAGCTTGAGACTTGCCCTTTTACTCCAAGCATGCTGTGTTAGCTATAACTGTTGTAAACTTGGATGTAGGTCTAGATGGGATAAAATAAACATTGTTTTAGGCTTCATATACTAAGACCATTAAAAGAAATTGGTTGCAGTAACATGAGGACATTCAATCTCACCATGTTAAGCATTTGCGGCTAAGAGTTATGTGTCATACAACTGTTTGTGTATGATTTCTTAGCTCTTGTGTTATATCAGTTGCCAAGTTTCACAATTTGAATAGTATGATACAGCCTCAATATTTTGTTTCATTACTTCTTGTTGGTACTTGTGGTATCATTTAACAAAGTTTGTCTTTTAATGTTGTCCCACATAGATAGGGTTAAGAATGAAAGCCATTTTATAATCCTCTTTACACTTCATTTTTCATGAGGTTTTGGTGTGTATCTATGAAAAAGGTTAATCATTGTAGCATATATATGGGTATGTTTGGCAAAAATAGATTGTGTTGGTGCTGATGCTGAAAAATATTATAAAAAGAGATTATTTTTATAAGCTAACCTTTTATTTTCAAAAATTATGAAAAATTATTTTTTTAATAATCTCTTAGAAGTTCTGTCTGCCAAACAAAAATTATTTTTAAGTAGCTTATTTTTCGAAAAAATAAAGCATAATCTCTCAATAATCTCATGTGCCAAACATAGTCAATACCATAGCCTTTAACAAAACTTTTTTCTTTTTTACGAAAAATCAATGTGAAATGTATGTTTGGTTTTTGAAATCATCCTCAAATTCGTCTTTTTTAATAAGAAAAATCAAAACAAAATGTATGTCTAGTTTTTTATGTGTTTGATTGTGTGTTCACAAAGTTGAATTGGTAACTCAACTCATCATGATCAAACACTTATCGATCGAGACTTCCTGCATAATTTCATAAATCAGTCATTGTCTTATTAAACATAATTCAAGCTTCATTGACAAAGATATAACATATAAGATGCAATTTAAACACATGATCATGTGGTTCCATCATCCCAAAATTATACCAAAAGTGTTAGATAAAAACACACAGAGACCTTGATAGATCTTAAGCACTCGGAGATCGTTAGTGTTGCCTATGTAATCACAAGCAAACTAATAGAAGATCTCTACAACTTGGTATTGTAGCGGAAAATAAATACAAGTTATAATAACTAAGAACACTTTTGATCCTCTATGGATCTTTTATTATAGAAACTCTATGTTTCGGATAGAATACAAGACTTGAGAAACTCTAGAAAAGCTTATCAAAAACTTATCTATTACAATCTATTATGGTTTCTTATATAGGCAAGAAACCCTACATTGAGCGTTGACAATGTACGCTTCTACTACTAAGCTAGACTAAGCATGCTACTAGACAAGCATGCAACTAATCATATTGTTTTGTTAATCATCGTGTTTATTCTGAGTAAGCTCTACATAATACGGCGCCAACCTATACATACGGCGCTGACTTTTTACTCTAAACTGAGCTTATCTCTCCTACGTGGTTCCCACTTTCAGCAGCAACACACTGTCTGCTTTAATACTTCTGCTGAAGTATAACTTCGGCAACATCCTTTCTTCTTCGGCAGAATCTCTTCGACTGAAGCTTCGGCAGAATCAGTAGTTTATGCTTCGGCAGAATCCGTAGTTTTCCTTAATTCCCAACAATCCTCCCCTAAACTGGAATTTGACTAGGTTAAGTTCCAGTTTCCTTGATAGATCGATACTTTTGTTGAGGATTGTACCAATTGACCGCGAATTTCCAAACAAGATTCCCTGGGAAATTTGTTCCAGTTTCCTTTAGAATGGTATCATAATGCCGTTGAGCTATGAGTGGTCAGTATCTTGAGTAGCAGCAGCAAAGATTCAGAAGTAGTACATCTGTATGACGACTGAAACATGAAACACCAGATCTTTGCAGCAACATAAGCCATCATGTACATCAAAACATATAAGTTCAATACTATTCTCATCACTTCCAGGTGTGTTAACTCCTGTGAGAGGTGAATCATTGAAATTAATGGATTTGATGTCTCTTTACCAATAGCCATTACTACTGGAGTAGCCACATGTTTGAGTTCGAAAACCATGGTACAGTGATGACCATCTGATTTATTGGCAAACCAGCAACCATATAAACGGATTTGTCGTGTCTTTACCTGTAGCCGTTTGCTCAGGACTAGTCAATTCTTAGAATTGGTGAATTGAGCACCAAATATGGAGTCAGGTGCCTTTACCACATGCCATATTCATGTGGGCTAGCCAATTCTTGGATTCCAAAGAGGAATAGACCATGGTGAATTGATGACCATACAACCCTCAACAGTTAAGCATGGGTGGTTGCAGACCCTATGGTTTTGAGCAAACCATTACAGCTATCAACAGATTTGATGTGTCTTTACCAAAGCTGTACCCTTTGGACTAGCCAACTCTTTGACATACATAAGGTACATCAGGTGAGTTAAAGACCATTTAAAAAAGTTAGTTTTTTTTTTTTTTTTTTTTTTTTTTTTTTTTTTTTTTTTTTTTTTTTTTTTTTTTTTTTTAACTAAGAACAGGTTTATAATACTGAATAAGTTGAAAAGTAAAATTAAAACCTAATTTTTATTAAATAAACGTTATCACTATTTTTTTTTAAAATGATGTTTTTGTGTTTTCTTTTTATGAAGGTCTTTAACTTCTAAAAAAAATTTGACAAAAACAGACAAAGAACATGAATAATGCAAACTAAGATGAACAAAGCAGGGTAGTGCATAGAGTACCAAGTGTCCTGATATGGATGAAGAAGAGGCCTATTGCAGTTGTTGTAGTTGAGTTTTGATCAATCCCACCAGTGCTAAAGCAGAGTCCCTTTCATTTCCCACTGGATCTGGAGGAATTTCCAATTTCTGGCTCAGCATCTTTTCCATAAGTCTTTTAGGCAGAGGGTACTTTCTTTCAGACAACATGCACACAGTGATTCCACTCTTAGTCTCCAGCACATGCACACGAGGGAGAGGATAGAATCTCCAGGATGTAAGCTTCCACCGATGTGAGTTTTCCCAAATTGAAGATGCTTTGCTGTTGGGAATGTGGGAGTTCAACAGAACTTGAAGATCTCCTGATAAAAACATCCCAGAACCTTGAGGTTCTTTGTTGCAGTAATGGGTGGAAACTTGAGTGAACAGAGAAATTAAGTCTGCCCGGTCAATCATGTGTAGAATTTCCTTTAGAAAGGTGAATTCCATCAAAGTGGAGTCCCTTCGATGAAGAACATTCATCTCATCATCCTTTAATTTCCAGGCTATCCCCTCATCTGAGTTTCCATCAGGAAAATCAGCAGCAGACCCTTCTATAATGAAAGTTGAGTCATCAGCTTCAAGATCCAAAGGAGATATTGTAGCCATTCTCTTCTGTCTTCTCCCAGGCTGATAGATATCCTTAGAGGGAGCATTTTCATCTTCTGCATTGGTAGTAGGACTTGTATCAGCAGATGGAGACTTGGTTGAAGTGCGAAGTGCTTTCATCCTGTGGAATATCTTTATCGCCCTCTCTATTTTAGTTTCTGTGAGATCAGCTTCCTGTTCTTCAGAATCTACCAATGTGACTGATAAGGTTTTAAAAGGTACCTTTTTGAGGGGTCATTTAAGCCCTTATTCGATCACTTTTGTATCCGTTATTGCTTAATATCGTTCCTTTTCACTTTTTAGGTCTCTTGAAGGCAAAATGCTGGAATGATGCTTATTTGGACGAAAAGGCGCGAATATACGAAGAAAATGGCCAAAGTCAGAATCGAGACACTCAATTTCTGATGTGTGGTTTTGACTTTTTAAGCCTAAGATATATATTCTAATGTAGACGCTGCCGCAGTGGAATACAAAACACTGCGGCAGCACAGCGGCAGTAATCCCAAAGCAGAACCGGTGCATTTGGAACGCTGCCGCAGTGGAATACTGACACTGCGGCAGGGGAAGTCGAGACTGCGGCAGAACCGACGTAGATCCGGCAGACTCATCGCTGCCGGATAAGGAAATCTTGGACTGCAGCAGGGAACTTTTGTACGTTAAAGCGAAGACTCGGCAGCGTTTTACGGAAGGGCTGCCGCAGCGTCTATACGTCACTGCGGCAGCGGAATACAAAGTCGTCGAAACTCACAGAGCTAAGACTGAAACCGGTAAAAGAAGCATATAAGCGCGGAAAAGCAGGTTTATTCGTAGTAAGGTCGTAAAACGGAAGTTCTCTGGATTTTTCACTTTTCCTTGCTATAATTCGTTATTGCCTATGTTTTCACTAGCTTATTCCCGAATTTACTGGGGAGTTTTTCCATGGAAAATTTTGGAATAGTCAGTGTAACCATCTAAGACTTCTTGTCCTTCGACTAGAGTGTCTTTGATTTTATCTCTCCCGCTATTTCTATAAGGTGTCCTACTTTCGTGAAGCGTGAAGTTGGTTCAGAGGTAGACGACTATGTTCAGGATGATGGTTACGTCTTCTACTTTTACGAGGGAGATTCCTATAGATAGTCGGACCCTCTTCTGTCTTCTCTTACCGATGTTATAGAGGAAACCTAGAACTTCGACTACTGAGTTGAAAGTAATATCTTCCCAGACGACGACTAAAAGGACTACCTTTGAGTCTACTCCCCTATCGGACCTTTAATTTCCTACTACTCTACTTACAAGAAGTAGCTTCCCTGAGGTGAAACTACCTTAAGTGGAAAGATTTCCTTTAAGATGTGTACTAACTGGCCCGTCTGAATTAAAGAGACAAG